>JANUWF010001135.1:1550000-2150000 GCA_026120185.1 Voacanga thouarsii
CAATGAGGAATGAACCAATAAATCATTTTGGAATTTACTTAAATCTTGATTGTATTAGTAATACTAAGGAAGCTATAGATAAATGGGAAACTGCTTTAAGAATTGTTGTTTTCAGTAAACAAAATGGATTATGCTACTGCTAGACATTTCTTAGAAAAAAAAGTCTAGTCAATAGTACTCTAAGATTTTGGCAAAACTTAGATGAGGCTACAAAAGCCTAGATATTTGATATTGATGATAATAGAGCAAATTTGATATCCTGAGCTATTGAAGCATTAAGATTAGAATTTGTCAAAGAAGGAAGTTTTGTAAAAGACCCTGCTACAATAAATAAATATATAATTGCTTTATTAAGATTACAATTATGTGATATTTGTGAGATACACAAATATATTTGTGTTTTCCAATATTATTATTATCATATTTATAATCGTGTTGATCAGATGCAAAGTTATTTGCCGTTATTCTTTTCTATGATACCTGACCCACAAGGTAAAAAGTTAATAGATACTTATAATCCTGGTACAGCTGATACCTTAGGAAAAAGGATAACATATTTAAAAGATAAGTTATGTGAATGGTGTGCTGATGCCATCTTAGCAAAGTTGACCTGTGGATTAAAGAAAAGAATATATTTATGTTGTGATAATCCTAAAATGCCTTTAATGATAGGATGTGATAGTCCTTTTATTATAACTAGATAAAAAGGAAATATAAAAAGAAAAAGCATTTTAAGAAAAGATATTTTAAAAGGAGAAAGGCTAGATATTATAAAAAACGTGGATATAAAAACCCAATAAAATAAACATATAAAAGAAAGAAGAATGTTACAAAACCAACTAATTGCAAGTGCTCTTACTACCATGAGATTGGCCATTATGCCAATAGATGTCCTAAAAAGTTTGATAAAAATAAAAAGATATTTGAAATAGATGAAGATATCAACCATATGATTGAACAAGGAGATTTTATTCAAATTAATGAATTTGAAGATATTGTGTCTGAAGATAGTCTTTTTATTTTGACAAATATAAAATATACATCTTCTGATAGTGAATGAGATTGTTGAAGCTTCTAGTTCATCTATAATAGATAAACGTAGAAGAACAAATAGGTGAATATAAACAAGATATATTAATTGATAAAAGAAAATTAAAGCAAATTCAAAATGAAGGATTTTCATTATCAAATTATTTTGGATTTAAAGTAAATATGCTTGAAAAATTAGGTATTAAACCTAGAAAACATCATTTGTTTTATGGATTAAACATGCAGGAACGAGCTTTAGATGTTACCCTTAAAGGGAATAAGGTTATAATTCCTTTATTATCTAAAAAGGACCTTCAAGATAAATTATAGAAAATCAAACCTGAGATTCGTGATACCTTAGGATGGGTACAAATAGGTACAATTTAGATAAACCTTAAATCTACTTTTAAGGAAGGATTAGATACACCCATAGATTTAGCTATTGTCGATAATAGAATATAGAATCATGATGAAGCTTCTCTTGGAATTCTAAGGGGAAACTTACAATATAGAAAATTAAAGTTAACTATATGCCCTAGAATTTCTTATCAATTACAAGATAAAGATTTTGATAAACCTTTAAGTTTATTCCAAGATTTTAAAAGAAAAGAATTCTTTTATCAGTCTAACCGACCTTATTCGATAACTTATATGACTTTGTATGCGATTTCTAATACTCATCATTCTGAGTGTTTTATAACTAAAGATACAATCGATTTTCCTTACTTTTTTAGTGAAGTAAGTCAAATACAATTTACTAGTTTGCCTAAGATAGGAATTAAAAATAATTGTAACACCCCGCTACCTAGGCCCGCCAGGGCCGGAGATGTCGCCTCGTCCGAAGGACAAGGGGTCTTTATAACTAAGTCACACAAATAAAATAATAGAATAAAAATAATACTTTTACTTAAAATTTATTACAACCCAAGAATAAATCCAAGAATACCGTAAACAAATCCATAATAAAATTTATCCACTCTCATCTCCCCAAAGTATTACACAAAATAAATTTAACAGAAAGTCTTCCAAGGCAAGCAATATCTAGCTACTCATCCCCACAGCAGGATCGACCTGAAATCATGGTAAAAATGGTGGTGAGACAGAAATCTCAGTAAGTCCGTGTGTTCTTTGAGTGTTCAGTAGAAATAGTTCGTGAATGCAAAGTATAAAACCTTTATAAGAGAACACTGGCAAGCAATAAACATTAGTCAAAATCAAGAGTGGTGTTTTGGCTTTTCCAACCATACATAATCAATAAAATCAACCACTCAAAAAGGTGGTCATGGGTTACCACAAGTTGGACCCCATAACCGGTCAAAATGCCGACACTTTGTGTAGACTGACAAAAGATAGGTGATCGGCCTACCGGGCAAGATACTCCTCCTTCTCTATACCCAAACAACAACTGGGTGTCCATTCCTACAAAACACAGTCACTTGACTGAAAAATAAACTGCTAGCTCGGACTGGCACAACCTACTAGACAACATCTTATCCGGGAAGAACTCACCCCTCAAAGGTGGCCACCTACTGAGAGACTTGCCCTAACCCTTCAAAGACTAGCCCTAGCAGTCCACCCTTATTGAGTACTCAACAACGTTTCCCACTTGGGAAAAAAATGAACAAAACACCGTTCCACATGAAAATGGCAATTAAGGGTTTCCAAAGTCTTTGTCAAAATCAGTTTTGGAAAGAGTTTTGAGTTTGAGTAAATCTGCTTATTGATTTTCAAATAGTTTGTTTATCTAACATAAGAAAGAAGTTAATCCTCAATTGTCTTTGCAGAACTGAGTGTCCATGCATTCTACATTTGGCTTGCCATAATAAACATTTTACGTCAATCGGGTTTTATGCAGGAGCTTACCTGATCCTTAGCTTGAATAAAATAAAGGTCTTCAACAGTTGTCCTAACCTTGCCTGGGATAAATATAAACCACAATCAATCTCAAGCCAAAATCCACTTTCACAAATAAGACTAGTTTAATTCACTACTACCGTGATCCTAGTGTCCCAAGCTTTAAGGCCAAATAATAAATAAAATGGGTTTATAAGCTAAGTCTAGTTTGATATTTAAATAATTAGTATTCTAGGAAATAGGTACTAATAAGTTGAAGGTTTAAATCTTGCTAAGAAAAATTTAGAGTTTATTTGATGAAGAGTCCTGGGTAGTATTATGTAAAATAATGATTTATTAATAATTTAGTTGTTAGAAAATAATTGATAACTAAAATTAGTTGAAAATAAATTTTAATGAGTCTTGCTTGAAAAATAATAAATAAATTTTAATAGGTTTTGATTAAAAGATAATAATTAAATTTTAATAATAAATATTTTACTTATTATGACTATTTCCATAAAAGGCTTTATTTGATCATATAATACCTATATATTTTATTTCTTTCAAAACCACTATTTAATTGACTAAAATATCCTTATTATATATATAATAGTCCAAATCTACCTTCCTAGGGTTTTTTCGAATTTACTAAAAAAATTATAATATTAAATATTTTATTGATGAAATGAAATTAGCTTTGGGACAACTAGATCATGATCATATTTCTATTGCTAACTACAATCATGAACATATGCATCCCTTCAATTCATCAAATTATCCAAATCATGCATAATAACATAGATCTAAATTTATCAAGACATGATCTAACCTCTACTAGCATAAATATAATCATGGCTTTAATAATCCAACATGAATATAAATCCTATTCACCAAATGTGACATAATCTCTAGCATACTTGATCACAAATACTACCTATGACATGGAGGCATGAATTAAACCCTAAAAACACCATATAATCAACCAAGATAATCAACTCATGCATAGATCCCATCTCCATCATAAACACACATTTATTAATGCTTCAATCTCAACTCATCACAACAATACATGCTCAAGCCCTATTCATAATCCATCTTCTACTAATATCATCCTAGAGATATGAATCTAGAATTTAAAAGGAGGGTTAAAAAGGCTTACTTGATTGGTGAATACCTTGAAGGAGTTTCGAATGGATCTCAACTCCTAAATGTCTAAATCCGTCCAAGGAAGATGAAGAAAGCATGGCCATGGTTGATGAAATCATTTGGCCAAGAGGGAGAATGGTTTGGCGAGAGAGAGAGAGAGAGAGAGAGAGAGAGAGAAAAGAGAAGGAGAGAGTCCATTAGCATACTTATTCATATGTATATTCATTAGAGATCAAAGATTAGAAAAGATGAAGTTGTTTGAACAAACATACCTTGAAGGTGTTCTTGAGCCTTCACAAAATTTCTAGTTTTTTATCCAAAAGAGCAAGTTGGATTTTGGAGTTTGATGTTAAAACTGGTATGGATGGACTCCCGGTAGTGTATAGATGAAATCTAAAAATTTTAGAAGAAATTTGAAGTAATTTGGAGAGGTATTAGGCGAAAGGAAGGAGTAGGTGTTCTTGGTGTGCTATGTGTTCTTGAAGGTTGGAGAGAGTAGAGAGATTTTGTTCAAGGCTGGCCGAATTTCTGAAGGGATTAGGGTTGGCCGATTGCTTGTAGGGTTTTGGTAGATGATTTTCTGGTTTGGAAGGGAAAAGAAAAGGCTAGTTGTTGAAATCCTTAAAGAATATTTTTGGGAAGCAAATTTGGAAACTAAATATAACAAGAATATCTTTGATTATTGGAGAGCTTTTGGGAAGTTGCCATGGCCGACTGCTTGTACAGTATTTCGGCTGGATGAAAGCTAGTTGAAAGAGGCTAAAGGTGGCTGAAAATAAGGAGTATAATGGTGAAGGAAATGTCTGGTTGTTTGAGGGATATTTTATAGAAAGTTGCTAAATTATGGTGGCTGGAATTTTGGTATCCAATGAAGGTATGATTGCAGTAATTTTTTTTTGGAAATCTTTTAGGGCAGCCATGATTGGATTTTTGTGCAGAAGCTTGGGGAGGACAATGGAGTTCAGTTCATGGCCGTTTAAGGGTGGTTTTTGTAGAAGAAGGATGGAGTTTTGGCTAGGGCTGAATTAGGAAACAAGTTGGAAAAAAATTCTACACAAGATTTTCGCAAGGGCTGAAATTTTTCTGGGCAGTTCTAGCTGCCATTTTCCAGCCTATTTGTAGAGGATTTGAAGGCCATTTCAGAGGTCTTTCAAGTCTGGTTTCTAGACTTCTTTATGGAAGAAAAACGTGGCTAAGATGCTGAACAAAAACTGAAAGAAAACAGCTTGGTTTCGGACCTCCAAAGCTGCGAATTTGCCCAGGAATTTTTCTGGTTGTGCACAACCTTTGTGCAGTCCAAAAATGGCCAAAAAATTCAGGTTTCAAGCTGATCAAAAGGGCCATTTTCTGGAAGCATTTGGGAGGGAATAATGGCTAAGAATTTCGACACCTTGAAGGCACAAGAAGCTGGAAAAAATTCAGTTCAATACATGAAAGAAAATGAACCTAGCTAGAGTGAAGTTTTAGAAAGTTCACTAGGGAAATTAATTCACTTGGAATCCTTCCCCCTCTTCCCTAGTTTTGGTCCATAAGATGTCTTTCACTAAGACATTTTGAACCTCCAAAGCCATAGCACGTTGCTGAAATTTTTCTAGAATAAAACTGGCTTGAACAAATTGAACAAACTAATGAATTGAGAAATAAGAAAAATTAAGGATCAAGAGGAAATGAATTCCCCTTAGGAATTTTGTGTAGGGTAAAAGAGTAGGATTAGGATACTCCTATCATGCCTCCCTTAGGATAACACCTCTACCCTATTCTAAAGCACCTAAGGCCGAAAATATCACTTCTCAAGCAAAAATAAAATTCAATCATGCTATAACTCTAATGATGGAATTTGAACTCAAGACCTCAAGAATTAATTCCAAAGCTCTAACCACTAAACCACAACAACTCTTGTTTTTATTTTCTCCCTAAAATATTTTTCCTATTTAATCCTCAAGCTATCTCCCCATTTTCACCTCAAGCAAAAATTACCATTTTGCCCTTCTCACTCAATACTCACAATCAAGCCTTCGAGACAATAAAACATAAATCCAAAGCACATAAAATCATATAAAAATATATTTAAACATGCAATAAAATATGACATGCATCCTAACCCCCTTACTCTAAGGTTGGTTTTGACTGGGGTTTCGCAATAATTCCTTTAAATTTAGATTTACAACAAAAACCTTTGATGTTATCAAATCAAATACAACCTAGATTATCTTTTACAAATACAGGAGTTTCTAGTATTTTGTTAACTAGAACAAATACTTCTAGATTTTTAGGCATAACAGTAATTGAAAAAGATGCTACTTTAAGCAATTATAAGATTAAAGGAGAATATTTTGATGCAATACAATTTACTCTAGTAAATATTTGGATAGATACTTGTTCTAATAGAAATTACATTAGTAGTTCTCTGTGTACCAAATTACAAAGGTATAAATTACAGGATATTCACTAATATACCAATTTCAATGGTATATTGGGATAACCAAGACATACCAATAATATTTTATAATGATAATTATGTTGATGATTTAGATTGGGGATAAAGCTCAGCTTAATGGAATTCCCAGAAAGCTATGTTTATTGTCAGTTGTCTCTAGAACATATAGATAGACTAGATTTGATAAAATAAGATATAGAAACTTTCATTACTCAAATCGGAGATTTAAATTTACTAGATAATAATTTTATAAATATTAAACTAGATCAAGTTATAAAAACTGAATGGAATCCAAATATTGCGAATGTACAAAGTACAAGTACAAATTGTAGATTTGATAATCCTACAAAAGGATATGATAGAATTAGTCCATATACTAGACCCAGTGAAAATTATACCCCTATATATATATATATATATATATATATATATATATGTTAACATACTAAAATAGTGTATATATATTATATATATTAAAACAGTATATTAATTATATATAATATATATGTATATTATTATATATGTATGTATTTATATTTATTAATATATTAAAAAATATATTAATATATATTTATGTATAAATATATATGTATTAATATAAATCATTGTATGTATACACACACACACACACACACATTAATATATATGAATATTCTATATTATATATATATATATATATATATATTATTAAAAGCTATTAATTACTAATATATACGTATGTATAAATATGTATATATATTTATTAGCATATTAAAAAGTATATTAATATATACATATATATATATATATATATATATATATATACATATGTATGATATATACACATGCAGCCCCATACTGTTCAGCTATATAAATTTGCGAGCAAAAGCCTTATCTTGATAAAAAGAAACATGTTAGAAGATTTAAACCTGGTAAATCTTATTAGTCTACTCTTACATGTTATGCTTGTATCAAACCTGGACATATATCTTCTATTTGTCCTGACAAGAAAAACTTGTTTACAAGAGAAGCTAAGCTTGTAAACTGCACTAACTGTGACTTATTGGAGGTAATGTCAAATGTTTCTGACTCATCTTCTATTTACTCTATCTGTGCAATAGATTCTTTTGAACAGGAAGAAGGCAGTTAAGCATACTATGCTTTAGTTAATGAGTTGACTAAACAACAGTCTATGACAGAAAAAATTTGGTCTCAATGACTTTAGGAATGATTCTGCAAACTATAGCTTTCCTAAACGGGATGAGCTAGACTACTTATATTCTGATGAAGAAACTGATATAATGTTTTCAGAAACAAAAACAATTCCTTCTACTACCTTTTGTAGTCATACTTGAAATTTAAAACATGGTTCTGATTATGTCCCATGTTTTAAATGTAATTACTATCCCTCTGTTTTAAGTAGAGCTACTTGTTCTGTGTGTAAAACACAAATTTGTAATCTATGTTTGAAAGAACATTTTCAAATAGATATTACTAAAACTTCTTGTGTGAAGAACTCTACAAACCAACTTTTAGAAACTAGAGTTTCTATTTTGGAAAATCATTTCAATGATTTGGAACTTCAATTTATTCAATTTAAAAAAAAACTTATTTTAAACCAAATCAACACTTTCCAAAATAAACTGTGGTACCTAGTCTAAACTAATTGCTATCTCTGAACTTTGGGTCAGACCACTAAATCATAAGGATATTAACCTAGTTTTAAGATTAATTTCCTTACTCACAACAATAGGGCTTGTTTGTTAACAAATAACTATTATTTATTCTTTGACCATCTTATAATTACTCCTGTAATTACTGACTTGGATACTTTTGCATCCTACCCATCAGAGTTACGAGCAAAGCGTGGTGATACCCCCCTGATAAAAGCACCACCACCACTAAAAAGTGAGGGGGGCACAATTTTCTGGCACTGAATAGGTCCGAGGCTGAGTGTTCCTTGTGAAGGAACTAATGGCCATTCTGTCTGTTTCCAGCCTATATACCCATAAAGATAGGAAAAATGTGTATTGACTGATATGAGTAGGGTATAGCATACAAGCATGCATTCGTAAGAAAACATACATCTACTATACAGTGGCTCAAGAAAAAGGCCTAGAAGCCTTTCCAAAAATTGCATAGTCTTCCTATAGATACCATTCATGTAGTATGACTAGAAGAATAAGTATTTTAAAGCAATAGGCATCGATGATTTTGAACTATTTTTATTTCTCTTAAAAATAAAAGTTCAGTAAGTCTACATTCTACTTCATCCCAATAGGATCTAGCAGAATCTAGATAAGTGCAAACAAGTGGAAGACGATCCTCAACAAGTTCATCAAAAAAGTAAGGAAGTTTACTTCAATAAACTTTAGCTTGGTTTTGCAAAAACAAAAGCTCTTGTTCACAAGCCTCTACAGTAGACAGGTTTTTCAACTGATCTAAGTAGTAGTAATCACAAGTGGGAGTTCTTAACATGGTTTCAATCATATAATCATGTTAATGTGTTCGAACCATATAAAGTTAATACAGACTCCTCTGAGTCTTAAGTTTTTAAAACAAATGTTTTCAACACATATAGTTTAAGTTTAAGTAGAGAGTTCAGATATTTCATATTCTCTATCAACTGTAATCCTAATTAGTATGCTAGTATAATAGTTAAGTTTTCTTTCTTGAAAGAGTCTTCTTTAGATTATCTGGGCAGTCTTTTAAAATAAGTAAGAACAAGATCAAAAATATCACCTTGTTGGCATTAACGGAAGGTACTTTTTCCTTTGGCCTCTCCTAGGCTCTAGCGGTACTTTTCCCAAACTCCTGGCCTTACGTCTTTTGATCTGCAACCTTGTTCTTAGCTACTTACTTCAATATCTATAGTAAGGCTGAGCCCGTGCTCCTAAAAATTTTTAAAGAAAACTTAGACTTTTATTGATAGCATAGTATGTAAGAGTACAAGTGGGAGAGGTCTGAGAGAGCTTTACTCTCTACTAGAGTAATTTAGCCTAAATACATGAGGGATGTATAAGGGGGGAAGGATGTGTCCTATGTAGTAGCTGCTTCTTCTTATGCCATCCAGAGAAGTGGAGTCCTTATAGAGAGGAAGGACTCAGGTTGTGCGGATTTCAAATAAGTTCTTTAAAGTCCATGAGTGGGAGTAGTCACCATTGCTTACGTCTACAAAATGAGTGGAGGACAGCTGTGTTGTCTTTTCTGCTCCGAAATCAAGAAGATTCTTCTTCTTTTGAAAAGGGAGTTAACGATATGTCTTTTCAAAAGTTGTCGGCCATTCGAAAAGAAAAAATAAGTATCCAGCTGGCTTGGACCTCCACTAAGATGGTGGAGTTTGTGGAGTCTTGTCATCTTCAGCCTGACTAGTAGTGTCTAATCTGGACATTGAAGCCATATCTCTTTCATGTTAGGGATATTTTTCTTCATAATGGAGAATAAGTCCAGCGTTTGCTACCAAGTATTGAAAGGAGAAAAATTGAGTGCCATATTCTTTTGGCCAATAGTATTTTTCCATCATAGTTTCACCAACTAAATAGAAAACAATCTAATCACTTGTTGAAAAATTTCATTGTGAGCCTATCATCTTGGTATGCCAATGTTTAAGTTGATATTCCAGAGTTGTGCCAGCTTCCCATTCTAGATCTAGATCAGAATCAGGGAGTAGTCCTATTTCAAGAGTGCCAATCCGAATATAATATTTTGCTGGTTCAATTTAGTTGCAATCCACTCAGGTGGAGAACTTTCAAGAAATAAGTGGATAGGACCTTCAAATTTTTGAAAAAGTTTCCTAAGAATACAATTCAGAGGATGTGGAAGATCCATAGAGTAGTTTACATCATCAAGAATCAAGGAGTTAAGTAACCCAAAAGTCATTAAAGAGTAAGGAGTAATTTCTACTCTAGCAAAGTGAAGAGTAGGAAACATGCTAATGTCTATATTAGCTTTTCAAATGGAATAAACTAATTGACATCAATAGTAAGAAAGAACTGGGTTAATTCTAGAAGTCTGTACTCTACATTGGCTAAATCGGCCTTTGTAGGGTCGTTTCTGCACATATTCTACTTCATAAAAGAAAGAAATGCCAACAAGTTCAGGAATAGAATTCCTATGTGATTCCTTGAGGAAATCAAAATGAGCTGTCATTGTAGAAATACTAATGTATTCTACAATAACTTTGATTTCGCCAATCAAAAGAAATAGGAGTTTCTCCAAAACTTTAATTGGACCTTTGCCAGATTCCCTATAAGATGGGTTGCCGAGACTCAAGTGTTTTCCGCTTACTATTTCCATTGAAGAATTGGATTTAGTAATTGGCTTAGATGAAGAAGATGCCTGGTGAGTAGGAGTCTTTGAAATCAAAGTAGTAATAGTTTGAACATAAGTTCTTCTTTGCTGGCATATAGAACTATAGAATTTGTTTTTCAAGTTCTGAGAAATAAAGAAGTTCGGACCCACACGTTGCCTCGTGATTTCCAAAGCTTCTGAAAAGTTATAGAATCCTTTGTAAGAAGTTCCTTTCAGGGCATAGGGCTTAAGTTTAGCCCAATCGGCATACACTCCAACATGTTCACCTATAAAACGTGCATAGCAAGAGAATTTCTTTCCTTGGAGTTTTTCAGAAATGCCAAGGAAATAGTTAGTCAAGTAAGAAATTAGGATGACTTTTGTGTTAGATTGATCTAGAGAGGTGACTAGATTCCATAAGTTGTCAATTAAGCAACATTGGACATCATCCAGCTGCTTCCTTAATTCTGAAGTAAATTGAGACTTAGGATTCTGGTGAATCACAAGTTCATGAGTTCCAAACCTTATTTTTTTAAGTGATGAGGCTTTCTTCTTACCTCTGTCTGTCATGCCTGCAATTTTAGACAATACGACGAGAAAGTATGCCAGCCAATTTATTATTTGGGCCTTTAATATGCTCCCAATTACTTTTTAGTCCTTGCTTTAATAAGCAATCAGTAAATTTGAACCATCTTTTATAGGACAACCCTTTAGGAGTAATTTGGGATTGTTTAGCAAATTGCACAATTGCCTCGCAATCAGTTCTAATAGTAATTTCAGGACTTCCTATCAAGCAAAATCTGAAACTATCTAAACAATAAAGTACTACAAGTATTTCATAATCTAAAGAAGTCAGATGACATTTTTCTCTGAATTCCAGAAGTGTACCTGTAGACAACTTCAGTAGTTTTAGGGGCATATTTACTTTGCCTTTGCAAGAGTATTCCACTCCATCCAGTTTCACATAAGTCAATTTCCACAATTAAAAAGTCTAAATCTAACGAAATAGTATGTTCAGGTAATGTTTTACACATTTCCTTAATCTTTTTAACCAAAAGAATATCTTCTTGGTTAAAATGTCTCTGCTCTTTAGGAGAGGTTTTGTTGTAGAGTGGGCCAGTGAGTTTCCCAGTATTTTTCAAATATGGTTAGCTATAGTTAAGAAGTCCAAGAAAACTTCACAAAGTTTTTAGATCTTCCATTTTATCTGGAAATTCTAAGATTTTTGCAGAGATAGCAGGTTGGAGTTTAATCCTGCCATGGCCAATTTATGCTCCAAGAAAATAAATGTTTTTCTTGAATAAAGCCATTATCTTTTTGGAAACAATCAGTCCATGTTTTTTAAATAAAGAAAAGATTGTATGTAAATGTGCACAGTGTTCATTTTCTATTTTGCTAAAAATAAGAATATCGTTAATATAAACACAAGTAAAAGTAGAGTATGGTCTAAAAATATTATCTATTTTCCTTTGGAAAACTTGGGGTGCTATTTTTAAACCAAATGGCATAACTAACCATTCAAAGTGTCCCTCAGGACAAGAAAATGCAATCCAGCTTACCAAGTCTGAATGCATTCTTACCTGCCAAAATCCTGACTTCATGTCAAACTTACTGTACCATGAAGATCCTTGGAATTTTTTGATGAGTTGGTCTTTGTTTGGAATTTTATACCCATCTTCATTATAGTTGTCATTTAGACGTTTGTAATTGAAGACCATTTGAGTCTGTCCTCGTTTTTGTTTAGATCCCTTATTTACAATAAAGGTTGGGGATCTATGTCTGGAGTCTGATCGTTGGGTTGCACCAAGACTCAGCAGTTGTTCCACATGCATCTTGCATTCCTACTGCTCAAAGTTTGAGTCCTTCAAATCCTGTGCTTTAATAGTTAGATCAGGATTGATAATATCAAGTTTGCAGAAAACCTTATCTTTTTCCCAATATTTGAGAGGATTTTCTCGTAATATTTCTAGTTTTTCAAGCCTAGAAATAAAGTCCTCAATAGGTAAATTAAGCTATAAGTTTTTCATAATTATCCTAGGATGAAGATAACTATCTAAATCCTCAAGTATAGATCCTGAAATTAAGTCATCATCTGCATGAGGGTCAATGCACAAAAGATAAAGAGTATCTAGTGCCTCATAACAAGTTAAGTCTATACTATAACTGCAAGCAACTTTCTTTTCAGCATGTAGTCTAGTATTAAAAGTACCTTTCCTTTTACATGCTCTAGGTGGATCACATAAGCATTCATCTCTAGGAGGTTCAGGAATAGCGACCAAAGCTAAATTGGGCTTTAGTGGTGGTGGTGGTTTTATCAGGGGGTATATTACTGAGTGTGATCCTTAGTTGTTCGATACTTAAAGTACAACACTTAATAGACAAAGTATCTTGGAGATCGCAAGTCTAAGGATACTTATACATTTACTATAATGAGACTCTATCACTAGCATTAAATAGTTATCCGTGTGATTATCTCATGACAAGGTCATTCAATGAACTTGTTCATCTTACAAACATCTACATGTTAACTTTGAGTATCACAATACCCACATATGTGAGAACCACCGATTGATCCAATCAAGAAGTATAACATGTGCTAGCCTTTGTGCATTAATGATGTTCTATCTTATTAATACTATAACTAGGGATAGTTCAAGTACATGCACCATATAGTGTAGTAGGAATCTCACTCCATGGTCTCTCTTATAATTTTATTAACACTATACATTGTGCATAGGACATTATCTATTAGTTTTATACACAAACATAGGAAGTAATTAAATAAACTAAAAGAAAGAAAATGCTTTTAATTTAATAAATATGCAAAATAGACAAATAATTAAGTCTAAGGCATAATACCAATAGTTTGGAGTGCAAAAACAGAGGTTGCACGGCTTGAATGTATGAGTATGCACTAAGCCCTGTAATTTGCCGAACTAAAAGCTCCCAGAAATTGGGTGCATGGCCAGATGTACTGTGTGTGTGTGTGTGTGTGTGTGTGTGTGTGGATGTTATATATATATATATATATATATATATATATATATATATATATATAATATATGTATGCATACATACATTTGTGTGTGTGTGTGTGTGTATACACACACAAACATACAAAGATAAACGTATTAAATTAATGATCCAAACGTTACATTTATTTAAACTGTTATGAAAAGTGTTATGATTGAATATGAAGCTAATTAGATATATTTTGGACACATAATATAGCATAATATCTGTAAAAATGCCCCACAATCTAGAACATTTACAAAGATTAGCACATCAAATTAACGATATAACCGTTAGATTTTTTGAAATTACGATGAAAAGTGTTATGACTAAATTTGAAGATAATATGACATGTTTTAGCACATAATCTAGCATAATCTCTATAAAAATCTGCTAAAACTAACACATATAGAAAGATGGGAATATTAAATTAATGATTCGATCATTAGATTAGTTGAAATTGTTATGAAAAGTTTTATTACCAAATTTAAAGATAATCGAATATGTTTCTCTACTTAATCTTGTATAATCTCTAAAAAAATTTGCTCGAAACCTAACTCGTTTACAAAGATAGGCGTATCAAACTAAAAATCCAACTATTAAATTTGTTAAAATTACTCAAAAACATATTATGACCAGATTGGAAGGTAATCGGATATATTTTACCACCTACTCTTGCATAATCATTATAAAAATACTCAAAATCTAACGCATTTACAAGGATAGACATATCAAATCAATAATATAACCAAAATAAATTGATTGAATTGACTAAAAAATGGATTATGACCAAATTTGAAGGTAATGGGATATATTTTACATAAAATCTAGCATAATCTTTGTAAAAATGTCCAAAACCTAACACATATATGAAGAAAGGCACGTCAAATTAATGATCCAACTATGAGATTTGTTAAAATTGTTATGAAAAGTTTTATGACCAAATTTAAAGATAATTGGATATATTTTCTACTTAATCTAGCATAATCTCTATAAAAATGCACAAATCCTAACCCATTTACAAAAGATAGGCATATCAAAATTAATAATCCAACCATTAGATTTATTAAAATTACTAAAAAACATATTATGACCAAATTTGAAGACAATAGGATATGTTTTACCTCCTATTCTAGCATAATCGTTATAAAAATATACAAAACCTAACACATTTATAAAGATGGAAATATCAAATTAACGATCCAACCATTAGATTTATAGAAATTGTTAAAAAATAGTGTATTATGTTCAAATTAGAAAGGTAATAGGATATATTTTAACACATAATCTAGTTTAATCCCTGTAAAAAAAAAAATGTTCAAAACCTAATACGTGTACAAATATAGACTTGTCAAATTAATGATCCAACCGTTAGATTAGTTGAAATTGCTATGAAAAGTATTATAACTAAACTTAAAGATAATCGAATATGTTTTGCTACTTAATCTAGCATAATCTCCAAAAAAAAATTGCTCGAAACCTAACCCATTTACAAAGATGGACATGTCAAATGAATGCTCTAACCGTTAGATTTATTGAGATTATTATGAAAAGTGCTATGACCAAATTTCAAGATAATAGGATATATTTTAACATATAATCTCTGTAAAAATACCCAAAACATAATCTATTTACAAAGATATGCATATCAAATTACCGATCCAACCACTAGATTTGTTAGAATTAGTCAAAAATATATTATGACCAAATTTGAAGGTAATCGGATATATTCTGCACCTACACTCGCATAATATCAATAAAAATGCCCAAAACCTAAAAAATATACAATGATAGGAGCATTAAATGAGTGAACTAACAATTACATTGATTGAAATTACTATGAATAGTGTTATGAACAAATTTGAATGTAACAGGATATATTTCAGCTCATAATCTAGCATAATCTTTGTAAAAATACCCAAAAACTAACACATATATAAAGATAGGCATGTCAAATTATAGATCCACCACTAGATTTGTTGAAATTGCTATGAAAAGTGTTATGACGAAATTTAAAAATAATCGAATGTGTTTTTTTGCTTAATATAGCATAATCTCTATAAAAATACTCGAAACCTAACTCTTTTATAAAGATAGGCATATCAAATGAATGATCTAACCATTAATCTATTAAAATTACTATGAAAAAGTGTTATGACAAAATTTGAAGATAATAGGATATATTTTAGAACATAATCTAGCATAATCTCTATAAAAATGTCCAAAACCTAATACATATACAAAGATAGGCATGTCAAATTAATGTTCCAACTATTAGATCTGTTTAAATTGTTGTGAAATGTATTATAACCAAATTTAAAGGTAATCAGATATATATTGCACATACACTCACATAATATCGATAGAAATGCCCAAAACCTAACACATATACAAAGATAGCCGCATCAAATGAACGATCTAAACATTAGATTTATTAAAATTACTATGGAAAGTGTTCTGGCCAAATTTGAAGGTAACAAGATATGTTTTAGTACATAATCCAGAATAATCTCTGTTAAAATACCCAAAACCTAACACATATACAAAGATAGACATGTCAAAGTAATGATCCAACTGTTAGATTTGTTGAAATTACCATGAAAAATGTTATGATCAAATTTGAAGATAATTGGCTATGTTTTCTACTTAATCTAGCATAATTTCTATGAAAATTCTCAAAACCTAACCCATTTACAAAGATAGGCATATACAATGAATGATCTAACCATTAAATTTATTGAAATTACTATGGAAAGTGCTATGACCAAATTTGAAGGTAACAGAATATATTTTAGCACATAATCTAGCATAATCTCTGTAAAAAAATGCCCAAAACCTAACACATATACAAAGATAGGTACATCAAATTAATGTTCCAACCATTAGATTTGTTTTAATTGCTATGAAATATGTTATGACCAAATTTGAAGGTAATTAGATATATTTTGCACATACTCTCACAGAATATCTACAAAAATGTCCAAATCTTAACACATGTACAATGTTAGGTGCATCATATGAACAATCTAACCGTTAGATTTGTTGAAATTACTATGAAAAGTGTTATGACCAAAATTGAAGGTAATATGATATATTTTAGCATATAATGTAGCATAATTGCTGTAATAATGCCCAAAACCTACCACATATGCAAAGATAGGCATGTCAAATTAATAATCCAACCATTAGATTCGTCGAAATTGCTATGAAAAGTATTGTGACAAAATTTAAAAATAATCGGGTATGTTTTGCTGCTCAATCTAGTATAGTCTCTATAAAAATGCTCGAAACCTAATCCATTTACAAATATAGGCATATCAAATGAATGATCTAACTGTTATATTTATTGAAATTACTATGAAAATTTTTATGATCAAATTTGAAATTAATAGGATATATTTTAGCATAGAATCTAGGACAATATCTGTTAAAATGCCCAAAACCTAACCCATTTATAAAGATAGGCATATCAAATTACCAATCCAACTATTAGATTTGTTAAAATTCCTAAAAATTATATTACGACCAAATTTGAAGGTAATCAAATATATTTCACTACCTAATCTTGCATAATCATTATAAAAATACCTAAAACCTAACGTACTTACAAAGATAGACATATCAAATTAACGATCTAACTGTTAGATTTATTGAATTTACTAAGAAGTGTATTATGACCAAATTTGAAGGTGTGTGTGTATATATATATATATATATATATATATATATATATTAGTATATAATCTAGTATAATCTCTGGAAGAATGTCCAAAACCTAACACGCATACAAAGATAGGCATGTCAAATTAATTATCCAACAGTTAGATTTATTGAAATTGCTATGAAAAGTGTTATGACCAAATTTAAAGATGATCAGATATGTTTTTCTACTTAATCTAGTATAATCACTATACAAATACTCGAAACTTAACCTATTTACAAAAATAGACATATCAAATTTAAGATCCAGTCATTAGATTTGTTAAATTTATTAAAAAAACATATTAAGACCAAATTTGAAGGTAATCGAATATATTGTACCAAACAATTTTACATAATCATTATAAAAATACCAAAAATCTAATGCGATTACAAGGATAGATATATCTAATTAATAATCCAACTGTTAGATTTATTGAATTTTCTAAAAAAAATATTTTATTACCAAATTTGAAAGTAACCGGACATGTTTTACCATATAATCGAGCTTAATTTCTATAAATAAAGCCAAAATATAATGCATTTATAAATATTTAAAAATTTAGTAACTAATTTGTAAAATTTTAGGATTATATTTTAAATATTCTAAAATTTAATGACCAATTTATAAATTTTTAGTTACCTTTTTATAATTTGACAAAATTTATGGAGCAAAATGTAAAATTTGAGGTCATGTTTTATATATTTAAAAATTTAATGACCAATTTATAAAATTTTTAGGGTCATATTATAAATATTTTAAAATTTAGGGATCAATTTATAAATTTTTGAGGTTGTTTTCTAATTATATAAAATTCAAATACCAATTTACAAAATTTTTAGGGCTATGTTGTAAATATTTAAAAATTTAAAGATATGTATTAGCTAGAAAATATGAATTTTGTCGTTAAAAGTATAGTTAATAGTTCAAAAGTTAATATTTTTAGTTAGGAAATGAATTTTCATCGTTGATGATACATTATTATCGAGAAAAATTTAGTTGGTCACTGATGATACATTATTATCGAGGAAACTTAAATTTTCCTCACTAATATACTTATTTGCTAGCTGAAGCCATCACTTTTAGCTAGGAAATAAAAATTTTGTCACTGAAGTCTTAATCAGTAGCGACAAAAAGTTTTTGTTACTGAAGAAAAAATTTCCTCACTAAAGGGTTCTCTTAGCGAAAAAACATTAGCTAGAAAAAAAATTTTGTAACCTATGTATCATTTTCTTGTAGTGATATCAACGAAGTCTAAATGAAGTGATAAATGTAGGCAAAGCATCTATACAAGGCATTATATTAACACTTAAGCATTTCATCAAATACTTTGTAAGCACTATTCAAATGAGGGGATTTTCAAAAAATTGGAATATTGTCTCAATTCAAGGAAATAAGTTTTTGGATATTCAATACTTCACTCAAGACAATTTATCAACTAATAGTTATAAAAATTTACATTGTCTCATTTTATTAGAAATAAGTTTTTGTATCTTTTACCAAGAAAAGCTAATTAGATTGGAATGAAATCATACTCAACTCTGATACCAACTTTGATGCAAGCACAAAAGCTCCTTCTTCATGACAACTTTGTGGCTCAAACAAGTATAAAATTCAAGAACACAAAGGGTTCAAAATAAAAAAATTTATACTTGGAAAAGAGAAGCTCAAACAAAACCCAATTCAAATACTAGACCCCTTAGTAATCTAAGCCATATGGAACCCAAAATCTATTGAACTAAGTCAACTAAATCAACACCCAAACATCTCTAACCCAAGAAGGATCAAGAACATAAAGGATGGGAAGATTTAGGCAACCAATTGATCTCTTAAAAGTACCGTAAATGAAATAAAATCTAAGACCTATTTTAGGGGGAAAAAAAATTGATCTATCCAAGAAAAATTACAGAGTAGATTCTTAGGTTAGACTAAGCCCTAAGAGAAGTCATAATTTGATTTGGGAAAACTCCAAAAGAAATCATCATCACAACTCTCTCAAGTGTTCTAGAATTCAGAATTCCTATCCTCCAAAGTTCATTTTACAAGAGTTATAATAGGGTATATATAGAACCCCTAATTTAAGCTAGTAAAAAAAAAGCCTAAAAACAAGTCAAATTAGCCCTTGAAAATATTACAATCCATGGTTTATTAAACAAGAACTAAAACAAAGTCTAACAAAACATGAAAATAGCTTTAGGAATGTTGCGTGGCCCTGCACATGAGGTCCACAGTTGTGCCAGTGCCAGTGTTAGGCTTGATCAAATTAGCCAGTGCATGGGTAGCTGCACAACTGTGCATCTGGCCATGCACCCAACTTGTGGGAGCTTTTAGTTCGGCAAATTATAGGGCTTGGTGCATACTCATACATTCAAGCCATGCAACCCCTGTTTTTGCACTCTAAACTGTTGGTATTATGCCTTAGAATTAATTATTTGTCTATTTTGCATATTTATTAATTTAAAAGCATTTTCTTTCTTTTAGTTTATTTAATTACTTCCTATCTTTGTGTATAAAACTGATAGATAAAGTCCTATGCACAATGTATAGTGTTAAGAAAATCATAAAAGAGACTATGAAGTGAGATTCCTACTACACTATGTGGTGCATGTACTTAACCTATCCTTAGTTATAGTATTAATAAGATAGAACATCATTAATGCACAAAGGTTAGCATATGTTATACTTCTTGATTGGATCAATTGGTGGTTCTCACATTTGTGGGTATTGTGATACTCAAAGTTAATATGTAGATGTTTGTTAGATGAACAAGTTCATTGAATGACCTTGTCATGAGATAATCACACGGATAACTATTTAGTGCCAGTAATAGAGTCTCATTATAGCAAATGTATAAGTATCCTTAGACTTGTGATCTCCAAGATACTTTGTATACTATGTGTTGTACTTTAATTCATGTCCTTGGAATCTTTTCGAGACTACGTATATAGGGAGGATATTAGGTAAACAAGAAGTACACGAAAGTAGTTGAAAGGGTCAACAGTAGATTCATCATTCCTAATAGTAGAAGAGCATATCTCACGGCCACTTATAAGGAATTATGACTTAATAAGTTCTTGGCCTAGGCAACTATGTGCTGGAAATAGTTCCAAATGATATGCATAACGAGTAATAGATTCCATCAACAAGTACTAATAAATCCAGGCAAAAATGATTTATATTTTAGAATGAGTTAGCACAAATTCCATACTCTAGACCAGATGAAATATAAAATGATGAAATAGTTTATTACATTGGTATTTTGCTATTGAAAGGTTTATATCAAGCCACTTAACATTCATGATTTTTAGGTGGTTATGATCATTGCTAGATATCGTACTTGATTTGCTAAATATGGATTTATTAATTAAAAAATTAATAAATCAATCCTAATTACTAATCCTATAGTTGTTAGGATTAGTTCATATTTTGTTACCAATAGACCAAAAAACCTAATAAGTCACACACAGTAGAGGAATTGGTACTCAAGATATAATACGATAATATTATGAGGTTAAATAAATAATTTTGTGCACTAATTTTAAAGTGGTTATAATTAATGGGCCTTAATTATAATTATTAAATCTTTGTAGATCTAATGGCAATTATATAACCCTAGGTCCACAATAATTATAAAAGGCCTTTACGTGTTTCTATAAGGAGACAATAAATACACAATCAATTTTCACAAAAGGTCGGTGATGATAACCAGAACCTTTTTCTTCTTCCAAAATCCTGCCACCAAAAAACTATTTGCTAGCACTAGTGATTCTTATGGAGTGTTGTCCTCGTGTGGACTCTGGTTGGTATGTGTTGTGACTTGCGAAGTTGCAGAGAAGTTTTGAAAGAAAGTTTTTGAATTCTGCAGAAACCTACTAAAGTAATAATCTGCAATTGTCTATTTTTCTTTTGGCCTATAATTTGCAATTTGCATGTGAGTGATCCTGTTACTTCAGTTTCATGTTTTTAATTTTCTTCTACTAATCTTATTTGCATGAGCAAAATCTAACAGTGGTATCAGTGCGATCTCACATGTGTTTTTTGGGTCTGTGTTTCAATTAAAATTATTTCATAAGTTTTACGGGTTTTGGAAAAATTTGTTTTCAGTCATTTTTGTTTTTCCCGCATGTAAGTTACTGAATTTGGTTTCAATAATGGTTTATGAAACCTTGTGTGAATGGCGTTGTTGTGTTTAGTTTACATTAATTATTTTGATAATAATCATAACATCATGTTAATACGTATTGACATGTTGTTGTAATCTAAATCGATACAAAATCAGTTTTGTGAAAGCAGGAAAGAAAATGTTAAAAATTTGTAGGATTTTGAGTTTTGAAAGTATTGGGCTAGCAACTGACTACTTTAAAAAAAAAAAAAAGAAAAACCTAAACCAATGGCGGGCTCTCTTGAAATTGACTCCCAATTTTTTGAATAATAATAAAAATAAAATTATTATTTATTTATACTCATTAAAAATGTTCTCCTTATTCTAAAAGGACCTTAAGAGTTCTCCGAAATTTGATTTTGGACTAAGTATTTTTCCAAAATTGTGATTTTGGATTTATATTTCATGTTTATTATGCTTGGAGCATGTTTCGGCCTGGTAGCTTGGTTATGGACTATAGACCAATTTATTGTTGTGACAAGCATGTTTACTGCTTTGTGTTTGAATAAATAAGGACTGTGTGTCCTACCTTTCTCTATAATTCTTATGTAATTTCTCTTCTCATCCAATTCCCCTCAAATGTAACTCAAGGTTTCTTCATTAGGAATTTATGTAATCAAATTACATAGGTTAGATAGGACTAGAAATTATTTGCAAGCTTATGAAGATGGTGATCAAGAACAAGACAAGAGAATGGTAAGACCTTCTTTCTAACATGCATGAACATATAGATTTGACCAAACTAATTTCCTTCTTGGCTCAAGAAAATAAATCTAGCAAAGTCTAAAACCAAGCCACGTAATTGTGTCTATTACCGTATTTTTAATATGTTGATTGTTAATCATTATGCATGCCAAACAATGAGATCATTAATAAAAGAAATCCCTCAAACAATATTAAATCTAAAAGCCTTCCATTAAAATAGTAAAATCGATAGCTCTTTTTCGAGATTAGGTTATTGGGCACACTCAAGCCTACTTGACATTGAGTATGTTCAAGTTATGGAATTTGATTCCGGATTAATGGGTTAAATTTAACTAATATATTTTCTCGGATAGGCATACCCAAGCATAAAAAATATTAGAGGTAAAATTGGGTTAGTAATAAAAGTTTTAAGATTAAAATATATTAATCACCTAATGATCTGATTGTTGCATTTGATGCAATTGGTATTAGATACCTACTATTGAACTTAAGAGTTATTTGTTGGGCATACCAAAGGTCATTCTTCAACAATTTGGTAACTAGTCCATTAGGAAGCTTCCAACAAGTTTTTCCAAATTAATAGTAGAGGATATTGGTTTAAGTAAAATAGCGAAATTAATACACGTTTAATTAATGACGTTATTAATTGCATCTCATACACATATAGATTATCTAATGGCTCTTATCTTTCATCTACATCATATGCATTATGACCACAAATTTGAACCTACGTAGCATCTTGAAAATGAACAAGCTTACTGAGTCCAACTTTATGGACTGGTATAGAAATTTGAGAATCATTCTCAAATAAAAAAAAAGTTACTCTACATGCTACATACTCCTATTCTACCAGCTCCAGCTATTGTTGTTTAGGAATTCGACCGTGTGAGAGCATACACGTAGCAGAAAATAAAAATGAAATCCCTTCCAAAGATCACATGTTTGTCCATTAAAAGGGGTAAAAAAGTAAGTAATGGGATTTACCTATTGTAGCCTTAGTGCAAAAATTTTCTTCAGTTTTGAACTACTGCGATCATGATCGCAAAATCCACACAGCTCTTTGTTCTGTGCTCAGTTGCTCACGACGGCCACTGATTCCAAGTGAGGACTGGCTTTGATAGTATCCACATGAGGGACTCAAGGAAAACACAGAAAACTCTCTGCTAGAAGAGTCTTTTGTGGCTAGGGTTTTTTCCTTTGTGTAGAAGAGAAAACGAGAGATAGTGCAAAGTTACCCGTGTGTTCTGTGTTTTTCACCTAGTTAAAAGCCAAGAGAACATTACAAAGTAATCCCTGGAAAAATAGAAAAAGACACATTTCTATGAATTCTAATCCAATTAGAATTCATGAATTGCAATTGAAAACTATAAGTCTTAACTATTACAATTTGGTCCAAAATTATAACTAATTAAAATTTGACCACAATAACTTCTTCTTCTCACAATTAACCCTATAATGTTTCCAAATAACACCTTGAGAACTTAATCCTCTATTGTGTGTGGCCTATTAGGTTTCTCGGTCTATTGGTGGGAAATATGAATTAATCTAAATGTCTTTGAGATTAATAATCGTTAATAATTTAGAATTAACCTATCAATTCTAAACATGATTGGTTTATTAATTTATCAATTAATAAACTCATATTCAGCAGATCATGAGCAATATCTAACGATACATCATAACCACCCATGAGTCCAGGAAGTCAAGTGGCTTGACATGAACCGTTCAATAACAAACTACAGTGTAATAAATTCTTTTTACCATGCAATATCTCATTCAATTTGGAGTACAGAATTAGTGCCAACTCCCTCCAGAATATAAATTAATCATGGTCCAAATATAATAGTACTTGTATCAGGAATACACAACTCTACATGTGTATCAATTTGGAACTGTTTCCAATACACAATCACATTGGCCAAGGATTTCACGAGTAGTAATTTCAACAAGTGGCCGTGATATATTTGCCCCTACTATTAGGAGTGGTGAATCATTTATTGACCCTCTCAACTACTTTCGTTTACCTTATATTGTACCCAATATCTATCCCAGAGGTGACCCTCGATTTGGCTCTAGAGATTGGAATTAAAGTATAATACTCAGCAAACAAAATACCTTGGAGAACTTAAGTCTAAGGATACTTGCACGTTTGCTATAGTGAGATTCTATCACTGACACTACATAGTTATTCATGTGATTATCTTATAGTCAGGTCATCTAATGTACTTGATCTATTAATAAGTATCCATGTGTTAATTTTTAGTATCACAATACTCATGGATGAGAGAGCCACCGTATGATCAAATCAAGAAGTCTAACATGTGCTAGTTTTAATGCAATAATGATGTCCTATCTCATTAATACTACGTCTAATTTCATATACACTTCATCAGTCAGATTTTCATTTTAGAAAAGCTATTTTCACATCCATTTGCTAAATCTCACAGTCATAATGAGTGGCAATGGCTATGAGTATTCTAATGGATTTTAACATGGCTACTAGCGAGAATGTTTTGTCATAGTTAATACCATATTGTTGACGATAAACCTTAGCCACTAGTCGTGCTTTATAGGTAACTATGTTACCATCAATATTGGTTTTCTTTTTGAAAACTTATTTACACCCAATAGGTTTGATTGCTTTAGATGAATCAACTAATGTCCATACGTGGTTGTCGTACATGGAATCCATCTCTGA
Organism: Voacanga thouarsii; assembly: GCA_026120185.1. NCBI lineage: Eukaryota > Viridiplantae > Streptophyta > Magnoliopsida > Gentianales > Apocynaceae > Voacanga > Voacanga thouarsii. The sequence goes on from JANUWF010001135.1 coordinate 1,574,995, forward strand.
CTTCATGGCCTCAAACCATTTGTCAAATTCTGAACTGTTAAGAACTTCCTTATAGGTGATAGGCTCATCTTCATCTCTGAGCAATACGTCATTGTGGTCACTTATGAGAAATCTATATCTCTCAGGTGCCACTCGTATCCTACTTGACCTACGAGGATCTTGTGTAGTAGAAGGTTTATCTATTCTCTCAATAGATATGGAATCAGACGATTGATCCTTATTTGTTTGTTTTTCTTGAATTTTACTAAATTCAATTTTACTCCTACTGTCCCATTTGAGCATGTGCACCTTCTCTAAGAAGATAGCATGCTTCAAACCAAACACTTTGTTTTCAGGGGGAAAATAGAAGTAATACCCGAAAGATTCTTTCGGATAACCCACAAACAAACACTTGTTAGACTGACTATCAAGTTTGTCTAATTGTGGCCTTTTGACAAAGGCAGGACAACCATATACTGTCAAGTAAGATAACTTTGGTTTCTTTCCAAAGAACATCTCAAATGGGATGGTATCAACCGTTTCTGATGGAACACTGTTTAGAATATAAACACAAGTCTGTAGTGCGTACCCCAAAATGATTTTGGCAAATCTGCAGAAGCCATCATGGTCTGTACCAAGTCTAGAAGGGTTCGATCCATTTTCTCAGATACACCGTTATGTTGAGGTGTTTGTGGTGGAGTCTATTGAGATAATATCCCATTATCTCTAAAATAACCCTGAAACTCTTGGCTTAAGTATTCATCTCATCAATCCGATCTTAGAATCTTAATATTTTTACCAAAGTATTTCTCTACTTTATTTTTGAAGTCTTTGAACTTTTAAAAAGTTTCAAATTTGTATTTCATTAAATACAAATACCTATATCGTGAATAATCATCGACAAAGGTTATGAAATAGTTATAACCTCCTCTTACTTGTATAGACATTGGGCCACATATATTAGAATGTATGAGTTCTAATAACTCTTTAGCCCTTTCTCATTTTCCACAAAAAGGAGTTTTAGTCATTTTATCTAGTAAACATGACTCGCAAATGCCATATAATTCATAATCGAATGACCCTAAGTTACTAAGCCTGTGTAACTTAGAAACACGATTCTCGTTTACATGGCCTAAATAGTAATGCCATAAGTAAGAAGTGTTTGGGTTGTCAATCTTTAGATTCTTATTGCTTATATTGAGAATTGGATTATCCATGTCTAGAACATATAAATCATTAAGTAAAGTTACAGAACCATAGTGGATATCATTCAATGAAAAAGAACAATATTTATTCTTAAAAATTAGATAAAATCTATATAAATCTAAACATGCAACTGAGATAATAATTTTCAATAAAACTAGTACATAATAATAGTTTTGAAGTTCTAAAACATATCCAGAAGGCAGGTGTAGCTCATAAGTCCCCACAACAAGTGTAGAAACCTTTGCTCCATTTGCAGTACGTAGGTCCACATCGCCCTTATCAAACCTTGTACTGTCCTTTAGCCCCTGCAATTTATTACATAAATGAGATCCACATTCAGTATCCAATACTCATATCTTAATTGTAAAGGCAGTATTTGTCTCAATCATAAACGTACTAGAAGTAGAAGTAGAAGTACCCGTAAGCTTCTCATTCTCCTTCCTCTCTTTTATGTTCTCCAAGTACGCCTTGCAGTTGCACCTCCAATGGCCTATCTTGCCACAGTGATGGCATGGGCCCTTAGTGGTTGCGTCCTTCTTCTACTTAACACCACATTTGGGCTTATAGGAGCCTTCTTCATCTTCTTAGGAAATTTCTTCTTAGAAGAAGAAGATTATACCATCAAGACTGTATTGGATTCCTTCTTCATGGAGGACTCTACAATTTTGAGAAGATTAATCAACTTGAAAATAGTAGACTCAATCTTGTTCATCTGATAGTTGATCATAAATTACGAAAAGCTTTTGGGTAAAGGTTGTAGAATTAAGCCAATACTTAATTCATTGTCCATTATAAACCTAAGAGATGCAAGCTTCTCCATCAAGCCCAACATCTTCAACCCCTGAGTGGCCACAGAAGTACCTTCAGCCAACTTAGATCAGAACAGCTCTTTAGAGATCTCATATCTCTCTGTTCTTACTTGTTGATAGAACAGCTCTCTAAGATGGAGAATAATCATTTGAGCATCCATATTCTCATGTTATTTTTGTAGCTCAGGAGACATTGACGCCAGCATAATATAGATTGTTGTGTCACTATCTTCTTGGTGCTTTCTGTGAATAGGATGATCATTAGCATGAGCATCTTCGGCTAGAGGTGGCGGAATTGGAGCATCTAACACGTAGACCAACTTTTCAATTTGAGAACAATTCTCACATTTCGATACCAGTCAAGATAGTTTGATCCGGTGAGTTTGTTGGTTTTTAAGATGCTACAAAGGTTTAGGTTAGTTGACATGATGCAGATGATCTAGATGTAAAGATAGGGAAGATTAGCTAAGTGTATGTGGACATATAATGCAAATAATTAGATCTTTAATTAACCGCATTATTATTCCACAATTTTACTCAAACCAATAATCCCCATTATTGATTCGAGAAAGCTCGTTAGAAGCTTTTCTAGTGGATCGGTATCCAAATTTCTCAAGAATAACCTTAGGTTTACTTAACAAGTCACCCTTGAGTTCAATGGTAGGTATCTAATACCAATTACATCCAATGTAATTACCAGATCATTAAGTGATTAACATCTTTTAACATCCAATATTTCATCTAATTTTCTTTATGCTTAAGTTAGCCCAATCAGGATAAAAAAATTTAGTTAAACCTGACCCATTAATCAGGAATTCAACTCCATAAGAATTTAATTCCATAGCTTGAACATACCCGATGTTAAGTAGGCTTAGGTTAGCCCAACAACCTGGTCTCAAAAAAGGATTCTCGTTCTTACTATATTAATGGAAGGCATTAGGTTTAATATTATTTGAGGGATTTGTTCCTTTTGGTTGGCTCACCATTTGGCATGCATAAAATTTATCAATAAGAAATATATAAATTGATAAACATGGTAATAGACAATTACATGGTATGATTGTGGACTTTTCTAAATTAATTTTCTTGAGCCATGAAGGAAATTAATATGGTCAACCTAATGTGTTTATGCATGATTTAAGTAGAAGGTCTTACCCTCTCACCTTATTTTGGTCGCTATCTCAAAAATAAAATAATTCTATCTTTATCTAACCTATGTAATCTAATTACATAAAATTCCTAAATAGAAAAATGTAGAATTACATTCGCAAGGAGTTAGATGAGAAAAGAATTACATAAGAATTTTAAAGAAGGTAGGACACGCATACCCTATTTAATTAAAACTAAAGTGTTAAACAATGCATATACAGATATATTTTGTCTAAGTCCATAACCATCCACCATGCCAATAAAACATGCTTAAAATAGTAAGCATAAAACATCCAATGCACAAACATCCAAAACCAACATTTTGGAAAGCTCGGGGTCCAAAATCGAATTTTGGAAAAATCTGGGCTAAAATCAAATTTTTAAAACTTGTGGGTCCATAATCTAATTTTGAAAAATACTTTTATCTGAAATTATTGGTTCCAAACAAATTCTAATCACTATTAGAACATATTCTCAAAATTAGAAAAAATAAAAAAAAACTTATTATTTTCTTTACATATCTAAAATCACTATTTTAGATAATATATATTAATTTCTAAAACTAATTTTAGAAATTAATATTAGTTAGTCCCAAAACATAAATCTTGGGAAGACTTGGGGTGGTCAGTGAAAAGTTCAAAAAAAACACTTCGTGGGCCTCCATATATATAGATATGAAGCCCATATAGGACAAAATCTCATCTTGGGAAGGATGTATAGTATGAACCCACGGACAACCTGCGAGCTGCGGCTTGCGGCCAATTGTGCTTCATGCCACGGCTTGGCTCCCTACGAACTGCGATTTGGGTCAAATTTTTTTTTTTCTATTCTTCTTCGTATTCCAGAAACAATTTTTTGATTTAATTCTTTGTTAATCTATATTAACAACAATCTGTGATCGCCATCACTATTAAATCAACAATACAAATAATTCAAGGAAAAATATTTAATTTCATGTAAATTAGAAACCAATTATAGAACAACCAATGACACGCAAAAACAATTTATGTGAACCCAGAAAATATACAACAACAATTTCTGTAAGCATTGTGAAAACGTTTTTCAAATACCCAGATTGTACGTACAAAGCAATAGCACCTAACAACACCCAGAAGCATGCTTGAAACAATTTCATAGTAAAACATAACCCATTAAAACACAAACATGGTGGCTTTGATACCACTGTAGGGATTCGGCCGTATGAGAGCATACATGCAGTGAAAATATAACTGAAATCCCTTCCAAAGATCACATGTTTGTCAACAAAAATGGGTAACAAAGCAAGCAATGGGATTTACCTGTTGTAGCCTTAGTGCAAAAATTTTCTTCAGTTCCGAACTACTGCGATCAAGATCACAAAATCCACATAGCACAAAGCTCACTGTTCTGTGATCAATTGCTCTCGATGACCATTAAAGTCCAAGCAAGGACTACCTCTAACATTATCCACATGAGGGACTCAAGAAAAATAAAGGAAACTCTCTGCTAGAAGTGTCTTTGCGGCTAGGGTTTTTTCCTCTATGTAGAAGAGAAAACGAGAGAGACAGAGACAGAGAGACAGAGAGCAAAGTTACCCATGTGTTCTGTGTTTTTCACCCAATTAAAAGCCAAGAGAACATTACGAAGTAATCCCTGGAAAAACACATTTCTATGAATTCTAATCCAATTAGAATTCACTAATTGCAACTGAAAACTATAAGTCTTAACTATTGCAATTTGGCCCAACATTATAACTAATTATAATTTGACTACAATAACTTATTCTTCCCACAATTAACCCCACAATGTTATCAAATAACACCTTGAGTACTTAATCTTCTATTGTGTATGACCTATTAGGTTTTCGGATCTATTGGTAGTGAATATGAATTAAACTAAATGTCTTTGAGATTAATAATTGTTAATAATTTAGAATTAACCTATTAATTCTAAATAGGATTGGTTTATTAATTAATCATTTAATAAACCCATATTCAATAGATCATGAGCGGTATCTAGCAACACATTATGGCCACCCAAGAATCTAGGAAGTCAAATGGCTTGACATGAACCCTTTAGTAATAAACTACAGTGTAATAAATTCCTTTCACCATACAATATCTCATTTGGTTTGGAATACAAAATTAGCGCCAACTCCCTCCAGAATATAAACTAATTCGGGTCTAAATATAAAAGTACTTGTACCAGGAATCCACTACTCTACATATGTATCAATTGGAACTGTTTCCAATACACAATCACCTTGGCCAAAGTTTCACGAGTACTAATTCTAACAAGTGGCCGTGAGATATTCGCCCCTACTATTAGGAATGGTGAATCATTTATTGACCCTCTCAACTACTTTCGTTTATCACACGTTGTACCCAATATCCATCCTATAGACGGCTCTCAATCTGGCTCAAGAGATTAGAATTAAAGTATAATTCTTAGCAAACAAAGTACCTTGGAGATCTCAAGTATAAGGATACTTGCACGTTTGCTATAGCGAGATTCTATCACCGGCACTACATTGTTGTCCATATGATTATCTCATAGTCAGGTCATCCAATGTACTTGATCTATTAACATGTATCTACGTGTTAACTTTGAGTGTCACAATACCTACGGATATGAGAACCACCGCCTGATCAAATCAGAAAGTCTAACACGTGCTAGTCTTAATGCATTAATGATGTCCTATTTCATTAATAATTTGACTAGGGTTTATTTAAGTACTAACACTATACAGTGTAGTAGGCATCTCACATCATAATCTCTATCATGATTTCCTTGACACAGTATTTTACTAGGGACTTTATCTAACAGTTATTTTACATGAAAGTAAAAAAAATAAACTGAAAGATAAATAATGCCTTGTTTTATAAAAAATATATATATATATATATATATATGTTGTATACAATTTACAAGTGATTGCCTCTAGGGCACAATACTAAAATGTTGCTCCTACTAAAGAGCATGATGTGCATAAAAAGCACCAAGACGATAGTGACACAATATTTTGTATCATGTTAGCATCAATGAACTCTCAATTTCAAAAACATCATGAGCATATAGATGCTTATACTATTATCTTTCATCTAATGAAGTTGTTATATCAACAAGTTAGAACAGGGAGATATGAGATCTCAAAGATGTTGGAAAGTATGCCCTCAAAGGCTATGTATTCTGTGTAAATATGTTGTAATAAAATGTTTATTCATTCAATTTAGTTTGTTTATTATATTATTACTCATTTAAGGTCCAAGTATAACAAGTAATGGTCTATGTGTTAGGTCGTTATTCACAGTACGGTATAGACCATAGGTACTTGTCATACAAGTAAAATTGAGTTCTTAGTCATTTGATGGAACTAGGCATTTTATCAAGGTAAGACTATTATGCCATGATTTTCAATGAGAAATGGTTTACCTTAAATCAGTGAGTAGGTCACTCACTTCATTGGCATAAGTGTATTTCGAATATATAGAACTAGATGTATAGTACTAGTCTCTCTTAAAATACTATAATTGTAGAAACCAAACTATTACTACTACAGTATAGACGGATACCTTCACACTTGAGTATAAGTTGGTAGTCTGGTGAAGCTAAGGTTTTATACTTTTATGTATGTTGGGTGAGATTTTTTTTGTGAGATCAATACCTTTGTACGTTGGGTGTATTGCTCTAGTTAGTTAAGACGGACTCATGCAACAGAGTTTCTATACTTCACTTAGTGAAGTTAAATCACCCATTTGTGATTGTCTAGGATAATATAATGATCCAGGGCCTTGGGAACGTGACTCTAGAATGTATGCTTTTGGGTAGCTTCCAATGATAAGTAAGTACATTCAAGCGAGTCATGGATTATCGGACTAGAATCTAAGGATGGTAGATATATTTGAGATAGGTGTTAGTACATTTATCCTATCTCATTGTTGGGTGTTACATAGAAGAGTATTTATGTAATTTCACCTATTGGTCGAAGGCCTTGCTTTAGTAATATTATTCTTGATGTCAATATTTTCATATGGTGATAAATGGAAATATTTAAAATGGTAAAATCCATCTATTTAATAGTAAGGGCATTTTGACCTTTTTAGTAGGCATGAACAATATGTCCCTTGGTCTTCAGAGTAGCTCAAGTTGACTTGGTGTTGTTTAGATACAATTTGGGCTTAATGAATAATTATTTGGAAGAGAAATAAAATTTATTCTAATAGTTCAATTAGAATTGATTAATTAGTCTTGGGTTTTAATAAGACCCAAAAAATTAATTAATTAATTAAGAAGATTAGACTGGAATAAATTAATTAATTGGGCTGATATATGTTGACATATATTAGGAGTCCAATTAGAATTAATAAACTAGTCTTTGGTATTTAATGAAGCCCAAAAGAGATAATTAATTAATTAAGAGGATTGAGCCAGTCTTGCACTATTTTATTAGCACAACACCTAGCCCAATTGGGCTTGGTGATTTCGGACATTAGGGCTTTAGAAGCCCTAAGGCTAGCCTAAATATGCAAGAGAAAAAAATAGACGTTGTTCTGGTGAATGAGACTGTGTTGTCTCTTCCTCTCTCTCTCGTTCCATGTTCTTCTCTTTTTTCTCTCTTGGAGAGTAACTTGATTATCCAAAGAAGGAACTTTCACCAAGCTAACCTAAGAGCAATGTAGAGTCATACTTCGGAAAATGAAATGTGTAGGAATAGAAGATTGGCGAGAATACTGGTCGAACTGTAAGCGCCTCCTTCTCCCTTTCCAACGTAAGTTCCAGTGCAATCTGGCCCCTCATTGGTTAATCTGTAACCAATAAAGAAAAGTAAGTACTCTCTCTTTTATGTAGCTCGAAAAACTGAAAAAGGTTTCCGCTACACTTTATTTGATGTTTTTCGTTTTGATCCCTCAGAAGCTTGGGTCGCATAGGTTTGTGATGGACAATGAATTAAATAATGACTTAAATCTAAAATCTTTGCCATGTACTTTTTCATAATTCATGATGAACTACCAGATGATTAAAACTAATACTACTTTTAATAATGAGATATGAGTATTGGATACCAATTATGGATCTCATTTATACAATAATATGCAGGAACTAAAAAGTAGTGTGAGGCTAGAGAAAGGCGATTTGGACTTACATGCTTCAAATAAAGCCAAGATTGTTGTACTTGTTATGGGGACTTATCATCTGTACTTGTCTGATTAATTCTAGAACTCCAAAACTGCTATTAGGTACCAATTTTATTGAAAAATATTCCCTCAGTTGCTTGTTTGGCCATGTTTAGTTTTTATTTAATTTTTAAGAATAAAATTTATATTTTTCATTAAATGATGTCCATTACGACTGTAACACCCCTATTCAGAGTAACAGCAGAAGCATATCAAATCGGGTGTCGCCCCGTCTAGTTACCCAGACAAGGGGTCTTTATAATGAAGAACCAATAGAGTATACAAGGTCTAGGTACATACAAACATCTCATACTGATGGTCATATATATATATATATATATATATATATATATAAACACATCTCATACTGATAGTTACACACACACACATATATATACATAGAGAGAGAGGGAGAGAATCTCATACATGCCATCTCTATCCTACATCAGTGATAAAGTACATAATCAAAAGGGAGATCATGTGGACCTAGGCTTTTGTTTTGTGGTATCGTCCCTCTATCCGTAGGCCCGCTCAAAGTGTAAGATGAAATATATATTTGAGTGAAAAATCACCCAATGAGTCCCGTGTGTGCAAGTGCTTTATGAAAGAAACAAAGTATATAAAACCTTTGTAGAAGAGCATAACACTTCCTATTGAAAAATAATTTCAAAACTCTCTAAAGAAGAGTTTATTCATAACTTAATCATTTTTTGAAAACTGTGTTTCAATTTCAAATCATTACCCCAATTTTTAAATTAGAAGCACTTTTCCAATAAAAGGTCGGCCTGTATGCAAAGCTCAAAAGGCTTCGCCTTTGGTGCCACGTATCATTATATTTAGACCGTAGCCTACAACACTCAACTATGCATCACCGAAAGGGTAAGTACACCGCAGCATACAACCAAGAATAAATAATAGGTATACTGCAGCATACCAAGTACACCGCAGCGTACTGAGATTAAATAATAGGAATACCGCAGCATACCAAGTACACCGCAGCGTACTAAGAATAAATAATAGGCATACCGTAGCATACCAAGTGTACCACAGCCCACTCTTACCACCGTGAGCTAGGGGTTCCAATCTTGACGTCAATCACCATCGAGATGGTAAGGAGTCAAATGCATCAAGTGTCCCCACCCAGTATTCAGCGAATGACTCAAAATAAGATGCGCCTGCAGACGCAGCAAATGCCAGGCACTAAACGGCTAGCCATGACGACTTATCTCAATGTCCTATTATCCCGTTAGGAGTAAGACAATCCCTAGAACTAGGCCAGGTTGTTAGGGTCGTCTAACTTTAATGTAGGTTAGTACAGAGATCAATGTCTTTTCTGAGTACTCAACGTTACTAATACCAACCCCTGCTGACTAATCAGGTCAGAGGGTTCCACAAGATTTTTGAAACAAATATTTTTAGGGCAAAATATCATTTTCCAAAAATTGATCCCACTTACTTGCAAGTCAGATAATAAATCCCATAAGCTTAGCAGGGCCAATCAATTCATTCCATAGGCACATAAGGCCAATAAAGCAATTTTTGGGATCAAAATGTCATTTTTCAAAAGTTAATCTCATATCAAGAGATCATTTTTCAAAACCATGTTAAAATAGAGTAAAGAGTTCTTTTTACACATTAAAACAAGTTTTCAAGAGTATTCGGGCCATATTGCCTGTACTCGATCTCAAAAGTCATTTACAAGGGTATTTGGGCCATTTTACCTACACCCAATCACAAAAGTCATTTCCAAAGGTATTCGAGTCATTTTACCCTTACCCGATTTGAAAAGTGTTCACAAAGGTTCCAATAAGGATATTTCGGGCCTTTACCGAATAACCAATTCAAAGGTTTCCATAAAATAATCGTTTTTCAAATACCCGACTTTCAAATGAACTTATTTCAAGAAATCCAAAATTCCAATCCTAAAAGAGGATTAAATTCAAGGTTTCCAATCATGTTTCCATAAAACGTTCTAATAAGGGCATTGTAATCAATTTGTGAATACCCGATTCCAAACATTACCATTTTCTAAAAATCCCAAGAGTTTAATCCCAAAAGGACTTAATTCACAAAATTCATGTTTTAATCACCCATTAAGGTTTCCAAGCCAATTTTGATGTTCATTCGAGCCATCATGCCCAGAAAAACCTTAAATATATCCAGGGATTTTCAAAACGGTGTATAACATAACATTTCATGGAAAAATAAAGCATCCTAGCTTTCAAAAGATTTTAGAAATCAAAAGGACTCACCTCGTATCCTAATTAGACTTTTTCCGTTCACGGCATTTCGACCACAGTTTCCACCGTTTCCAACGTACAGTTAGCTATTTACCGATAACCCTATACCAAATATTATTTTTATGTTAAATCGTGTTTGATCAAAAAGTAGTCGACAGCTACTGATGTCCAGTCGATATGCCTGATGGGTAGCCAACATCTAGCCAACATGCCTGACGGTTACCCGACGTCCAACCGACGTTTAGCTGACGGTTAGCCGACGATTAAGGAAAACGTTCAACTTTCGTTCACGTCGTTTTTTCATCGTTTGTTCAATTCTTTCATTTTCCTTTTTCCATATCCTTCCTCCCTTCATGAACAAGGGATTCACTCCATATTTCTAATTCATTTCATCCAAAATCACACAATTATTTTTCCTTAAATTTATTCACTTCCCAAACAAAATCCTGAAAATTTGCTACTTTGACATACAATTTTATTATGCACATAACATTCAATCCACAACTCCAATTTGGCTCTATGATATACCAAAACGACCGTAAGACTCTTAAATTTAATTACATGTTATCCTTTTTCTATGTCCGAGTTCCCATGACATGCTACAAGGAAAAAACAGCCCCAATAGTTTTGCTTCAATTCTACTATTTATGCTATCCTTTGTTTTCCTTTAGCCTTTAACACCTTGGGAACATTAATTCATTCAATTTTCCTTCAAATCATTTTTTATTCTATCATTTTCAGATTCTAAGAACTCACAGGAGTCATGCTTATTTAACACAAATTCACTTCTTCTAATCAAAAGCAAGTATAATTCATTTTTCCAACCAAGTAACTTCCATTTTTATTCTACTTTGGTCATCATCTCATCAACCAAAAGCAATCCTTCAAACTACCATGAATATTCTATTCTTCCTCACATAAAACATTATTCATAAACCTCCTAGGCAGCCGGCACACATAAGCATACACAATGTCCATACACAAAGTTCACAAACCCTAGCTTTTGATCCAAAATCAAGATATCAAAATCATGTTTTCATGTTCAAATTTATACCAAAATATTCATCATTCACCCGATAACAACTTTAATTCTGGCAAGGTAAGTTTTTACCTTGTATATAAAGCTATTTCATTTGATTTGCTCCAAGAACTTCTCAAGAACTCACACACAACACCAAGAACATACACTAACACATTTTTCTCTCTTTTTTTTTAAATTTCTTTTCCTCTTATTTTTCTTTCCTTAATGCAGCCAAAATTCAGGCTGTATAATAGCCTCTTCTCACCACTATTCTTCATCAAATTTTGGCCAACCATTTCTCTTTTGCATTAATTGTATAGTGGTTAAAACATATGTGTGTTCGAATGAAAAATTTACACACCATTTCACTTATTTTTCTTAAAATTTTCTCTTCTTTTCTCTTGTATGACTACCAATTTTTAGGCTATTTTTCAGCCAATTAATCACTTCTTCATGGTTAAAATATTGGCCAATTACATTGCATAATACCTTAAGTAATTGGCCCCACAAATGATGTGTTCCAATTACAAAAATACACATCATTCTCTATTTATTTTGAAATTCTTTAATTCCATGTATCTTGCATGAATTCCTCATGCAACCTCTCATAAATTGACACATGTTCATAGGCTACCAATCACAAAATGCCACACGTCCAAATTTTCGATTGCATTTTCAATTTTTCTCAGAAATGACCAAAATCGGGTTCGAAATGAAAAAATATTTTACATTACCATTCAACTCCAAAAATTCCACTGAATCCATTGGTAATACTTAAATCCTTCAATTCCTTCTCATTTTGGTCAAATTCGCGATCAAAGTCGCGGGCACGATCAAAATGACAAAAATGCCCCCGATAACCCAAATAACATATTTCACATCAAAACATACGTTTCATCACACTGATCAATTTCTCTTCTCAACATACCCTCAAATTCTTATTTTATTAAAAATAGCAGCCTTTCGAAGATTTAGGGTACGAGTAGACCAAATCTAATAATTACATCTAGGTCCCGACAAAATATTATTATACCAAAATATTCGTTTCATTACACCGATCATCTTTTGTTCTGGTCATTGATAAATTCTCATCCTATTACATGTAGTAGCCAATCGAAGATAAAAATGCAGGGTATTACAACAGCACTGTAACTTTGAATAATGATTTGTATGTTCTAGATATGAATAACTAAATTCTTAACAAAAAAAAAAAAACAAAAGAAAGATAACACAATCCCATTTTACTTATGGTATTGTTGTTTAGGCCATGTAAACGAGAATCGTGTTTCTAAGTTGTGCAAGTTTAGAGTACTTATGAAATTGAGTGCATCCATATAAAACATCCAAATCATAGCAGTATTTAGCCTCTCTAGTCCTCATTAGAATCTTCAAAGTCGACATCATATAACCATCCCCTAGAATTCCTAACGAAGGCTATCCCAGCCCCATTTGCAAACCCATCTATTGGCTCCTTCCCGGGTTGCCTAGAACTCTCCCCGGTCTCAACCTAGTTGGGTAGGGGTATGAAGGAAAGTCTAGGTGGAGATTCATAATCTATCTCCCCCTAGTCATCACTATCAGGTGTCAAGTCAACTATGGGACTAAGAGGGAGGGGAACATATTCCATATCAATCTCTTCATCTTCACTATCAGTAACCAAGTCTATCATAGGTATTGGGGGTGGCTCAATGATCTGGACGTCAACATCACTGCTATCATCCATGGGAATAATTGGCTACGGTGCAGGCTGAGGCACTGGTAGGTCTTCCGAGTAGATAGGGATGGGAGGATGCCATTGCTATCCTTTCCTTGTGGTTCTATGCATTCTAACCATCCTACAGCATAAACAAAATAGGTTAGTCAAAGAATTTCAACTTAATAAAACAAAACATATACCATCAATATTTGACTAAACCTAGACTCTGATACCACTTGTAACCCCCCACTACCTAGGCATAACAAGGCCGGGGATGTCGCCCCATCCATAGGACAAGGGGTCTTTATAACTAGGTCACATAAAGGAAAATAGAAGCAATACTTTAAAATTGAACTTATTACAACCCAAAAATGCACAAACAAATCCAAAATAAATTGTTTGCAACCATCTCTCAAAACAACACATAAGAAAAATAACATAAAGTCTTCAAGGCAAAGGCAACAATTCTAGCTATTGACCTCCACAGCAGGATCGACCTAAAAACATGACATAAAAGGTGATGAAATAAAAATCTCAGTAAGCCCGTGTGTGCTTTGAGTGTTTCAGGTAAAACAGTTCGTATATGCAAGTTGTAAAAAATTTCATAAGAGAAAGTGCTGGCAAGTATTAAATAAATGTTAAAAATAAAGAGTGGCATTTTGCTTTTCAAACCATACATGTGCGCAATAAATACAACCACCCAAAGAGGTAGCCATGGGTTACCACACGTTGGGCCCCATTACCATATAACGGTCAGAATGCCATACTTTGTGCACACTGACAAAAGGTAGGTGTACGGCCTACTGAATGAGATACTCCTCCTTCTCTACACCCAAACTTACCAGTTGTCCACTCCGAAAACACACATTCCACATGACTAAAACTTGCTAGCTCGGACCGGCATGACCTACCAAACTGGCATCCTATCCAAGAAGGACTCACCCCTCAAAGGTGGCCACTTACTGAGAGACTTACCCTAACCCTTCAAAAACTAGTCCTAGTAATCTACCCTTATTGAATACTCAACGTTGATTGTCCCACTTGGGAGAAAATTGATCATATATTGATTTACTTGAAAATAGCAATTAAAGGTTTCTAAAATTCTTGTCAATGTTGGGCTTTAGAAAGAGTTTAGCATTTTGTGTAAAACTGCTTGTTTAATTTTTCAAATGATTTGCTTGATTGAAATAAAAAGGAAAATAGTCCTTAATTGCCTTTACAAACTGAATGTCCACACACATCGCATTTGACTTGCCACAATAATTTTTTATCTTCAAATAATTCCATGCAGGAACTTACCTGATCCTTTACTTGCTCGAATTTCAAAAATCTTCTAAGGCTGACCTAACCCCACCTGGGGTAAACACAAGACATAAGGTTATACTCGAGGTATACAATCTTGACCTTAATGTCCTAAGCTTTAAGGCTAACTGATAAAGAATTTTATAAAATAAGTCTAGCTTGATAAGTTAAAATAACTAGGGATTGTAAAATAAATACTAATAAGTTATAAGTTCAAATAATAAATCTTGAGTACTATAGTTAATAAATAAACTAGGGTTTAAATGTTAAACAATCATAATTAATATTAGTAAATGGTAATTTTAAAAATAGTTTTATTATAAATAAATAATAAATTTACAATTTAATTTTTAATAGATAATAAATAATTAGTAATAAATAAATTAATAATAATAAATAAATTTTATTACATTTTTGGTTAATAGATAACAAATAAATTTTAAATATAAATAATATTTATGAATATAGGTAAAAGTTTGAACTAGGTCTACAAGGTCATTAATATTTTATTTTTTATTATTACTTATATAAAAGACCGTGTGTGTGTGTGTGTGTTATTTTTAATAAAAAATATTATTTATTTAACTAGTAAAATATTATTATTTCATTTAATATTCCATTTCCAAAACTTCCTAGGAATTTCGACATCTTTAGAGAAAAAATATAATAATAATTTTAATTAAGGTAACAAAATTTTGTTAATTAAAATAACCTAGGATCAACAAGAACATAATCATGGTTTACCAATTGCTCAACAAGAATCATGAACATATTCTCCAATATTAAACAACAAATTAATCCATTCATGAACATAGGCTTAAATCCATACACACTATCACATTGCCAAATCTCTACTAAGCATAATCATAATAATGGCTTCAATAAAGATAAGAACATGAAAATCTTATCCACCAAAGGTGTCATAACATCTAGCATGCTTTAATCATCCATAATTTCTTAAGGAATTCCATATAGCTTAATCATGATCATTTATTCTCATGTCCTAATCTCAACCCCTTCATACATATGCATATACTCAATCCCCCATTCATATTCTATTCTCCCTATCAACATCTAAGAGACATGAATTCATAATTAAAAAGAATGATTAAAGAGAAATACTTGATTGATGTTTACTTTGATGAAGATTCCAGAAGGTCCACGCGATTGCGAATCTTGAATTGTCCATGAGAGGAGGAAAATGGCCATAGTTGTAGTCCATCATTTTCGCGAGAGAGAGAGAGAGAGAGAGAGAGAGAGAGAGAGAGAGAGAGAGAGAGAGAGAGAGAGAGAGAGAGAGCATTAGCATGATACGTTATAGGTTGAATGGAATAAGATGTACAAAAGAGTTGTTCTTGGTTACCTTGATGATGTTCTTAAGACTTCAAGAAAGAAAACTGGTTTTGATCCGAATGCCAATTTTTGTTTTTGAGATTTGATGTTATAAATTCCAGAAATGAACTATATGGAGTATATAGGAGTATTCTGGAGTTTTTGAGAGGGATTGGAGGTGTTTAGAGTGGGTTTTGGCTTGAAGAAAGGTAGTGTGTATTCTTGGTGAAAATGGAGAGAATTTGAGAAAGGTTGTGCATGAATTTCTGGAGAGTGCTGGTCGAATGGTTGAGGGAGTTCAGGGAGATCAATTTTCAGCTTAGAGAGGAAGAGAAAAATATGGTTGTTTGAAATTCAAATGGAGAGATTTGATGAGTGGTTTGAGGTATAGGATATGTTAATGGTGTTTGCTTGATGGAGGTTTCTTGGAGCTGCAATGGAATCGGCTGGACTATTTGGTTTTGCTGAAATGAATGAAGGTTAATATAGCTCTAACGCTAGCCAAAATTTAGAGCTCAATGGCAGAGGAATTTCTGGTTATGAAGCTTAGTACATGAGTGTTTTCATGGAGCAAATGCTGGAATTTTTTTGAAGTTCAAATTGCAGTTTGAATGGGTGATCTTAGGAGACATTTGAGGTGTGGTTATGAAGTCCAAGTGTGCAAGGTAAGTGGAGGGGTTAATGGTGTTTTGTTCATGGCTAAACAAGGGTCAATTTATAAAGGTTTGAGGGTGGTTTTTGGCCAAGGCTTTAAGGGAACAAAGCTGGAAATTTCTGTTTTCATGATGGTCTATGGTTCGAATGTTTTGCTGGAATTTTCTGTACAGTTTTTCTGCAATATTCCAACCCAATTTGCAGAGGTTTTTGAGAGGTGTTTGAGGATGCTTTAAGGTTGGTTTCCATCTTTCTTTATGGAGGAAAAACAGAGGAGTTTTGCTAGCTTGAAGGCAGAAGAAACAGCTTCAATTCTAGGCTGCTATGCAGCGAAAATTGCCCAGATTTTTTTTCTCGTTTGTGCAGTTTTTTGTGCAGTCCAAATTGCACAGAATTTTCAGTTCTTCAAGCTAAATAAATTGGTCATTTTTTTTTTGTAGCAAATGAGTAAGAAAGCTGGCTGAGTTTTTCGGAAGTTAGGCTGCCCAAAATCTGGAAAATTTTCAGATTTCTTCCATAAAAAATATGAACACTATGGAGTGGAGTTTGAAGGTTCAACCATGGAGATTAATTTCCCTTGAGAACCTTCCTTAACTTCTCTCATATTTTCAGTCAAATCTCCTACCTCCAAGATTCATTTTTGAATTTCAAAGACCAAGAATCCTTGCTGAATTTTCTGGAATTAAAAATATGAATTTGAATAAATTTTGAACAAATTTAATTGGTGAAGAGGTTAGGACAAGCTAAAGGTAATAAAAGGACAAGAATTCCTCTAGAATTCTTTTTAGGACATGATGATAGGATTAGGACATTCTCTTCATGTCTCCCCTAAGACAACATTTATATCTTTATGGAATGTAAGAAAATGAAAATTCAAACTTAACTAAGATAATCATGATAAAAACTTAAATGATGGGATTTGAACTCATGACCTTAGAGATAAATTCCGAAGCTCTAACCACTAAACCACACTAATTCTTATTCTTATTTTCTCACCCAAATATTCTTCTTATCTAATCCTCAAGCTATCTTCCTATTTTGACCTCAAGAAAAATTACCATTTTACCATTCCTACTCAATAAGCATAACTAAGCCTTTTAACCTATAAATCATAATTCTAAAGCACATAAAATCATTCAAATATATATATATATATATATATATATATATATTCATGCAAAGTGATATGATATGCATCCCAATCCCCTTACTCTAGGATTGGCTTTAGGTTGGATTTCACATAGATGACATGTTGCTGATAGAAAATGTTGTCTCGACTCTTCAATCGATCAAGATTTGGCTATTAAAGAAATTCTCTATGAAAGACCTTGGAGAGGCAACTTATATTTTGGGGATAAGAATCTATAGAGCTAAATCAAAATGGTTTCGGGGACTATATACATAGACAAAATGCTAAAGAAGTTTAGCATAGATCAATCCAAAAGAGGATTCCTACCTATAACTCACGGGGTAAGCCTTTCAAAATCTATGTGTCCTAAAACACAAGATGAAAGGGTTCATATGAGTAGAATAACATATGTTTCGGTAATTGGATCTATCATTTACATTATGATATGTACTAGACCTGATATATCATATGCTCTTAGCTCAATTAGCATATACCAATTTGACCCTGAAGAAAGTCATTAAGTGGTTGTCATGAACATTCTTAAGTAGCTAAGAAGGATAAAGGAAGTGTTCTTGGTATATGAAAAAGGTGACTTACAAGTCAAAAAGTATACTGATGCCAATTTCTAATTTGATAAGGATGATTATAAATCTCAATTAGGCTATGTGTTCATTTTGGGTGGAGGGATAGTTAGTTGGATAAGTTTCAGACAAGACATGATTGTTAATTCGACCTCTGAAGTTGAGTATATAGCAGCCTCTAAAGTAGCTAAGGAGAGGGTTTGGATCAAGAAATTCATAAGGAATTAAGAGTGGCTCCTAGCATTTTTAATCCAATATCTTTATATTGTGATAACAATAGAGCTATTGCACAAGCAAAGGAACTGTGGTCTTATCAATGATCTAAGCATGTACTTAGGTGCTTTCTAAAGGAACAACCCAAGAGAAAGAAATGAGTGATATAGTGTTAATCAATTAGCTAGAACTTAACTCCATTTCTCCAAACCCAATTTAAATACACCAATCACTCACATAAACCACTTAACACAATGCAATCCACCAAATCAAATTAGTTCAATCTCCTTCTAACTAAAACAATGCACTTTTAATCCACAACTTCTTCACTCAACCAGAATCAACTCAAATCCTTAACTTATCTAAATCCAACAATGCCACAATATCAAAACAAATCCAACAAAGCTCAACATAATATCAATGCAATACACCAGGAAAACAAAAGCTCATGTTCACAATTCAACCAACACGAAATTCACAATAAAATCCAGCAAAAATTCCCTACTCACAATACAGTTTAATCCCAAAAGTATACTCAGCCAAAACAGCTCAATACAAGCTTCAATAGAAATCAAAGCAAACTAGCACAATATAATTTCAGCAATAAACAATTCACAAACTATAAAATGCTCAAATCTTCTACACAATCAATCAACTGACAATAATCAATTTAGTCCAAATGCAGCTTAAAGTCAACAAATCAATATTCCAATCAAAGTTGCACATGCCTACTGACAAAAATCACCCACAATTTCAGCCAAATACATTTTAACACAGTAATATAATCAATAATATTAGATTCCTCTAACAATGCCTCTTAATCAACAAATAAAATTTTAGTTTAGAAGTCACCACAATGTAGCTCGAGAGTTGCCCTAATCACTGATTTGAAGCTGTCATTCGCGCTAAGGAGAACACTGCGATGGGTTTCAAATCCGAAGAGGGGGGAAATTTCATGGGTATTGATGATTTAATGGAAGAATTGAGTGATAATAGACATTAATGCACAACAATAGTTTGTTTGAAGTGTTTTAAAAGAATAGAGTAACTGCCATCGAAGGGTTTTAAAAGAAATATGAGGAAATAAAAGAAGAAATGGTTTTAATTTTCTGGGATTCGATGATGCACGACACTAAGGGTAATGCTCTGCATGTCACCATTGACCTTTTGATGTTTAAAACCTAAAATCAAAATGATGTCATCAGATTTATTCATATATGCACTGTGCTGTGCAGAATGATGGCCACGGTGGCGTGTATAATTTTATACTCGGAGAAATATGTAGTGAAATGATAGTATTTTTGTTCCAGTGGGGTGCACAGTGCCATCGTGCATAACCTACACGAGGCCATGCATTCTCTGAACTTTCAATTTTTTGGAATTTTAAGTGCACGACTCCATGGAGTAAGAACTACATCTCGCTGTGTACTTTTAAAAAATAAAAATATACACTTTTTTAATTAAAATAAACACAATAGCATAAGCATAAAAGGAAAAGACAAATAAAGTAAAAAATATAAATATATAACATAAGACCCATAGAAGATGACAAAACAAGACTATGCTTCAAAACCTAACAATAATACAATGCAAAATTGTCTCACAAAGACTTATCAACGCTAGGATTATTGAAAACAAAACATAGGTAAAATAAATAAAACAAAACATTTATTCGAGTATAAAGTATAGTAGAGAAAAGGATTAGAGCTTTCCACGTTCATCACGTGGATTGCCTTCAGTATTTCCAACCAAAACTCCCAATGGTCTCTCCAGAAGCATCTTTACAAGTTGTTCAGTTTGATTTTCAAGGTTGTGAATTGATGCTTCTTGGTTTCTCATGGATATCTCAACACCTTGGAAATGAGCGTAAGTAGAAATCACTAATTTAGCCACTAAGTCTTCCAAAGATGGTCTTAGTTGTGCTTGTGGAGGTGGTGGATGATGTGGTGCACAAAATTGTTAGTGTTGTGCCCTAGAGACAATCACTTGTACATTGTATATGACACATTTTATTTTAATAAAAGACATTATTTATCTTACAGTTTCTTTTTTTTTACTTTAAGTAATATAACTGTTCGATAAAATCCCTAGTACAACGCTATGCTAAGGAAAACATGATAGAGATCATAATATGAGATTCCTACTATATTGGATGGTGTTAGTACTTAAATAGTCCCTAGTCATAGTATTAATGAGACAGAACATCATTAATACGTTAAGACTAGCATGTGTTAGACTTCCTTATTTGATCAGGCGGTAGTTCTCATAACCGTGAGTATTAAGATACTCAAAGTTAACACATAGATGCTTGTTAATGGAACAAGTTCATTGGATGATCTAGCTTTGAGATAATCATATGGATAACTATTTAGTGCCAGTGATATAATCTTAATATAGCAAGCGTGTAAGTATCCTTAGACTTGAGATCTCCAATGTACTTTGTTTGCTGAGCTTTGTACTTTGATTCCAATCTCCGGAACTCGATCCTAGGCCGCCTATGGGATGGATATTGGGTACATTGTGAGGTAAACGAAAATAGTTGAGAGGGTTAATAAAGGATTCACCACTCCTAATAGTAGAGGCGAATATCTCACGGCCACTTGTAGGAACTACTACTCGGAAAGTCCTTGGCCAAGGCGATTGTGTATTAGAAACAGTTCCAATTGATACACATCTAGAGTAGTGAGTTCCTGGTACAAGTACTATTGTATTCGGGCCAGAATTAATTCTGGAGGGAGTTGGCACTAATTCCGTACTCCAAACCGAATGAGATATTGTATGGTGAAAGGAGTTAATTGCACTGAAATTTGTTATTGAATGGTTCATGTCAAGCCACTTGACTTCCTAGACTCTTGGGTGGTCATGATGTGTTGCTAGATACCGCTTATGATCTGGGAATATGGGTTTATTAATTGATGAATTAATAAACCAATCCTGATTAAAATTAATAGGATTAATTCTAATTAATTATAGATTATTAATCTCAAAGACATTTGGATTAATTCATAGTCTCTACCAATTGGCTAGGAAACCTAATAGGTCACACACAATAGAGGATTATATACTCAAAATGTTATTTGATAACATTGTGGAGTTAATTGAGAGAAAGAGAAGTTGTTATGGACAAATTATAATTAGTTATAATTTATGGTACTGGTTGTAATTGTGAGAATTTGATGTTTCCAATTACAATTAGAAAACTCTAATTGTTTTAGAATTGCAGATTTTTAGTAATTTTTTCGGTTTTATGATGATATAACCCAAAAACCCTAAGGGTGATTCACGAGAGAAAAACAGCAGCCACCTAAACCTTCTCTTCTTCTTCTTCTTCTTCTTCTTCTCTCTCGATTTGAT
Source organism: Voacanga thouarsii (assembly GCA_026120185.1). Classification (NCBI taxonomy): domain Eukaryota; kingdom Viridiplantae; phylum Streptophyta; class Magnoliopsida; order Gentianales; family Apocynaceae; genus Voacanga; species Voacanga thouarsii. The sequence continues at coordinate 1,596,813 of JANUWF010001135.1, forward strand.
CTTGAAGAGGAACCCTAGCCGCCACTTAGAATTTCTACTAGCACAGAAAACTACATGCTTGAGTATTCCTCTGTGTGGATTACTATTAGAGATAATCACACACTGTGATTATAGTGTGTAGACGTTCAACTCACGTGGAGGTTGATCACGAGGATTGCTGCATCGCGCCTCAACTTGAAGAAGAAAATTTTATTCTTTTCACGATCACCCAAAGGTAAAAGTTGTTACCTTTACTCTCTTTATATCTTGTTTTCCACACATAGACAGGTCCTGGGAGGGTATCTCATTTTATTTTCTGCTGCGCCGTATAGGATAAGAGCCTGAGATACCCAGCAAAAATAGTAGAGGAGCTTGGGGTCTTTGATTGTAATTGGCTTGAACCCTTTAAGGTCTTCCTTGGTTTTGGCCTTGATTAGTCCAGAAAAGTTAGGATGATTTTTCCAAGTAGGCTTATAAGTGCTACCCAAAGAAATGTTCTCTTACCTTCCATTCCCCATGTAATTCGCATGTTCAACATTTTGCTCACTTCCCACTCCCATTCCTTGACATTCATGATTGGGGTGTCCTCTCCCACAAAAGTCACAAATCATAACTTATTTGGAAGAAGTAATATTCATCTTGTCCACTTTTCTTGTAAGTGCTTCCAACTTAGCTTACAAATGTGCCATAGTATCCACATTATATATTTGTTGACTCTTAGCCTTAGATTTTTGCATTCACCAGCAATTTCTATTCTATAAGATATGTTCCATTAAATCAAAAATCTCTTCTGGGGTTTTAGATGAAGCAGTTCCTCTTGAAGAAGCATCAATCATTTCCTTTGATGAAAAATTAAGCCCATTATAGAATGTCAACATCTACAGCCCAATATCAAAACCATGTTAAGGGCATTTCATAATTAACTCTTTCTAACTGCTTATCGGTTTGAGAGTGTGCAGTTGTACTAAACATCAGTTTAGATCCCATAAACTCTTGGAACTTAGTCCAGAATTGAGATGTGAACCTTGGATCCCGATTAGACATGATACTCAAAAGTACTCTGTGTAATCTCACTACCTCCAGAACATATGTCTGTGCTAATTTTTCTATAGAGTCCCTTACATTTACTGGGATAAAGTATGTCGTCTTTGTCAATCTATCAACCACAGCCCAAATGGCATCCTTTTGTGTCTTTAACATATGTAATCCAATTATGAAATCTACTTTTACTTCCTACCATATGTTAGAATTCGAGGACTCCTAAACGCGGAAAACATCCACGAATCCCTCCTGAGGACCCAAGTAAACGATTAAGATGAACTAAGGTTTAAGAATTACCTCTGGTTGCTATAATCGAAATCCTTCGATTCTGGTTGCGCTGTTGTACGTTCAACCCGAACAATCACCAGACGCTGCAGTATGCGAACGTCCTCTATCGGATACACACCGTGAACTCACTCGATACCCGGGGAGTGCTAGCGCCTAGGGTTTGAGAGGGTTTTTTTTCTTTTCTGGTAGAGAATAGCACGAATGTTCTCAACCGAAAAATTGGACTTTTGAAAAGACGGCTAGGGTTTTCTTAAAAAACCCCCGAACCTCTTAGAGTCCAACCCTAATAATATCTTATCATATTCTAATTTAAATTCAAATTAAATTAAAACTGATATGATAAGATTCTGCCATTATCCTGGTAATTTAACTAATTAATTTACCGAGTCAGATTCTTATAATCTGGATATCATCCAGATTCATCGAACCTGGTTACCAGAAAAATAACCTAACAAGTTCGCTTATTGTGTGACCCTATAGGTTCATTTAACACTAGCAGTGTGCCTAAATCATATTTAAATGGCCCACAAGTTATAAGCGGTTTCTAGCAAAACATTATAACTATCCAAGTTAAATGAAGATCGGTGATCTCTTTGAACCAAACCATAATTTTATATTTAGTCCTTTTGTCACGCGATATCCAGATTAAGTATAAGGCACGGAGCATGTCATCCTTATTAAGCTTAATCAATTATTTCTTGATTTCATAGTAGACTGTTCAAACAAATGATATCAATATCTTAGATTGATATATTTGAACACGGCCATGCATTTTTAACAGTCTAACTTATCAAGGGGACCATGGATATCTCTCCCATAACTGAGAGGGACAAATTCCTTCACAATCAATCATATTCCTCTCCTTGATTTATTCTATATCCAACAGTAGTCTAATTTATTATCTGGTTAAAGACAACTTTAGACAATTTCAAAATATAGAATTTATCAAGTAGGAAACTATGATGAATTTAGGTCGAAGGACTTTCAATATTATTATGGCTAGAAAGTACTTATGACATATTCCATGAAGTACTCTCACAGTGGGTCATGTCCAATACAATGTTCTCTAATATTTATTTATGTCTTGACTCGATATCACAAATATCCATGGCCAGTAAAACATAGCCATCAAGTCACAAACATACAAATCTTAATTTATTATTATTCCAATAATAATAATCGATCAGGGATAGTTTTAGAATAGTCATTGTATTCATTGTAGGGTTTTACTATCAAGTCATGTACTTGATGACCAACAAAACAAAACTCACTATTCATGGAAAGGAAATCCTCATATTATTATATAAAACATAATGACAATTGTATAAGTACAAATTGACTCTAGGGCATATCCCCAACACCATATCCATTCTAGCACTGGTAACGACTAAAGTAACCCAGTTAACTTCTTCTATTCTGCCTTAACTTTTTGACAAGTCAGGCACGTGGAAACATACTGTATAACATCTTTTTTTATTTCAGGCCATCAAAATGCTTTCTTCAAATCTTGATACATTTTCACCTCTCCTAGATGAATAGCATACTTACTCTTGTGTGCCTTTTCTAAAATAATTTTCTTCAACTCTTGATCATTAGGTACACACATATATTCTCGAAAACACAACGCTCTTGACTTATTTAACTGAAAATCAATATTTCTTTGTTTAAGCTCCCTATCCTTGAAAGCTTGAAACTCGACATTGTTATGTTGAACTTTGATAATTTCTTACTTTAGATTTGGCATCAATCTTAAGTTACTTATATAAATCTTTGCTTCTGGCACTTTTGCCTCCAAATCTATCACTTCCTGAACTGTTTGAACCTTCTGTACCCTTAATCTTGCCATCTTCACTCTCTGACTCAAAGCATCAGCCACCACATTGCTTCTTACACATCCGCCTCCAAATCTATCACCTCATGAACTATTTGAACCTTCTGTACCCTTAATCTTGCCATCTTCACTTTTTGACTCAAAGCATCAGCCACCATATTGACCTTTCTCGAGTGATAATTGATAGGGCATTGGTATTTCTCCAAGAACTCCATCCACCTTCATTACATTAAGTTTAAATTCTTCTGAGTAAAAATATACTTTAGACATTTGTGATTTGTGAACACTTTGTATTCAGCTCCATACAGATAATGCCACCATTTATTTAAGGCAAAAATAATAGCGGTTAACTCTAGGTCATGAGTTGGATAGTTGACTTCATGTGGTTTCAATTTTCACGATGCATAAGCTATAACCCTTCCTGTCTTGCATCAGTACTGCCCCAAATCCTTCCTTCGATGCATTAGTATATAAAGAGTAAGGTTTATTTTCTTCTGGCAAACTCAATACTAGAGCTGTCATTAGTCTACACTTAAACTCTTGTAAACTTTTTTTGCACTTCTCGTTCTAGATAAAAGGAATATCCTTCCTTCAAAATCATGTTATTAATTATACTAATATTGAGAAACCCTTAATGAATTATCGATAATACCCATCCAATCCAAAAAAACTTCGGATCTTTATTATGTTCTCAGGTTGCTTCCAATTTGAAATCGCCGTGATGTTAGCTGGGTCTACCATAATGCCATCTTTTGATACAACATGACCAAGAAATGACACATTATCTAGCAAAAACTTGCACTTCCTGAATTTATCGTAGAACTTATACTCCCTTAGCTTCTTTAATACCAACTTTAGTTATTCAGTGTACTCCTTCGCACTCTTAGAATAAATAAGTATATCATCTATAAATGCCACCAGAAACCTATCCAAATATGGCTAAAAAACGTGGAGCATTGATAGGGGTTAAAATTACCATTCTTTTCCTAGTTATTTGAGGATATTTTAAGATACATTTATTGTAATAACTAGGCATATTCCTTCCTATTTGACATTTTGCTTCTAAAAGGTATTTTTGGCAAATATGTACAGATTTAAGTTAAAATTGAGTAGAAAATGCACACAACTATAATAGACCTAGTGCCAAGCCTAGCTAATGGACTAGGAGTCGGGTCCATTCTACTTAGGGGCGGCAATATTGAACACAACACGGTTATAGCGGGTTAGGGTTGGGGTTTCGTGGGTTCGGGTCGAAACAAGTCGACCCGTTTAACTTTAAACGTGTACAGGTCATAAACGGGTTCAACCTGTTTTAACCCGTTTCAACCCGCGAACCCGTTTAACTTTTTTTAATATTTATATTTAATACTTTTTGTAATACCCTACAAATTTTACTATAGAAAATTAGATAATTTAATTTTTTACATGAATTAATTGAATTAAATTTTATTATATGAATTAATTAAATTGTTTGTGTGTCTATTTTGTTTAATTATATGAGACATCTTAAAGAAAATAAATGATGTTAATGTGGTTACTTGCTTGATATATAGTAAATGAATCATTCTTAATTAATTATTATTTAGTGTCTATAATAATAATATTAGTACGAGTTGGTAAGCAACGACCTTGCGCGAGTCTAAAGGGGAAGGTTAGACCTTTAGGAAATAATGTATGTAATATGCCTACAGGCTGAATCGAATATAAAATGAAAAGAAGCTCGTGTGGTGCATTTACCAGAGGGTAAGGTTCATTCAGCATCGATTGACCAGTTCGTATACTATGCTATTTCTGACATTGGGACAAAGACAATTTGAATTACACCCTACAAGGACAAGCCTTCCTTTCGTGCTCGTTTTTTGCTCTCCATTTGCTCTTTAAAATTCTTGGCATGCTACGACAAAATTGTTGTTCTAAATATCTAGAGAAAATAATTTCTTGAATAATCCAATTTTATTGCAAAATTACATTTGTTTAGATTTTTAAGATTAAATCTTATGAATTTATTAAGATCTCTAAATATTTAGTGGGATGGTTTGTTATTTCATTGGTTATTTATGACTTTACGGACTATTTTATTAGTTTTTTTAATTTTATATAATTTGATTTGATTTTTTCAAATTTTTTGTGTAATGGTGCACAGATTGGCGGGTTTAGTAGGTATTCGGGTTGACGAATTTAGTAATTATCTATTTAATTTTTGTGTCTAATTGTGTCATGTCGTGTCAATCCGTTTTATAACACGAATACGACACGAAAATAAATGGGTTGATACGACACGACACGTTTATTAATCGGGTCGTGTTCGGGTTGGCTGTCAAGTGTAATTATCTCAAGTTGACACGACCTGCCAATCCGAACACGACACGATTGCCACCCCTAATTCTGCTCCAGCAGAAGAAATTAAGCCAATAATAGGGGAATTCTAGAACAGACTTGGCACCAGGGCCGACAAGTGCACCTGGCTCCAGGTCCAATCTGTCTACCAAGGAGAGACGGCAAAAAATAAAGCAAAAATAGAGAAAGAACATAGTATACCTGGCGCCAGGTGGGTCAAAGGTACTCGGCACCATGTATGCTCTGGAGGTGGAAATTCTGTATGTGGAATTAGGCTTATCTAATAATTTTGGTGTTTTCCTACTCCTATTCGGTCAAGACTTCCTCAGCTACGAAATTGGCATCCAAGAAGCTTATAAAAGCACAAAAGAACACAAGGGTTTGAGATATACAAGATAGAAAGGTGAATTAGAGGGCAGAAATTCTAATTTTCTCATTGAATAAGGAGTTCAGCCACATCAATGAGGATTGTTCAAGGGAGTCTTCAAAGAAGAAGAAAGAGGCTTGTCTATGAGTACTTTCTTTTCTCTTTACCTTCTTTTTCTTTAGAAATGATGTATTCAATGCTTTTATTGTAATTTAACATTATTTTTGGATTCATGATTTTGCGTTAATTTAGTTATTTGATCGATTCTTTGTTATCTTTGGTATTTGATTACTTGATTTCATTAGTTATTATTGCGAGTTCTTCTAATTGACTTCGACACAACGACGTTAGGAGTTTTGTTGTATTGATTTCGTATTTGTTAATCTTGATGGATTTGAACGATGAAGTTAGGATTTTAGAACTAAGTGATCAAAGGTTAAGTTAATTTCGCCTTGACATAGGGTTATTAGCTAATTTCATATTTTTAAGGAATTAAGATTCATGCATGTTTTGGTTAGGATGGCTTAATTAACAAATCTGCTAATTGAATCAAGACATGAATGATGACCTTAGTGCATGTTTTGGCTATATTAACTTGATTGACAAATATGTTAATATGAATCAAAATATAGGATTCCATGGATTGACAAACAAAGTAGAATTGCTAATTGGTTCATTGCCATGTTAACATATTAATTGAGAGAATTGCTAATTGGTTCATTGTCATGTTTTCTAGTATAATTGTCTAAATTGTATAAACTTACATCCTTGAGTTGTATATATTTCTTTAATTTTCTTTTTATTATTTTCTCACTTTATTTTGGTTAATTAAACAATGAATGAAAAGTGATTAATGTGTACTTATTTCTTTGAGGATCAATACTCGTTAATTCCCTATACTATGCTTGTGATGAGTATATTTACTCACATGTACATTTCGCGATTAATATTTTAATCAAAACTTGATTAAGGGATAGATTTAAAATTAATGATTTTATATACCTAAAATTTACGTATCAAGTTTTTGGCGCCATTGCCGAGGAACAATATCAAAAAAACTTAAATTTTATTGATTTAACCATATTTATATGTTTATATGTCCATATGTCTATGTGTAAATATGTATATATGCTCTTTGTATAAATCGGTGTTCTATCTTGTTGTTTGTAACATTGTGTGACTTAATTAACTAGCTTACTTTATGTTGTACTATAAATACCCATTAAAAGAAAAAAGTGATTTACCAACTAACAAAATCAGTTGGTTATTAGCTAAATTCGGTTGGTAATCATGATTTACTAACCAATTACCAACCGAATGGTGTCGCATGCAAAAACCTTAGCTTGTAAACGTTTCAACCGAAATTTTTTGGAGTTGGTTGGTAATTACTAACCACATTTCGGTTGATACTATAAAATTATTGGTTGGAAATTTGGCATTAATTTTGGCATTTAAGTTGACAATTTTGGTTGGTAATTACCAACCTAAACTCGGTTGGTAATGTAAAATCTTCGATTGGAAATTTGGCATTAAGTTTGGCATTTGAGTTGACTATTTCGGTTGGTAATTACCAACAAACATTTATGTTACCAACCGATTATTGCAGTGTGTAATTATCAACTGAAAATGTAGTTTGTAAATTTATAATTTTTAGTTGGTAAATTTGTATTGAATAGAAGATTGTAATTTACTAATTTACCAACTGAGACATATTGCTACCAACCGATATATGTGTAGGTAATTACTAACTGACTTTCGATTGGTAATTTTTCAACTGTTTTAGTTATTTAAAATCTATTGGTAAATTACTAACTGAGTTGTTTAGTTGCTAATTCTTTTTTTCCGTTGGTAGTTTTCTTTCTTTACCAACCAAATATTCAGTTGATAATTTTCTAACTATTATAGTAATTTAAAATCTATTGATAATTTTTTGTTGATAAATTACCAACTAAGTTGTTTGTTGGTAGATAGTTGGTTTGAAAATTACTAAGTATTATTTAATATATTACCAACCAAATTATTTTCAACTATCAATTGAAATACCAACTAAATTCTATGTAATTACCAACTGATTTTTCAGTTGGTAATTTTTCTTTTATTTGGCAGAATTCTGGTTCATCTAAACATATAACCAAACACCTGCATTTGACAAATTCATAAAATAATAAAGCCAAAACACATCCACAAACCCAATATAAACATCATCAAATCCAACACAAACATAATCCTTTCACAAACATAAACATTATCCTTCCACAAATTCAAAGTAAATATAATTCCCTCACAAAATACCACAAATCCTAACCAAACATCATCTTTTATTAAACATAAAAGATTATCATAATATGAAAGCGAGATGAACTGTAGGTCCATGGTTTAACAACAGTGAAGGAATATTAATTTTCTGGTTAATTTGATCCACTTAGGTCCTTAACCTTCTGTGTTAGCAAAAAAACCTTCGCCCATTTGTCTTCAACACTTCTTGAATCTGTGTGTCAACAGCCTTTTGCACCAACTCTACAAGCCTACTTTCGAACAAAATATGAAATTGAAGGCTAATACAGTACCATTTGAAGCCTACTTTCAAAGTTCTCTAGCACCTGGAAAACCCCCCTTAAGTTGGACGGCACTAGAATCTACTTAGCTCAACTTTGTCTGGGCAATAAGAATCCAAAGTCAATATGCATTTTAGGCGAATGATACAAATGACTAAATGAATTGTAAGGGTCCACTTGGTGTGGGGTTTTCCAATATTACACGTTTAAGGTTTACCTCAACACCATCATGGTAGTAACAAACAAGAAAGATGCACTTGCAGTCTTCATTGCCACATGATATTCTCTCAATTTCTTCAACTTCTACATCCCAATATGCTTCACAATCTTCATCCTTCTGGAAAAAAAAAAACCCAAAAAGTCCATAGGTGAATAAGAGAAATAGAAATTATTCAACTAAAAATTACAAAGCAAGTTCTAATAGATTCTCTAAACTTTGCATCTACCTGTGCATTAACCACAACTGAAATTGCTTATTTTGTATTAGACACACTAAATCTATCAAGAAATGAAAACTTTCCACTACTGTCTTAGCCTTCTTGCAACTTCAGAATAGACCATCTCAAAAGAGAAAAAATAGAAGCCTGTCCCAAAGGAAGAATAAAAGATTTTTAAACTCAATACGATGGAATTGAAAGCTTACCCTGAAGTATAAGACAAGGTCCCCAACCTTTATCTTATTACATTTTGAGGGCTCCAAAGAAATTGAACGCTGGCGCATACCCCATTTGACATTTACCCAATCATCTTCGTCCTTGCCAAAATCTTTAAATCTTACACAAACCTCCTGGTATGCAAGGAAAATGTTTCATAAGTAATTATGAAAACTAAAACCCCGGTAATCAAACAATGCCAGATTCCATGAACGTGTTATTTTAAAACATCTTTGTAAATATTTTCATCTTAAATGATTTTTTTATCATTATGATTTCTAATGAAATTATAACTTTCTAAGTGGTTTCCAACTCTCTATACAATGTATTAGAGACCATAACGACAGTTCTTAATTCAATTAGGGACCATAATGGTAGAAAAAAATTATTAAAGATAAAAATATTATAAGTCCTAAATTTAAGGACCAAATAGACTAATTTCTCAACAAATGTTTTACATTTGAGCTTATCTTGATATGGATAGACTAAAGTCTTTTTTTTTTTTTAATTTTCTCCCTGCTTTTCTATATGTTAAACAAAAAGATCAACCTCTGAAGTAAAAAAATTTCTTCTCAACAATGAAATCTCAACCTGAAAACTAATTCCTATACTAAGTAGAAATCAAAGAAAGTACTGATATTAACTTTTTGTAGTAGGTGATAAAAAAAAATCACTTATAATCTTTTTTCAATCCTAAAATGAATATCATGTTTAAGAGAAGCTAAAACTGATCTACAAAAATGGGAACTTACAGTCATAATTGACCCATCCAATCTATTGGCCAGCCAAATCATAAACTATTATCTTATCTTTTAGAACAAGGTCTGCATAAAAATGGGAATGACAAAATAGACAACATAAACAAAACATTACAACGATGCCATAGCAGTCTTAAAAGAAAAATAACAGCCAAAATATATAATACTTGGCGAGGCTTAACTAGAGCAAACTTATGCTCAGACTAATAAACTGGATATTCTAAAGTAGATGATTAGGAAGATTAGAGATATGGAAAAGTAAAGAAACTGGAGTATAACATGAAAAGTAGATACAAGTAGTGGATATAGAAAATATGCAAAAATAGCCCAAAGCACAAATGGAAAGTGGAAGGCCATGAAGTGGGTGAAAAGGGAAAAATATTCCATAACTAGCAAAGAGCATTCTTTAAGTTCGGAATCATACAGTAAAAGTAAAGTGTTCAAATCTGTAATGTTGAGGAGGGAAGAAAAAAGTTGCTCACAGCAAAGCATTTGAATTCCTTCCGAGAATCAGTGTTGATGCAGTTTTTCTTAAAAGTAAAAGGAAAAGCTTAATATACCTTTTTTTTTTGTAAACATCAGGCATCTACATTTTGATACAAAGGAATTACAGGCGGTGATGCACTTCATTCATACGTCCCAAAATTGTCAGTCCTTGACCTTGAATTTTCTAAAAGCCAATATACCAAACTGTAGCACCACCCTGCAGAAACAAGTAAATTAGACTACATTGAAACTACTGTTAAGGTGTTGATCACTATAAAAGATCGAATTCCAGGATGCAAGCCTGGATAGAAGTGTTCTAAATCAAAGGAGTCTATAATCTGAGTTGTGATGAAAATGGGAGGATCAATGCATTTGATACTACGAGACAAGGTAACCAAAGGGTATATACTTGAAGCATTTATTGAGATACGGTTTTCATACATTCCTCATAGATGGCCTGAATTTTGCCTTTAAAGCAATCATTAATAAAGTTCATATTAAAAAGATAATGGCTTAATGATACATGATTTATTTGAACACTTGAAATGCCAGAAAAGGCTACGCTAGTTTAAACACTATGGAAGTTATTTGCTAACTGCGTAAAAATCATGTACTTTCTCAAGCTAAAATATATGGAGAAAATATAACATTTTTTTCCCTTTAGGTTACATATGAATCAATGTCTTCGTCTAGCATCAAGCATCCTTCAGCAAATTCTAAGCTAGCATCCTAGTCTAATATGAAGAAATCTAAATGATATGCATTAAGGATTGACATTCTATCTCTGTTGGTAAATCAATAAAAAAATTTAATAGCTTAAGGTCTGATAAGATACTTCAAAAGACATTCACTGCCAATGTAGATATAGACCTAACTTTTCTTTCTTTGTGCATGAGCACAAGGTTACGAGATCATAGACTTCTCTTTCATCGCATCCTAACTCTCTGCTAAAACACAGTACAAGGACCTCAGCCACTGACCAGTTCTTTCCTGTCTACCCCATAAAAGAAAAGAATTTGACCAAAAAAAATGGACAAGATTAATCATGAATAATTCAAATGTGACTCATTAAGCTTCCTAAAGGAACTCCACATAAGGAGTTGAGGGCAGTTGCAACGGAATATATGAAGACAGGACCAATCACCACTAAGAAAACAAAAGCAAAATGACACAAGGCATACATCTCAACTGCCCTTCAAAGTTATAAAGCAAAGGTGAAAACAGTGAAAGATGAGTATTACATGAACAAAACAGCAAAACACACAATCTTCAATCACCTATACTACTCATCTAAAATTCATTTTGATCCCTCTAATTTAATATTTTTCTAAAAGTATATCTAGATTCATACTAGCAAAATCTGCATAGGAAACAATTTATGGAGCTTAAGGATGCATCTTTTGTACAGAATAGACTTACAAGATATGCATGCAAAAAGCTTCAAAGTTTTATCTTATTTCCAGTGTTTCAAAATATATCCTCATACGTAGTAAGTTACCAATACCCCTCCATCAAGCCCTTTTTCTCTCCTGTATGATATTGATCATGGCACCAATTAAGGTTTACACAATTCTTAGTTATATATTAACCTACCCACAAAACCACTGCTTTAACCAACTAATAAGTGAGATACATATAAGCATCACAATCATAAAGAAGAACTTACACAACTATAACATTGGATGTTTACAAGCAATTATTCATGGAACGCTATAAATTGAACTTACAAATAATATAAGGACGGGCACCAAATATAAAAATTGATTTCAAAATTATTTATGAATTGAGGTTAGTAAGAAAAATCATTTCTGTAAAAAAATGAACAAGGTATGGCCCATTTTTTTATTTGGGCTATGGTACTATCTTGCTAATTTCCAAACTGCCAAACAATTAAAGTTTGGTTGGAAACCACCATTTCCTTTACTATGTGCAATAGAGAAAGCCACTGAATTCATGGATTACCATGAGTCTTAATAACAAGTAATCTACCAAGAAGAGACAAGATAAGAATTTGAGCATAAACACACCATTAAGTCAGTTGTCCTATTTTCAGCTTCAGAAGTTCCCACTTGGACGTTCTCAGTCATGGTTACGTCTTGCAAAATGGATTGCTGTTCTCCTTGTTCTTGTCATGAAGCTTCTTCTGCAGCCCTTACTGCAGCTTCTTGCCTTGCCCTCTACTCTTCCATTGAAACTCGAAGAGCAAGAGCAAGTTCAGCATCCAGATTAGGATCCACACTGGGGGGGAGGCGGGGGGTTTGCGGGGTAGGGGCTTGCGGGCGGGAAGGGGAGATCTAGGGTAGGGGCGCAAGCGGGGGGCAGCAGGAGGGGGAAGGCTCTGCGGTAGGGTGGTCTCGTAGGAGGGGGCGACCAACGGGGGGGTGGTCGTGCGGGGATATAGGGAGATCTGGGTTGGGGGTTACCGTTAGGAGCTACGGGGGCGGGGCTACGGGGGGTGGCAAGAAAGGGGCAGCAGGAAGGGGAATGGGCTACAAGGAGGGGGAAAAGGGGTAAAGGAGGGGGCGAGCGTGGGTAGGGGAGAGACCGGTGGGCGCGGGCAAGGGGCTGTAGGAGAGGGAGGAATAATAACCAAGGGTTGAAGGATTCCAGCTAATTAAAATGGATACTTTTTAAATTTTCTAGCATTGAAGAGGAATAAGGGACATGGGTTCTGTCAAGCTTTCAGAAGAGATGTGAGGGAAATCTTGAAGGCAAATGTGAGAGAAATTTCTAAAGAAAGCTTTAAGTTTTTGTATCTCGCCAAAACAAATGTTGAGATTGAAACAAAAATTTTATTATTATCTCTATTTCGTATCAAATTTGTCTCTAATTTTCAAAATCAAAATTTGATATTTTTTATTTTTTTAATTAAAAGATGAATAATTAAGTTTGTTATGTAAAGTTTTTTTTTCTAAAATAAATATTTATTATGTTATTTAATTAAATTATTAAATTATAAACTATGAATAAATTTAATTATCAAATATTAAATAGCACTATTTTTCATATACAATATAACAAAATTTGTTATGCAAATTTTTTCTTCTTTTTCCCTTAAAAATATTTATTATGTAATTTAATTGAAAATTGAATTTATAATTTAGGAATAAATTCAATCATCAAGCATTATATAATATTACTATTTTATATACTACAACCATTATTCTATTTGACTAGTACTATAATAGTATTAGAAATAGTGCGATTAATACAAATCTGTAAATAATTATGTAAAGATTTCCTTCAAAATGTTTAACAATGACATTAATACCTATCTTCATTAAAAGTAACTCAAGCATATAGCTAAACATAACAATGTATAATGATAATAATATAGGATATTTAGATTAATGTAATTTAATTAATGTATATTTATACTAATGTAATTTAATAAAGTATATTTATATTAATGTAATTTAAACATAACAATGTATAATGATAATAACAAAGCATATAGTTAAAAAATGTTTATTAGAATATAAACAGTAGTTTCTAGTGCATATCCTTAAAATAATTTTGGAAGATCTACAAAAACTATCATGGATCGAACCATATCTAATAAAGTTCAATTCCTTTTTTCAAATACACCATTTTGTTGAGGTATATACAGTGGAGTCTATTGAGAAAGTATCACATTATCTCTTAGATAACTTTGAAACTCTTGGCTTAAGTATTTACCTCCTCGATCAAATCTTAGAGTTTTAACATTTTTGCCAAGTTGTTTCTCTACATAAGTTTTGAATTCTTTGAATTTGTCAAAATTTTCATATTTGTATTTTATTAAATACAAATACCCAAATAATGAATAATCATCGTTGAAGGTGATGAAGTATTGAAAACCCCCTCTTGCTTGCAATGTCATTAGTCCACATATATTAGTATATATTAGTTTCAATAATTGCTTTGCCTTTTCCCTTTTCTTAGACAAAGAGGTTTTAGTCATTTTACCTAGTAAACAAGATTAACAAGTTTTATATGATTCAAAATCAAATGAGCCTAAGTCACCATATTTGTGTAACTTAGAAATACAATTCTTGTTTACATGGCCAAAACAACAATGCCATAAGTAATATAACTTCATGTTATCTTTCCTTAATTTCTTATTATTTATATTGAGAACTTAATTTTTCATGTCTAGAACAAACAAACCATTCATCAAAATTGTGGTATCGGAATAGATATCATTTAATGAAAAATAACAACTTTTATTCTCAAAAATTAAATGAAATCCAAGTAAATCTAAACAAATAACTGAGATAGTATTTTTAAGAAAAATTGATACATAATAATAGTTTTTTAATTCTAGAATCAATCCAGAAGGCAGGTATAGATGATAAGTCCCCACAGTAAGTGCAACAACCTTTGCTCCATTTACAACACATAAGTTCACATCACCCTTCTCAAACTTCCTATTGCTCTTTAGTCCCTGAAATTTTTGCACTAATGAGATCCATATCCAGTATCCAATACCCATGTGTCATTATTAAAGGCAGTATTGATCTCAATCATAAACATACTGAGAGTAAAAATGGAAGTGCTTGCAAGCTTCTCCTTCTCCTTCTTTTCCTTAAGTGATTCCAAGTAGCTCTTGCACCTTCAATAGCCTATCTCGCCACAATGATGACATGGACCTTTGGTTGTTGTCTCCTTCTTCTTCACACTACCTTTAGGCTTAGTGGAATTCTTCCTCTTATTCGTAAAAACTTTCTTCTTAGATGTAGAAGAATTCACCAAAATAACTACATTATTTTATTTCTTCATAGAAGACTTAGCAGTTTTGAGATGATTGATCAATTTAGGTAATGTGGTCATAATCTTACTTATCTGGTAATTAATCACAAATTGTCAAAGGCTAAAGGAAAAAAAAGGATAGAATAGTAAATTGGAGCAAAACTACTGGGGCTGTTTTTGCCCTATATTATGCCACAGGAACTAGATCTCTAAAAAAGGATTACATAGAGTTAAATTTGAGAGTCTTACGGTCGTTTTCATATATCATAGAGCCAAATCAGAGTTATGGATTGAAAGTTATATGCGAAACAAAATCGTGTGTCAAAGTAGTAAAATTTCAGGGTTTTGCTTGGGAAATGAATGAACTTAAGGAAGAATAATTGTGTGATTTTGGATGAAATGAAAGAGAAATATGGAGTGAATCCCTTGTTCATGAAGGGAGAAAGGATATGGAAAAAGGAAAATGAAGGAATTAAAAAATGACCAAAAAATGACTTGAACAAAAATTGAACATTTTCCTTAACCGTCGGATAAACGTCGGTTGGACGTTGGCTAGACGTCAACTAACCGTCGGCTACTTTTTGACCAAACATGATTTAATCTAAAAATGACATTTGGTGTACGTTTATCAGTAAACGACCAACGGTACGTGGAAAATGGTGGAAACGGTGGTCGAACAGCCGTAAACGGGAAAAGTTAATTAAGACGCAAGGTGAGTCCCTTTGATTTCAAAAACCTTTAGAAAGCTAGTGTACTTTACATTTCCATGAAATGATACATTTTATACCATTTTGGAAATTCCTGAATATATTTAAGGTTTTTCTTAGCAAGAATTTTTCTTTTGCCACTTTGGGCTCAAATGAACTTCATATTTGGCTTGGAAACCTTAATGAATGATTAAAGCATGAATTTGTGAATTTAGTCCTTTTTGGATTAAATACATAGAATTTTCAAGAAATGGTAAATTTTGGAATTAGGTATTCATGAATTAACTGGAATGCCCTTATTGGAACATTTTATGGAAACATGTTTAGAAACTTTGAATTTAATCTTCTTTTTTTATTAGAATTATGGATTTCTTGAAATAAGTTCCTTTTGGAATCGGGTATTTAGAAAATGATCCAAACATCCTTATTAGAATGTTTTGTGGAAACCTTAGAAATCGGGTATTCAGTGAATGACCGAAATATCCTTGTTGAAACTTTTATGAACACTTTTCAACTCAGGTAAGGGTAAAATAACTTGAATACCCTTGAAAAGTCTTTTGGAATCAAGTATGGGTAAAATGACCCGAATACCCTTGGAAATGACTTTCGTGATCGAGTACTAAAACGATCATATGCTTTACTAATATAGTTAATACTTTCCTAATATATTATGAGATAAACATTACACTTGAGTTTGAAAGCATTACCAAGTACTCAATTTCTTGAATAACTTGAATATGAAATATCCCGTGTGATCTTTTCAATTTCCAAATCTCAATTTTGGCAAAGTATTTTTCCTAATATGGAAAATGGTTTTCTGATGTGCTCAAGTAAGAGTCTTCTATATGGATTTGAAAGCACAATGAACAATATGAATCCTAAATTCTTGATTTCTTGAACTTTTCAATCCTTGAATCTAATACATGACTAACTTGAATACTTGGTGTATGCACTAAATAGTTTTCTAATGTGCTCAAGTGCGAGCCTTTTATATGGATTTGGAAACACAATGAACAATATGAATCCAGAATTCTTGATTTCCTGAACTTTTCAATCCTTGTATCCAATACATGACTAACTTAAATACATGGCGTAAGTACTAACTTGAATACTTGGCGTATGCACTAACTTGATTTTGGTAGTATGCTACGGTGGACAACCCTTCCGATGACGCACAGTTGAGTGTTGTAAGCTGCAGTCTAAGCACAATGATACATGGCACTGAAAGCGAAGCCTTGTGAACTTTGCATACAGGCTGACCTTCTGTTGAAAAATGTCCCTATGATTTTGAAATTAGGGCAATGGTTTAATATTGAAATACATTTTTCCAAAAATGATTGAGTTCTGAATAAACTCTTCTGTAGAGAGTATAAGAATTGCTTCAAGTAGGAAAATGATATGCTTTTCCAAAAAGGTTTTATGTGCCCTAATTCTTTCATAAAACAATAACACACATGGGACTCACTGAGTGTTACGCTTACACGTGTGTTATCTCTTTTAAAAAATTTAGGATCAGAGGTGCAGCAAAAGCGTGGTGGACTCCCAGAGGCTCATGCTATATCTTGGACCTGTTATACCCATGAGTATATGTATCAGAAGATAAATTCTTGTACTTTTCTATGTTGGAAAAAAATTTCCGCTGCCTTTTTAGTAAAGTTTTTTATATAGACCCCTTGTCTGAGCAATCAAATGGGGCGACATTCCACAAACATATAGCCTACTATGTTATGGAAATATGGGGTGTTACAAATGGTATCAGGGCATAATAGAAATCATAATAGAGCTTTTGACGGAATATAGCTGAGCCTCTAACGGGACATTGGGGAGTCCATCATTGTATGAGTAAATGTGAATTTATAGAGATAGTGTTTGGATATTAGAGTAGATATAACATGTTACTTCGAGGTGTAATTTATTCTAATGAGCCAGAAGAAGAGTGATTCAAGAAAAATCTAATATCTTTGAAAAAGGTCTATGACCCCGAATTCAAACAATAGTAAAGGGATGGAGGTCAGAGAGACCTTATGTAGGAATTATTTACTAATTCTAAATATTCTATTTTGGGACCAGTAACAGTGCGATGAGGAATAAAGCAGGTCGAACACTTAAAGGCCCTGTGGGTATAGTGCGATACGAATTGTGTGAATAAGAATATGCACACTTGTATAGTGTTTCAGTATTATATTTGAATGCTAAAAGTCCTTATTTATCATAATGTGTGAAAGGATATGTGATAGGGCTTAAATTAGTCATATTTTTCCTAGTTATTTGAGACTATTTTGAAATACATTTTGTTCAATAACTAGTCATATTCCTTTATATTTGAGATTTTACCCTTGAAAAGGTATTTTGTGCATTATTTTAGATTTTAGGGATAAAATAAGACAAAAACGTCGCAAAACAGAACAGAGGCGGCACCGGCCATGACAAAGGAACCGACACCGGCCACGTGCTATTGGCACGCACTTCAAAGTGATGAAAAAGCAAGTGAAATAGAGCTAAACAGAACCAAATCGGTGCCGACTAGGGAGCTGGAAATGGCGCTAGGTGTATTCTGAAAGGGTTGTGCGAAAATCAAAGAAAAAATTGGCGAACAATTGGAGAAACAGAACACAACCGGCACTGGCTGTGAGGTTGTAGGCGGAACCGCCTGTGCCCTATTATTAAGGCAGTGTCTCAATTTTCGTACGCATTTTTTTATAATATGTAGAGTTTTAGTATTTTCTTACTTCTAATCGGTCAAAAACCCTACACCAATGAATTTAAGCACTTCCTAAATCTATAAATAGAGGGAAAACACAAGAGAAAGGGGGAATTCATAGATCATAACAGAAAATCACTCAAATCAAATGAGGAATTCTACCAAATCAAGGAGAATTTGCAAGAAGGTCTTCAGAGGAAGAAGAAGGAGGCTTGTCTATGAGTGCTTTCTTTTACTTTATTTTCTTTTTCTTGAACAATGATGTGTTAATTGTTTTATTGTAATTCAACATTGTTTTCGATATTCATTATTTTTAAAGTTATTTGAGCTTCTGATTAATTGGTTGTTCTTCTTGGTATTTAATTACTTATGCTTATTACGAGATTAGTTGGTTATTTCTTTCCATTAACTTACTGGACCAAGGGGGTTGATGGTGGTTTCAATTCATTAATTTCATATTCATTGTCGATTAATTTATTGGACCAAGGGGGTTAATTGATGTCTGCCGAGACCAAGGATTCATTGGTTAGCTTTATGTTTTAAGTTTGCCGAGACCAAAGAAATTTAATCAAGGATTGTGTTTAATGCATCTTTTGGATGAATTAGTTGAGACAAGACCAAGTGATGCTAATTTATCTAGAAGATAGTGATTTCATGAATTGACCAAAGAAGTGAATCTATCTTAATCCTTCATGATGCCAAGAGAATGATTAATTATGATAATGATTAGGGACTTTAAGATCATGTTTGTCAAAATAATGGTTTGAGTTATATAATTCTCCATCATTGACATGCATATATTCTTTTATTTTATTTTTCTTTTTATTTCTTTTTCACTTTATTGAGTCAGTTAAATAATAAAAGAAAAGTGATTAGTGAATACTTGTTCTTGGAGGATCGACACTCGTTTGAACCCTATGCTATGTTAATTATGAGTACGCTTGCTCATATATATAATTTGGGGTTAACATTTTAATTTAAATTTGATTGGGAATGTGTTTATTTTTATATGATTTTTATACCCAAATAAATAAGCATCAATATGATTATATCAATACTAATGTATTAGGAATCATCAGACATTTGAAGTTAAAGCTGCTTGGGTTAGAAAAATTCTAAGATGGGTAACCCCTGGGAAGTACCCATGAAAGCTCATAGGAAGTGATTTATGGCTATTAAATAAAACAAAAGTATGATCTATATGCAAAATGATATAAATACCAGCAGTTTAATTATAGATCATATGAGAATGATGTATGTGAAGGTATCTTATTAGGTTAAAAGAATATGAGAATTTCTTAAGAGATCATGTTTATATGTGCTAAATAGAATTTTTCTTCTATTTCATGTCATATGAATGGAAAGTATTGAGATGTATACATTTGATGGAATTAAGGCAAATCTAAATTTCGAGGACGAAATTCTTTGTAAGGAGGGAGAATGTAATATCCTGCATTTTACCTTTGATTGGAAACTACTTGTAATAGGATGAGAATTTATATCAATGGACAAAACAAAAGATAATCGGTGTAATGAAACGAATATTTTGGTATAATAATATTTTGTTGGGACCTGGATGTAATTATTGGATTTGTTCTACCTATACCCTAAATCTTTGGAAGGCTACTATTGCTAATAAAATAAGAATTTGAGGATAGCTGAGAAGAGGAATTAATCAGTGCGATGAGACGCACGCTTTAACGTGAATTATGTAATTCGGGGTTATCGGGGGTATTTTCGTCATTTTGACTGCACCTGCAAACTTGACCAAACTAAGAAGGAATTGAAGGATTTTAGTATCGCCAATGGATTCAGTGGAATTTTTTAATAGTAAAATAAAATATTTTTTCGTTTGGATCCGATTTTGGTCATTTATGAGAACAAATTGGAAAATGCAATAAAAAATTTGAACGTGTGGCATTTTGTGATTGGTAACCTTGGACATGTGCTAACTTATGAGAGGTTGCATGAAGAATTCATGCAAGATGCATGGAATTAAAGAATTACAAAATAAATTGAAGAATGATGTGTATTTTTATGATTGGAACACATCATTAGTGGGCCATTTCATTAAGGTCTTGTGGAATGTGATTGGCCAATACTTAGACCATGAGAAGGTAGTTGAATGGCTAACAATTAGACAAAAAATAGTCAACTTCAATAGATAAAAGAAGAGAAATTTTTGAAAAAGGAAATTAAGTGGTTGGTGTGTTAGTTTTCCATTGGAACAAACCTATGTTTTAACCACCATATACTCAATTGAATTAATGTTTTCTTGGCCAAAAATTTGATGAGAATGGCTGTGGGAAGGCTGTTATACTGAAAGAAAATTTTGGCAGCCTCAAGGGGAGAGAAATAATGGAAAAGAAATGAAAAAAAAATACCAAAAAGAAAGAAAAAGGTAGTTAGTATGTGTTCTTGGTGTAGTGTGTGAGTTCTTGAGAGGTTCTTGGAGCAAATCACACCAAGGAGCTCTAAATACAAGGTAAAACCCTACCTTGCTTAAATTAAAGTTGTTGTTGGGTAAATGGTAATCATTTTGATATCAATTTTAACATGAAAACTTGATTTTCGTGTCTTAATTTTAGATCAAAAGCTAGAGTTTATAAACTTTGTTGATGAACTTTTTTATGTGTCTATGTATGACGGATGCCTAGAAGACTTATGGATATTGTTTTGTGTAAGGAAGATCTAAATATTCATGGTAGTTTGAAGGATTGCTTTTGGTTGATAAGATGATGACCAAAGTAGAATCAAAAGGGAAGTTACTTAGTTGAAAAATGAATCATACAAGCTTTTGATTAGAAGAAGTGAATTTGTATTGATTAAGCATGATGGTTGTGAGCTATTGGAATCTAAAAATTACATAATCAAAGATTATTTGAAGGAAAACTGAATGAATTAATGTTCTCAATGTGTCAAAGGCTACAAGAAAACAAAGGATTGCATGAATAGTAGAATTAGAGCAAAACTATGGGGGCTGTTTTTACCTTGTATTGTGTTACGGGAATCAGAACTTAGAAAAAGGCATAGATAGAATTACATTTGAGAGTCTTATGGTCGTTTAGGTATATCATTGAGCTAAATCGGAGTTGTGGATTGAAAGTTATGTGCGAATAAAAAACTGTGTGTCAACGCAGTAAAATTTCAGGATTTTGCTTGGGAAGTGAATGAACTTAAGGAAGAATAATTGTGTGATTTTGGATTAAATGAATGAGAAATATGGGGTGAATCCTTTTTTCATGAAGGGAGAAAGGATATGGAAAAAGGAAAATGAAGGAATTCAAAAAACGACATGAACGAAAGTTGAATGTTTTCCTTAACCATTGGCCCCATCGGCTAAACGTCGGTTGGACGTCAGCTACCCATCGGGCACGTCGGCTAACTGTCGGCTACTTTTCGACCAAACACGATTTAACCTAAAAACTATGTGTGGTGAAGGTTTATTAGTAAACGGACAACAGTACATTGGAAATGGTGGTCGAGCGGCCGTGAATGGGAAAAGTTAATAAGGACGCGAGGTGAATCCTTTTGATTTCTAAAACCTTTAGAAAGCTAGTGTGCTTTGCTTTTCGATGAAATGCTATGTTTTATACCATTTTGGAAATTCCTAAATAAATTTAAGGTTTTTTCGAGCAAAAATTATTCTTATGCCACTTTGGGCTCGAATGAACTTCATATTTAGCTTGAAACCCTTAATGGATTATCAAAGGATGAATTTGTGAATTTAATCCTTTTTGGATTAAAAACTTGAAATTTTTGGGAAATGGTAAATTTTGGAATTGGGTATTCATAAATTAACTGGAATGCCCTTATTGGAACATTTTATGGAAACATGATTAGAAACTTTGAATTTAATCCTCTTTTTTGGATTTCTTGAAATGAGTTCCTTTTGAAAACGGGTATTTGGAAAATGATCCAAATGTTCTTATTGGAATGTTTTGTGGAAGCCTTTGGAATCGAGTATTCATTAAATGATCGAAACATCCTTGTTGGAACTTTTATGAACACTTTTCAAATTAGATAAGGGTAAAATGACCCGAATACTCTTGGAAAGTCTTTTGGAATCGGGTATAAGTAAAATGACCTGAATTGACTTTCGTGATCGAATACTGAAATGATCATACGCTTTTCTGAAATAGTTAATTCTTTCCAAATGTATTATGAGATAAACATTACACTTGAGTTTGAAAGCATTACCAAGTACTCAATTTCTTGAATAACTTGAATATTTCGTGTGATCTTTTCAATTTCCAAATCTCGATAAGTGTTTTTCCTAATATGGAAAATAGTTTTCAGTTGTGCTCAAGGGCGAGCCTTTTAAATGAATTTGGAAACACGATAAACAATATGAATCCTGAATTCTTGATTTCTTGAACTTGTCACTCCTTGAATCCAAAACATGACTAACGTGAATACTTGGTGTAACCACTAACTTGAATACTTAGCGTATACACTAATTGAATACTTGGCATAAGCACTAACTTGAATACTCGGTGTATGCACTAACTTGAATACTAGGCGTTTGCACTAACTTGGATACTTGACATAAGCTCTAACTTAAATACTTGGTGTATGCACTAACTTGAATACTTGGCGTATGCACTAAATTAAATACTTAGCGTATGCACTAACTTGATTCTCAGTAGTATGTTGTGGTGTGCTACCCTTCTGGTGATGCATGGTTGAATGTTGTAGGCTGTGGTCTAAGCACAATAATACGTGGCGCCGAAGGCAAAACCTTGTGAGCTTTCGACCTTTTGTTGAAAGAGTGCTTGTGATTTAGAAATTGGAACAATGGTTTGAAATTGAAATACAATTTTTCAAAAATGATTGAGTTATGAATAAACTCTTCTTTAGAGAGTTCAAGAATTTCTTCCAATTGGAAAATGATAAGCTTTTCCAAAAAGGTTTTATGTGTCATGATTCTTTCATAAAACACTAGCACACACAAGACTCGCCCAGCGTTACGCTCACACTTGTGTTATCTCTTTTGAAAAATTCAGAATTAGAGATGCAGTGAAAGCACGGTGGACTCCCTAAGGCTCATGCTATATCTTAGACCTATTATACCTGTGAATGTATGTATTAGAAGTAAAATTCTTGTACTTTTCTATGTTAGAAAAAAAATTACGCTACCTTTTTTTGTAAAGTTTGTTATAAAGACCCCATGTCTGAGCAATCAGATGGGGTAACATCCCAGAAAGTTATAGCCCACTATGTTATGGAAATATGGGGTGTTACAAATAGTATCAGAGTATAGCGAAAATCATAATAGAGCTTCTAACGAAATATAGCTGAGCCTCTAACAGGACAGAGGAGTCCATCATTATATGAGTAAACGTGAATTTATAGAGATAGTGTTTGGATATTGGAGTGGATATGACATGTGACTTCAAGGCGTAATTTATTCTAATGAGCCAGAAAAAGTGTGATTCGAGACAACTCCAATATCTCTAAAAAAGGTCTATGACCCCGAATTCAGACAATAGTAAAGGGATGGAGGGCAGAGAAACCTTATATAGGAATTATTTGCTAATTCTGAACCTTCTATTTTGGGACCAGTAATAGTGAAATGAGGAATAAACGAGGTTGAACACTTAAAGGCCCTGTGTGTATAGTTCGATATGAATTGTGTGAATAAGAACATACACACTTATATAGTGTTTCAGTATTATATTTAAGTGCTAAAAGTCCTGGTTTATCCTAATGTGTGAAAGGATATGATTATATCAATACTAATATATCAGGAATCATCAGACATTTGAAGTTAAACATGCTTGGGTTGGAGAAATTCTAGGATGGGTAACCCTTGTGAAGTACCCATGAAAATTGATAGGAAGTGATTTTTCTTCTATTTCATGTCATATGAATGGGAAGTATTGAGATGTATACATTTGATGGATTTAAGGCAAATCTAAATTTCAAGAACGAAATTTTTTGTAAGGAGGGGAGAATGTAATACCCTGCATTTACCTTTGATTGGCTACTACTTGTAATAGGATGAGAATATATATCAATGGCCAAAATAAAAGATGATCGGTGTAATGAAACGAATATTTTGGTATAATAATATTTTGTCGGGACCTAGATGTAATTATTAGATTTGTTCTACCCGTACTCTAAATCTTTGAAAGGCTACCATTGTTAATAAAATAAGATTTTGAGGGTACACTAAGAAGAGGAATTGATCAGTGCGATGTAATGCACGTTTTGATGTGAATTATGTTATTCGGCTATCAGGCGCATTTTTGTTATTTTGACTGTGCCCACGAATTTGACCAAACTAAGAAGGAATTGAAGGATTTTAGTATCACTAATGGATTTAGTGGAATTTTTGGAGTTGAATGGTGAAATAAAATATTTTTCCGATTCGGATCCGATTTTGGTCATTTTTGAGAAAAAAAATTGGAAAATGCTATAAAAAATTTGAACGTGTGACATTTTGTGATTGGTAACCTTGGACATGTGTCAATTTATGAGAGATTTCATGGAATTAAGGAATTACAAAATAAATAGAAGAATGATGTGTATTTTTATAATTGGAACATATCATTGGTGGGCTATTTAAATAAGGTCTTCTGAATGTGATTGGCCAATACTTGGACCATGAGAAGGTGGTTGAATGGCTGAAAATTAGTCAAAAAAACCATCAGCTTCAATAAAGAAAAGAAGAGAAATTTTTGAGGAAGGAAATTAAGTGGTTGGTGTGTAAGTTTTCCATTGGAATACACCTATGTTTTAACCACCATATACTTAAATGAATTAATATTTTATTGGCCAAGAATCTGATGAGAATGGTGGTGGGAAGGCTATTATACAGCTAGAAAAATTTGGCAGCCTCAAGGGGAGAGAAATAAAGGAAAAGAAATGAAAAGAAAATAGCAAAAAGAAATAAAAAGGTAGCTAATGTGTGTTCTTGGTGTAGTGTGTGAGTTCTTGGGAGGTTCTTGGAGAAAATCACACCAAAGAGCTCTAAATACAAGGTAAAACCCTACCTTGCTTGAATTAAAGCTGTTGTTGGGTGAATGGTGATCATTATGATACAATTTTAACATTAAAATATTATTTTCATGTCTTGATTTTGGATCAAAAGTTAGGGTTTATAAACTTTGTTGATGAACTTTTTATGTGTCTATTTGTGTTGGCTGCCTAGAAGACTTATGGATATTTTTTTGTGTGAGGAAGAACTGAATATTCATGGTAGTTTGAAGGATTGCTTTTGGTTGATGAGATGATGACCAAAGTAGAATGAAAATGGAAGTTACTTGGTTGGAAAAATGAATCATACTATCTTTTGATTAGAAGTGAATTTGTGTTGAATAAGCATGACTATTATGAGCTATTGGAATCTGAAAATTATAGAATCAAAGATTATTTGAAGGAAAACTAAATGAATTAATGTTCTCATGGTGACAAAGGCTAAAGGAAAATAAAGGATTGCATGAATAGTAGAATTGGAGCAAATCTACTAGGGCTGTTTTTGCCTTGTATTGTGTCACAGGTACCAAAACTCAAAAAAGGGGAAAATAGAATTAAATTTCAGAGTCTTATGGTCATTTTGGTATATCATAGAGCCAAATCCGAGTTGTGGATTGACAGTTATGTGAGAAACAAAATCGTATGTCAAAGCAGTAAAATTTCAGGATTTTGCTTGGGAAGTGAATGAACTTAAGAAAGAAAATTGTGTGATTTTAGATGAAATGAATAAGAAATATGGAGTGAATCCCTTGTGCATGAAGGGAGGAAGGACATGGAAAAAGGAAAACGAAGGAATTGAAAAAATGTCGAAAAAACAACGTCACCAAAAGTTGAATGTTCTCCTTAACTGTAGGTGGACCGTTGACCCTGTTGACTAAATGTCGGTTTGACGTCGCCTAACCATCGGCTACCCGTCGGGCACATCGGCTAGATGTCAGCTAACCGTCGGCTACATTTCAACCAAACATAATTTAACCTAACAATGATATTTGGTGTAGGTTTATCATTAAACGACTAACGGAACATTGGAAACGGTAAAAACGGTGGTCGAACGGCCGTGAACGGGAAAAGTTAATTAGAACACAAGGTGAGTCCCTTTGATTTCTAAAATCTTTAGAAATCTAGTGTGCTTTACTTTTCCATTAAATGCTACATTCTATACTATTTTGGAAATCTCTAAATATATTTAAGGTTTTTCTGAGCAAGACTTTTTCTTATACCACTTTGGGCTCAAATGAACTTCATATTTGGCTTGGAAACCTTAATGGATGATCAAAGCATGAATTTGTGAATATAGTCCTTTTTGGATTAAAAACTTGAGATTTTCGAGGAATGGTAAATTTTAGAATCGGGTATTCATGAATTGACTGGAATGCCATTGTTGGAATATTTTATGGAAACATGTTTAGAAACTTTGAATTTAATCCGCTTTTCAGTTTAAAATTCTGGATTTCTTGAAATGAGTTCATTTTGGAATCGGGTATTCGGTAAATTAACGAAATATCCTTGTTCGAACTTTTATGAACACTTTTCAGATTGGGTAAGGGTAAAATGACCTGAATACCCTTGGAAATGACTTTCGTGATTAAGTACTAAAACGATCATATGCTTTTCTGATATAGTTAATGCTTTCCTAATATATTATGAGATAAACATTACACTTGAGTTTGAAAGCATTACCAAGTACTCTATTTCTTGAATATCTTGAATATGAAATATCTTGTGTGATCTTTTCAATTTCCAAATCCCAGTTTTGGCAAAGTGTTTTTCCTAATATGGAAAATGGTTTTTTGATATGCTCAAGTGCAAGCCTTTTATATGGATTTGGACACACGATGAACAATATGAATCCTGAATTCTTGATTTTTTGAACTTGACAATCCTTGAATCCAATACATGACTAACTTGAATACATACCGTAAGCACTAATCTGAATATATGGCATGTGCACTAACTTGAATACTTGGCATATGCACTAACTTGAATACTCAGCGTAAGCACTAACATGAATGCTTGGCATATGCACTAACTTGAATACTTGGCATATGCACTAACTTGATTCTCGGTAGTACGTTGCAGTGTACAACCCTTCCGGAAACACATAGTTGAGTGTTGTAGGCTGTGGTCTAAGCACAATGATATATGGCGCCGAAGGTGAAGCCTTGTGAGCTTTGCATACAGGTCGACCTTCTATTGAAAAATGTCCTTGTAATTTTGAATGTGGGGCAATGGTTTGAAATTGAAATACAATTTTTCAAAAATGATTGAATTATAAATAAACTCCTCTTTAGAGAGTTTAAGAATTGCTTCTAGTAGGAAAATGATATGATTTTCCAAAAAGGTTTCATGTGTCCTGATTCTTTCATAAAACACTAGTACACACGGGACTCACTGAGCGTTACACTCACACGTATGTTATCTCTTTTGAAAAATTCAATATCAGAGGTATAGCGAAAGTGTGGTGGACTCCCAGAGGGTCATGCTATATCTTGGACCTCTTATACCCGTGAGTGTATGTATCAGAAGCCAAATTCTTGTACTTTTCTATGTTGGAAAAAAATTTCCGATGCCTTTTTAAGTAAAGTTTGTTATAAAGACTCCTTATTTGAGCAATCAGACGGGGCGACATCTAACAAAGTTAGAGCCCACTACATTATGGAAATATGGGGTGTTACATATTGGCTTTTATGACATCCTCAACCAACTTAGCTAATTGTGTTCTTTGATGGCTTATACATTGGGAAGCTTTTTTATGCCACTTAACAGACAAATTTGTATTGGCAACAAAAGAATGTATTGAGGCTTCAAGTGACGTCTCACAAAAAGCATCAATCCGAGCTTGCAAATTTGCCAATCTATCATTATTGTGGCTATGTTGATCTTGTGCCCAATGAATCATTGATAAATCCAAAAGTGATATTGTGCCCAAAAGTAAGTATTTATGATGATGTCAATCTCGTACTCAAAGGAAAACAAAGATCAAATCGAAAATAAAAATAAAAATATGCAAATTAGAAAATTCACAAACTATCTAAACACAAAAGTTAGTGATATATACAAATACAACAAAGGCTAAATCAACAAGAGTCAAGTGTTTTCGATAATGCCCTTCCCCGGTGACAATGCCAAAAATTTGATTCGTGTTTTTTAGTATAGAAAATATTACCAACAAATTACAAAATTAATTAAGTTTTAATTAAAATTCCAACCACTAAAACCACACATACGAGCAAGTATACCCATCGTATAGTATAGGGACTAGCAAGTATCGAATTCACGAGAACTTAGGCTCCTACCTTACGTTACCCAAATCTTTATTGTTTAGCCAATAAAATAAGAAGAGAATAAAAAGGAAAATAAAGATAAAAATAGATATAACTCAAGGATACAAATTCATGAAACTAGATAATTATCTTGAAAACATAATATTAAATCACTTAGCATTTATCATAATTAATTGTCATCTTGGCATCATGAAGGAACATAAGTAAAATCCATCCGTTTCCCAAGTTATAAACTTACTTATATAGATTCCACTTATTTCCCAATCCATGGAATCACTATCCCTTGATTAATTTAGTAGATTTCCCAATCAAACCAAGGCAACCAAAAGATGCATTAAACTCATACCTTATAAGTATGAAATTAGCTAATGACCCTATGCTCTAGGTGAAATCAACCAATCTTTGATTACTTTAGTTCTTTAATCTTAACTTTGTTTCCTAAGTCCACTAAGATTTAACAAATATGAAGACAATACAATGAACTCCTAACATTGTTTCTCAAGTTAATTAGAAGAAAACGCATCAATAACCAATGATAACAAGTAATCAAATATCAAGGACAACAATAGATTGATCAAAAATTCCAATTAACTCAAAATCAAAACCTCCAAAATAATATCCAATTACAATCAAAATATTCAGCACATTATTGTTCTAGAAAAGTAAACAAAGGATAATAGGTAAAACTCATAGACAAGCCATTCTTCTTTTCTTGAAAACCTCCTTTGAACAATGCCCCTTTAAGTGGTGATTTTATCTTTAAATAATAAGTAGCTAGCTTGGATCCTTCGAACCACCCCTTTGCCTTGTGTTTTTCTTGTTTAAATAGGCTTCTAAGAGTCTAAAATTCATTTCCTAAGAGTCCTCAGCCGAGTAGAGAGTGAAAAATTCCAAAACTCTTGGAAAATTACCAAATCCGCGCATAATTGGAAAGCTTGCTGACATTGGGCAGATCAGGGCCGGCTCCGGCTCCGGCTTCGGCTCCAACTCCATTTAGCACAGCTGGCGCTGGGCACGCACTAGTCAGCTCAATCATGCTCTATTTTTTGAACGACAAAACCCCTATTTTTCCATATCAAGGCCGGTACCAGCTCCGGCTCCGTGGATCACGGCCAACGTTGGTCATGCTCTGACGGCGATGGTTTGTTCATTTTTTTGTCATTTTTTGCAATAAAAATTCAAAACACCTTTCAAAGGGTAAAACATCATATTAAGGAATATGCCTAGTTATTACAATAAATGTATCACAAAACACCCGCAAATAACTAAAAAAGTATAGATGAATTTTGCCCCTATCAAAGATACCAAGCAAAAATCTTAGCTTAAATACCTCCAAACTAATTCAATTTTGCTCCCCAATTTACATAGAAATCACAGCTGCAAATCACCAATCACATTACACAAATTAAACTCCTTTTGCACAAGTTTAACAACACCAACTCATCCAAACCAACCACCACAAAATAATCTCAACAAATCAAATCAAATAAAGCTCAACAAAATCAATTCAAGCTCAAATAGAATTACAGAAAATTTGACAACCAATTCCTCAAATTTCAAATAAAGGATATTGGATACAACGAAAAATAAATGAAAGTAGTTGAAATGATCAATAAAGGATTCACCACTCCAATAGTATGCACGAATATCTCACGGCAACTTGTAGAAAGCACTACTCGAGAAGTCCTTGGCCAAGACAATTGTGTAACACCCTACTACCTAGGCCAAACAGGGCCGGGGATGTCGCCCCATTCATAAGACAAGGGATCTTTATAACTAGGTCACACAAAAGAAAATAAAAACAACACTTTAAAATTGAACTTATTACAATCTAAAAATATATGAACAAATCCAAAATAAATTGTTCGCTACCATCTCTCAAAACAACACATAAGAAAAATAACATAAAGTCTTCAAAGCAAAGGCAACAAATCTTGCTATTCATCTCCACAGCAAGATCGACTTGAAAGCATAGTATAAAAGGTAATGAGATAAAAATCTCAGTAAGCCCGTGTGTACTTTGAGTGTTTCAGACAAAACAGTTCATGTATGTAAGTTGTAAAAATTTCATAAGAGAAAGTGTTGGCAAGCATTAAATAAATGTTAAAAATAAAGAGTGGCATTTTACTTTTCAAACCATACATATGCACAATAAACACAACCACTCAAATGGGTAGCCATGGGTTACCACACGTTGGGCCCCACGACCATATAACGGTCAGAATACCACACATTATGCAAACTGACAAAAGGTAGGTGTACGGCCTACCAGATGAGATACTCCTCTATCTCTACACCCAAACTTATCAGTTGTCCACTCCGGAAACACACAGTCCACTTAACTGAAACTTGCTAGCTCGGACAGCCTGACTAAGTAGTACTGTCGCTTCTCCAAGTTGAGTTCATCTTCTAGAGGTGGCCTCCTACCAGAAGACTCGCTTTTACTCTTCAAAACTAGTACTACTAACCTACCATTATTGAGTATTCAACATTGATTGTCCCACTTGGGAAAAAATTGATCACACAATGATTTTCTTTGAAATAGCAATTAAGGGTTTCCAAAATTCTTGTCGAAGTTAGGTTTTAGAAAGAGTTTAACATTTTGTGTAAAACTGCTTGTTTAATTTTCAAACGATTTGCGTGACGGAATTAAAAAGGAAAAACAATCCTTAATTTCCTTTACAAAATGAATGTCCATACACATCGCATTTGGCTTGCCACTATAATTTTTTGTCGTCACAAAATTCCATGCAGGAGCTTACCTGATCCTTTGTTTGCTTGAATTCAAAAATCTTCCAAGGCTGACCTAACCCCGCCTGGGGTAAACACAAGACATAAAGTTATACTCGAGGTAGGCTTATTTTAATCCCACCTAGTTCAACTAATTATAATCATGACCTTAATGTCCTAAGCTTTAAGACTAGATAATAAAGAATTTTATAAAATAAGCCTAACTTGATAAGTTAAAATAACTAAGGGTTATAAAATAATTACTAATAAGTTTTAGGTTTGAATAATAAATCTAGAGTACTATTATTAATAAATAAACTAAGGTTTGAACATTGAATAATACTAAGCCCTTAAATAATATTAATAAATGATCATTTTTAAATAGTATTATTATAAATAAATAAATAATAAATTACAATTAGCTTTTAATTAATAGATAATAAATAATTGGTGATAAATAAAATAAATATATTTTATTAATTTTTTATTAATAGATAACAAATAAATTTTAATATAAATAATATTTATAAATATATAGGCCTACAAGGTCATTAATATTTTACTATTATTAAGATTTTATTATATATATATATATATATATATATTATTTTTAATAAAAGATATCATTTATTTAACTATTAAATTATCACTATTTCATTTAATATACCATTTCCAAAACTTCCTAGAAATTTCAAAATCCTTAGAGAAAAATATAGTAATAATTTTAATCAAGTGAATAAAATTTGCTAATTAAAGTAACCTAGGGTCAACAAGATCATAATCATAATTTTCCTATTGCTAACAAGAATCATGAACACATTCTCCAACACCAAACAATAAACTAATCCATTCATGAATATAGGCTTAAATCCATACATACTATCACATGGCCAATTCTTTACTAAGCATAATCATAATCATGGCTTCAAAGGAGATAAGAACATAAAAATCCTATTCACCAAAGGTGTCATAACATCTAGCATGCTTAAACAATCATAATTCTCTTAAGGCATGATGATCATACATTGATTCTCAAGAAAATCCATATAGCTTAAACATGATCAATCATTCTCATGTCCTAATCTCAACCCCTTCATACATATGCATATACTCAATCCCCCATTCATATTCTATTCTCCCTATCAACATCTAAGAGACATAAATTCATAATTAAAAAGAAAGATTAAGGAGAAATAATTGTTTGATGATTACTTCGATGAAGATTTAAGAAGGTCCACGCAATTGAGGGTCTTGTATTTGTTGGGTATCTCAAGCTCGTTTCCTATACGGCGCAGTAGAAAATAAAACGAGATACTATCCTAGGACCTGCCTATGTGTGGAAAACAATATATAAAGATAATAAAGGTAACAGCTTTTTACCTTTTTTTGATCGTCTGAAGAACAAAAATTTCTTCTTCAAGTCGAGACGCGATCCAACAAACCTCTAGATCCAACTTCACGAGAGTCGAACGTCTAACCACTATAACCACAATGTGTGATTATCGCTAACAATAATCCACACAAAGGAATACTCAAGCATGAAGTTTTCTGTCCTAGCAAAAAATCTAAGTGGCGGCTAGGGTTGTTTCTCAAGAACAATCGAGAGAAAGAGAAGAAAGAAGGTTATGTGTTGCCTAGAGTGTCCATTGATCTAACCTCACCTAGGGTTTCGATTATATCATATATATAACCAAAAAATCCTACTAAAAATGAGAATTCTAATCCTATAAGAATTTCCTAATTGTAATTGGAAACATCAAGTTCTCACAATTACAATTTGGACCGTAAATTATAACAAATTATAATTTGTCCACAACAACTTCTCTTTCTCCTAATTAACCCCACTATGTTATCAAATAACATCTTGAGTATAAAATCCTCTATTGTGTGTGACCTATTAGGTTTCCTAGTCAATTGGTAGAGAACATGAATTAATTCAAATGTCTTTGAGATTAATAATCCATAATTAATTAGAATTAATCCTATTAATTCATGATTGGTTTATTAATTCATCAATTAATAAACCCATATTCCCAGATCATGAGTGGTATCTAGCAACACATCATGACCACCCAAGAGTCTAGGAAGTCAAGTGACTTGACATGAACCATTCAATAACAAACTTCAGTGCAATTAATGTTGGGGATATGCCCTAGAGTCAATTTGTACTTAGACTATTGTCATTATGTTTTATATAATAATATGAGGCTTTCCTTTCCATGAATAGTGAGTTTTGTTTTGTGGTCATCAAGTACGTGACTTGATAGTAAAACCCTACAATGAATGCAATGACTATTCTAAAACTGTCCCTGATCGATTATTATTATTATTGGAATAATAATAAATTAAGATTTGTATGTTTGTGACTCGATGGCTATGTTTTACTAGCCATGGATATTTGTGATATCGAGTCAAGACATAAATAAATATTAGAGAACATTGTATTGGACATGACCCACTGTAAGAGTACTTCATGGAATATGTCATAAGTACTTTCTAGCCATAATAATATTGAAAGTCCTTCGACCTAAATTCATCATAGTTT
This sequence comes from Voacanga thouarsii, assembly GCA_026120185.1. Lineage (NCBI taxonomy): Eukaryota > Viridiplantae > Streptophyta > Magnoliopsida > Gentianales > Apocynaceae > Voacanga > Voacanga thouarsii. The sequence goes on from JANUWF010001135.1 coordinate 1,630,787, forward strand.
CCTACTTGATAAATTCTATATTTTGACATTGTCTAAAGTTGTCTTTAACCAGATAATAAATTAGACTACTGTTGGATATAGAATAAATTAAGGAGAGGAATATGATTGATTGTGAAGGAATTTGTCCCTCTTAATTATGGGAGAGATATCCATGGGCCTCTTGATAAGTTAGACTGTTAAAAATGCATGGCCGTGCTCAAATATATCAATCTAAGATATTGATATCATTTGTTTGAATAGTCTACTAAGAAATCAAGAAATAATTGATTAAACTTAATAAGGATGACATGCTCCGTGCCTTATGCTTAATCTAGATATCGTGTGACAAAATGACTAAATATAAAATTATGGTTTGGTTCAAAGAGATCACCGATCTTCATTTAACCTGGATAGTTATAATGTTTTGCTAGAAACCGCTTATAACTTATGGGCCATTTAAATATGATTTAGGCACACTGCCAGTATTAAATGAACCTATAGGGTCACACAATAAGCGAACTTGTTAGGTTATTTTTCTGGTGACCAGATTCGATGAATCTGGAAATATGTCTAAGTTAATCGTACTTAGAAAATTTACCAGATACAATGAATCTGGAAATATGTCCACATTCGATGTATCTAGATGATGTCCAGATTATAAGAATCTAACTCGGTAAATTAATTAGTTAAATTACCAAGATAATGGCGGAATCTTATCATATCAGTTTAATTTAATTTGAATTTAAATTAGAATATGATAAGATATTATTAGGGTTGGACTCTAAGAGGTTCGGGGGTTTTTAAGAAAACCCTAGCCGTCTTTTCAATAGTCCAATTTTTTTGGTTGAGAACATTCGTGCCATTCTCTACCAGAAGAGAGAAAAAAAACCTCTAAAACCCTAGGCTCTAGCACTCCCCGGGTATCGAGTGAGTTCGCGGTGTGTATCCGATAGAGGACGTTCGCATACTGCAGCATCTGGTGATTGTTCGGGTTGAACGTACAACAGCGCAATCAGAATCGAAGGATTTCGATTACAACAACCAGAGGTAATTCTTAAACCTTAGATCTTCTTAATCGTTTACTTGGGTCCTCGGGAAGGATTCGTGGATGTTTTCCACATTTAGGAGTCCACGAATACTAACAATTAACTCATTTTACCATACAATATCTCATTCGATTTAGAGTACAGAATTAGTGCCAACTCCCTCCAGAATTGATTCTGGCACGAATACAATAATACTTGTACCAGGAACTCACTACTCTATATGTGTATCAATTGGAATTATTTCCAATACACATATTCCTTGGCTAAGGACTTCTCGAGTAATAATTCCTACAAGTGGCCGTGAGATATTCGCCCCTACTATTAGTAGTGGTGAATCTTTTATTGACCCTCTCAACTAATTTCGTTTACCTCACAATGTACCCAATATCCATCCCATAGGCGGCCCTCAATCGAGCTCCGGAGATTGGAATCAAAGTATAATGCTCAGCAAACAAAGTACCTTGGAGATCTCAAGTTTAAGAATACTTGCACATTTGCTATATTGAGATTATATCAATGGTACTAAATAGTTATTCATGTGATTATCTCAAAGCTAGGTCATCCAATAAACTTGTTCCATTAACAAGTATCTATGTGTTAACTTTGAGTATCTCAATACTCACGGATATGAGAACAATCGCCTGATCAAATCAGCAAGTCTAACATATGCTAGTTTTAACGCATTAATGATGCCATGTCTCATTAATACTACAACTAGGGACTATTTAAGTACTAACACTATACATTGTAGTAGGAATCTCATATCATGATCTCTATCATGATTTCCTTAACACAGTATTGTACTATGGACTTTATCATATAGTTATATTACTTAAAAGTAAACAAAAGAAACTGTAAGATAAATAATGTCTTTTATTAAAATAAAATGTGTCATATACAATGTACAAGTGATTGCCTCTAGGGCATAATACTAACAGTATTGTCCATGAGAGAAGGAAAAACAGCCATGGTTGTAACTACCATTTTAACCGAGAGAGAGAGAGAGAGAGAGAGAGAGAGAGAGAGAGAGAGAGAGAGAGAGCATTAGCATGGTATGTTAAAGGTTGAATGGAAGAAGATGAACAAAAGAGTTGTTCTTAGTTACCTTGATGATATTCTTGAGACTTCAAGGAAAAAAAACTGGTTTTGATCCGAATGCCAATTTTTATTTTTAAGATTTGATGTTATAAATTTCAGAAATGAACTCTAGGGAGTATGTAGGAGTATTTTGAAGTTTTTGAGAGGTATTGGAGGTGTTTAGAGTAGTCTTTGGCTTGAAGAAATGTAGTTTGTGTTCTTGGTGAAAATGGAGAGAATTTTGAGAAAGGATATGCATGAATTTCTGGAGAGTGTTGGCTGAATGGTTTAGGGAATTCAGGGGTTTCAGTTTTTAGCTTAGAGAGGGAGAGAAAAATCTGGTTGTTTGAAATTCAAATGGAGAGATTTGAGGAGTGGTTTGAGGTAGAAGATATGTAAATGGTGTTTGATTGTTGGAGGTTTCTTCGTGCTGTAATGGAACCGGCTGGACTGCTATGTTTTGCTAAAATGAATGAAGATTGATGGAGCTTTAAGGCTGGCTGAAATTCTGAGCTCAATGGCAGAGGAATTTCTGGTTATGAAGCCTAGTACAAGAGTGTTTTCATGGAGCAAATGCTGGAAATTTTGAAGTTCAAATGGAAGTTTGAATGGAGTGATCTTAGGAGATATTTGAGATGTGGTTACGGAGTCCAAGTGTGCAAGGTAAGTGGTGGGATTAATGGTGTTTAGTTCATGGCTGAATAAGGGTTAATTTACAAAGGTTTGAGGGTGGTTTTCGGCCAAGGCTTGAAGGGAACAAAGCTGGAAATTTTCTGGTTTTATGGTGTTCATGGTTTGAAGGTTTCCTGCAATTTTTCTGTGCAGTATTCTGCAATATTTTAGCCCGATTTGCAGAGGTTTTTGAGAGGTGTTTGAGGGTCTTTTAAGGCTGATTTTCAGCCTTCTTTACGGAGGAAAAGCAGAGGAATTTTTCTGAGTTGATGATAAAAGAAAACAACTCTATTACTAGGCTGCTATGCAACAAAATCTGCCCAGAATTTTTCCTGGTTTGTGCTGTTTTTGTGCAGTCCGATTTTGCACGGAAATTTCAATCTTCATGCTGAATAAATTGGCCATTTTTCTGACAGCAAATGAGTAAGAAAGATGGCTGTGATTTTTGAAGGTTAGGCTGCTTAAGAATCTAGAAAATTTCCAGATTTCTTTCATGAAGAATATGAACACTGTGGAGTGGAGTTTAAAGGTTCAATCACGGAGAATAATTTCCCTTAGGAACCTTCCCTAACTCCCCTCCTATTTTCAGTCAATTCTCCAACTTCCAAGATTTATTTTCGAAATTCAAAGACCAAGAATCCTTGTTGAATTTTCTGGAATTAAAAACATGAATTTTGATAAGTTTTGAACAAATTTAATTAGTGAAGAGGTTAGGACAAGATAGAGGTAACAAAAGAACAAGAATTCCTCTAGAATTCTTTTTAAGACACGATGATAGGATTAGGACATTCTCTTCATATCTCCCCTAAGACAACATTCCTATCTTTAAGGAATGCAAGAAAACAAAAATTCAAACTTAACTAAGATAATCATGATAAAAACTTAAATGATGGGATTTGAATTCAAGACCTTAGAGATTAAATCACAAAGCTCTAACCACTTAACCACACTAACTCTTGTTCTTATTTTCTCACCCAAATATTCTTCTTATTTAATCCTTAAGCTATCCTCCTATTTTGACAAGCAAAATTACCATTTTACCCTTCCTACTCAATAAGCATAACTAAGCCTTTCAACCTATAAATCATAATTCTAAAGCACATAAGATCATGCAAAAATATATATCCATGCAAAATGATATGATATGCATCCCCACCCGCTTATTCTAGGGTTGGCTTTAGGTGGGGTTTCACAAATTGTGTATTGAAAAAAGTTCCAATTGATACACATGATGAGTAATGGATTCAAAGAGCAAGTACTGAAATATTCACGCCATAATTAATTAATATTTTTAAGGGAGTTGGCACTAATTCTATACTCTAAACCGAATGAGATATTGTATGGTGAATGGCGTTTATTGCACTGTTGTTTGCTATGGAAATGTTCATGTCAAGTTACTTGACTTTCTGGACTTTTGAGCGGTCATGATATGTTTCTAGATATCGCTTATAATCTACTGAATATGGATTTATTAATTAGAGAATTAATAAATCAATCCTAATTAGAGTTAATAAGTTAATTATAATTGTCAAGTATTATTAATTCTAAATATGTTTGGATTAATTCATATTTCGCTACCAATAGATCAGGAAACCTAATAGGTCACACACAATAAAGGTTTGAGTATTCAATATATTATTAGGCAAAATATGTCAACCACCCATGAATTTTTACAAATTTTGATTTCTGCCCTCGAATTTTAAAATGTGTGATTTTAGCTCTCGAACTTTTAAAATATCTAAAAAATAGATCTTCCATCAATTAAAACTATTAAGTGCTCACAAAAATTTATCACATGACTTTCACATGACCTATTTTATAAGTATTTTCATTCACTTAACTCTCATAATGTGGTGCTATCCTTCTAATTCTTACAAAGTAACTTCTATATATGAAAAGAAAAGACTACTATGACTTGCACATCTCTTACTTCTCTTTTTAGATTTTTTTTTTTTTTTGGTAATTCACTTTTGCTTTCAGATTTATTATTCCTTTCTATAGAGATGCCAAGAAAATTACTATTCATCAAGAACTGAGTCGGTTTTTTTTCTTCTTCATTTTTATGTCTTAGTTTTGTTTATTAAAGGGTAAAATATGTTATTTTTGTTGTATGGTTAGATTCAAAAAAATGCAAAAGAGTAATCTCAAGATTATTGAGTTACATAAAAGGTTTGATGTTAGATTTTAAAATTGTTGTTGATAAATGAAGAAATTCGAAGAGAAGAGAGCGAGATTAAAGTTGAAGAATAATATTTTAGAAATAAAAAATGGGAGAATAAGAGCTAAAATCTGGTGATTTTGTATTGTACTTGAGCTATTATTGTTGAAAGAGCTATTTTTTAGGTGTTTCAAAAGTTTAGGGGCTAAAATCACATATTTTAAAACTCGAGTGTATAAATAAAAATTTGTGAAAGTTCAAGAGTAGTTAGCATATTTTACCCTATATTATTTGATAATATTATGGAATTAATTGTGGGAAGAAAATAACCTTACGTGTGAATTATAAGTTTGTTGTAATTTATGGGCCTAATTGTGATTATACAAACTTCAAGAATTTAATTGTAGTTAATTGATCTTGAAGGACTTAGTTACAATTGGTTAAAATCATAAAACCTATAGGATGTAGGAAATCATTTTCTTTAAGTATAATACACAAAAACCATTTTTGTAATGGTATTCTTTCCCTCTTCTCTAATCAAAACCCTAGCCGCTATATTGTTCTGCTAGCACAGAACTAAGTGACTTTGTGAGTGCTCAAACCTTGTATGGATTTCTATTAAAGACAATCCTGTCCTTGGATTATAGTGGCTCGGTTTGAATGATCAAGAAAAGTGCAGTTTGTTCGTTCAAGATTGCGGGGTTGCTAGATTGCGCCTTCAACATCCAGGAGAAATTTTTGAAACCTCACGCGCCAAAAGTAAACCCTATGACCATTCCTATTTACCTGTTTTATTTCACAGGCATGAGATCTTAGGATTGGAATTCAGTTTTTTTTCCCGCTACATAATCTAATTATGCATGACTAGAGTTCCTAAGAGTGGTATCAAAACCTCCATGTTTGTGATTTTAATGGGTTATTTTAATGCTATGAAATTGTTTCGAGCATGCTTCTTGGTGTTGTTTACCGCTACAATATTTGCTTGGGTCTGTGAAAAAAGTTTTCACAATTGTTTCGTGAACTTAGGTCTTCATTGTGTATTGTGAATACACTGATTAATAGATTTTGAATAAACTATTTTGTGGGTTACAGGTTAACAATCATTGTTTCTGTAATGGTTACAGAGATGGATTTGAAAACCCTTGTTGCATTGTGTTTCATGAAAAATTGATTTTCTATGAAAAAAAATTTACAGGTTTTGTTCTGTACAGAAAGCGTTTATGTGAATCTGTTTCTGTGAAAAAATTGTTCTTCGTTTGGTTGGTTTTATTTTTTAGCGAACAAAATGTCTGTTCAGAAGAGAACAAAACGGAAATTGAAAGATTGCTTTTCTTTGACATTTCACAGAGGAACTGTCTTCCGTAATCGCCAGAGAAAATAGCTGCAAAAATTGTAGAAAGGATGAAAGATAAAGGAATTTTGCCCAAGCCGCAGGCAGCTTACTGGAAGCCAGTCGTGGCTTTGGCACAATTTCTACCTAAGCCACGGCTGGCTTTTGGAAAGCCGCAGGTGGCTTGGGTAGAAAAAAGCCATGAACCGCGGCTGATTTCTAGTAAGCTAAGCATGGTTGTTTTCACCAAAAAAAAAAAAAAAAAAATGATTTTCATTACCCAAGTCACGACTGGCTTTTGGAAGGCCGCGCGTGGCTTGGGTAGTAAAACAATGTGAACTGCGGCTGGTATATAAGATGACAGGTGCGGTTATATGTTTTTTTTTTTTTTAATAATTTTCTTTTTCCGTTTCTTCAAGAAAAACTTGCAATTTTTCCTTTTTCCAGTGAGTACCCAATAGTTTCCAAAATTTTATTTTTGGGACTAATGAAATTAATTTCCAAATTTTGATTTTGGAAATTAATATATTTTTTAAAATATTAATTCTACATTATATATTATTTTAATTCCTAAAATTTTATTTTAAAAATTACTATATTTTCTAAAATATTTATTTTAGATTATATATTATTTTAATTCCTAAATTTTGACTTTAGCAATTAATATATTTTCTAAAATATTGATTTTAAATTTTATTTTATTTTCTAAAATAGTAATTTGGAAGGGAGAATCTCATTGGACCGTCATTTTTTCTAGAAAGGGGGATCCAAAAGTTTTTCTCAAAATTTGATTTTAGGAGTAACTGTTTTATTTTTCCAAAATAATGATTTTGAAAATTTATATTCCATATATATATTTATTTAGAAATTTCTAAATTTTGATTTTGGAAACTTTTGTTAATTTCAAAATTTTGATTTTAAAAATTAATATATTTTCTAAAATTCTGATTTTAGATTTTATTTCCAAAATAGTGATTTTGGAATTATGCTATGTTTATTTTGCTTAATGTGTTGTGAGCATGATATTAGCATGATGGATGGTTGTAGATTGAGACCAAATATATCTGTTCATGCATTATTTACAGTTTTGGTTTTAATAAAATAGAGCATGCGTGTCCTGCCTTCTCTATTATTCTTGTGTAATTTCTCTTCTCATCTAAAGTCCACTCAAATGTAATTCGAGGTTTCTTTATTTAGGAAATTTATATAAATAGATTACATAGGCTAGATAGAGTTAGAAAAATTATTTACTAGACAATAGAGATAGTAACCAAGAGGAGACAAGAGGGTAAGACCTTCTACTCATATCATGCATGAACACATCTAGTTGACCGTATTAATTTCCTTCGTGGCTCTAGGAAATTAATTTAGGAAAAATCCATAGTCATACCACGTAATTATGTTTTATGCCATGTAAATATGATGATATTATGCATGCTATGTATAGACCACCAATATAATCAAATCCTTCAAGTAATATTAAATCTAAAGCCTTCCGTTAATACAGTAAGAACGAGAGTTCTTTTTCGAGATTAAGTTGTTGGGCATACCCAACCTGACTCGACATTGAGTATGTTCAAGTTATGGAATGTGATTCTGGATTAATGAGTTGGATTTAACTAATATCTTTATCCCGGTTGGGCATACCCAAGCATAAAGAACATTAGAGGCTAAGTTGGGGTAGCACTAAATGCTTTAAGATTCAAAGATATTAATCACATAATGATCCAGTAGTTACATTTCATGTAATTAGTATTGGATACCTACCATCAAACTTAAGAGTGATTGTTGGGCATACCCAAGGTCATTCTTAAGGAATTTGGATACCAATCCACCAAGAAAGCTTCCAACTGGCTTTCTCAGATCAATAGTGAGGGCTATTAGTTTGAGTAAACTAGTGGAATAATAATGAGCTTAATTAAAGACCTAATTATTTGCATTATATATGCATATACATTTTGCTTAATTTCTCTATCTTTACATCTAGGTCATTTACATCATGTCAACTAACTTGAATTAACATAGCGTTTTGGAAACGAACAAACATATCGAATTAAATTTTCTGGACTGGTACAAGAACTTGAGAATCATTCTCAAGTCAGAAAAATTGCTCTACGTGCTAGATGCTTCTATTCCGCCACCACCAGCTCAAGATACTCATGCTGATAAGCATGTTGTCCACAAAAAGGACAGTAACACAACATCTTGTATGATGTTGGCGTCAATGAGCCTTGAACTGCAAAAACAACATGAGCATAGCGATGCTTACTCGATCATTTTACATATTCGAGAGCTGTTTAATGCCCAAATCAGAACAGAAAGATATAAGATCTCAAAACAACTGTTTTGTTCTAAGATGGTTGAGGGTATTTCTATGGCCGCTCATGAGCTGAAGATACTCAAATTAATTGAGAAGCTTAGGTCTCTTAAGTTTGTAATGGATAATGAGTTAAGTATTGACTTAATTCTACAATATTTGTCAAGTAGTTTTTCACAATTTGTGATCAACTACCAGATGAATAAGATTAGACCCACAATACCCGAGCTCATCAATCTTCTCAAGACTGTGTAATCCTCTATGAAGAAGGAATCTAATTCAGTCATGTTGGTAGAATCTTCTTCTTCTAAGAAGAAAGTTCCTAGAAAGAAGAAGAAGGCTCCCACGAAGCCCAAATGTGGCATAAAGAAGAAGGAGGTAGCTGCCAAAGGCCCATGTCATCATTGTTGCCAGATGGGCCATTGGAGGCACAACTGCAAAACCTACTTGGAGATCGTCAAGGACAAGAAGAAAAGTGAGAAACTTGATGCGTAAATTTTGGGTGTATAAAAATCATCAAATTTAAATCCATTTCTTAGTCAAGTTTTAATTAAAACATTAATCCTAAAATACATATACAAGCAAGTATATTTATCGCAAGCATAGTATAGGGAACTATCGATCCTCAAATGAACCAGTACACACTAATTACCTTTCATTCATTGTTTAACCTACCAAATAAAGTGATAAAATAATAGAAATAAAAATAAAAAATATATACAACTCAAGGATGTGAAAATATGCAATTTAGACAAAATCCTTTGAAAACATGATAATGAATCACTTAGCCAATATCACAATCAATTAATATCTTGGTCTCATGAAGGATTTAAAATAGACCCAATTAGTTTGCAATCCATCGAATCATTATCTTTTAGATAAATTAGTGAACATATTATGTCTCAACCAATTTACCCAAACGATACATTAAAATCAATCCACATATGAACCCCTATATTCTAGGTGATTTAAAACGTAAAATTAGTTAATGAATCCATATTCTATCAATTATCAACTAATCTTTGATTACCAATGTTCTAGACAATTAACCCCTTTTCCAAGCAAGTTAATAACAAAAATCAATCAACTAACTACGTAAGAAAAATAAGTAAACAAATCTCAAGATAAATAATAAATTGATCAAAAAACTAAATTAATTAATAAATCATGAATCTCAATAATAATGTCAAATTACAATAGAAACATTAAGTGCATAATTGTTTAAGGAAAAGAAAACAAAAGTAAACGAAAGCACTCATAGACAAGCCTCCTTGATTTGGGGAATTCCTTCTCCTTTAAGTTATTGGAATTTATGCTCTTGGATTTACCTTCTCTTTGTCTTGTGTTTTATCTTGCTTTTATAAGCTTCTTTGATGACAAACTCATTGCTTGAGATGTTTTAGCCAAGTAGAATTCAGAAAATACCAAAATTATTGGAAAATTCCTAAATCCATACACAGGATTTCAGCTGTCCAGAGTAGACTTGGCATTTGGTCCCTTCGACCCACTAGGCACCGGGTTTGCTCTGTCTTTGCTCTAAATTTTACTCTATTTCCTCTGGTTGACTAGAATGGACCTGGCGCTTGGTCCACGGTTGGGCCTGGTGCCAGGTGCATTCTGGAATCTATCCAGCTTTGCTCGAATTTAACTCAAATCTGCACAAATTCACCAAAAATACTTTTTACAAGCAAAATGGTAAATAAGAAGGAATATGCCTAGTTATTATAACAAAAGTATCTCAAAACAACCTCAAATAACTAAAAAATAATGATGATTTTAGCCCTTATGAATTCCCCCACACTTGAACTTTTGCTTGTCCTCAAGCAAAACACTTAATGCCAAGAAAATTATCCAGAAAACACAAGTTCTTTCTTATTCCAAAAATTTTTTAACATAGCAAGGATCATAACTTCTCTTCATCCTTTAGATAAAACTCTTGTCATTTACACCCTTTGAAAACAATTCAAACTTTGACATATTTAACAAGATATCACAAAACTCTTAAAGCCAAATTAATCATGTGTATACCTTAGTCTAAGAAAATTATTTTACCCCTCAAGTAAAAACATAGATAACATGAATCACACAAGTTAAGCTATCTACCAACTCAAACATTATAAATCCAAAAATTGCACAACTTAAGTTATGATGTAATGAAAGTACTCTTATTTTTTCTCTCAATTTTTTGTTTCAATGACTTAGGGAATTGATAGCCTCAAATGTATGGATTTCTCTTCACACACCGTATTAGCCCCCTTATAGTCATCACTCATCATTTTTTCAACATCTTTCCTCTCTTTTGCTTTTGGGAATTTATAGCCTCAAGAAAGTGGATTTCTCTTCACTGTCTGTATTGGCCCCCTTAATCAAGCAAAAAAATTACTCTTTCTCATCTTCAAAGAGGAAGCAATCAACTTATTTATTCAATTTTCAACTCACAAGATTTCTCCACAATTCTCCACAATCTTTTCTCTCAAAGATTTTTTATCAACTCACATTCCTCATCACAACTCAAAGCTAAACAAAATTTAAACCCATAATACAAGAGTTAGCTAATCAACTCTCCCCACACTCATCATATTCTTCATATTCAAACTAGATGAGTCAAATAACATTCAAACACTAATGCATAAACAATATTAATCAAAATTCTCAAGTCTTGGAAAATATCCTATCCAATAAACCAATTTCATAAAAATCCACCAAATGAATGACAAAGAATCATATCTAAGTAAGAAATAGAAGTACAACCTTTCTTAAACCATGAAAACCACAAAAAATTTTGAAAATTTTCCACAAAAAATAACATGGAAAATATTTCTTCAACATCATTCTCCCCCCCTCCCCCTACACTTAAACTAGACATTATCCTCAATGACCAAAGATATAACAATAACAGTACAGCCAAGAAGACTAAAATCAATAAAGAGGAAGAAAACAAAAAAGAGAGTACTTCCAGTACATCGTAGGTCTAATGTGTTTGATTCCACCACAAAGAGTAGTTATTAGAAAGTCATAAGAGTACCTAACTTCAAAAGAAACAAAAACAAAGAAAACATTAATCTAGAAAAAGAAAAAGAAAAGCAACATAAAAAAAAGATAACTAAAAACTAGGAAAGGTCATTGAAATTTAAAAGAAAAGAATAACAAAAAAGGACAGAAAATAAAATAAAATACAAGTGTAGAGAGTAAGTCAAGATTTCTCATAATCATCCTTATTGTCGTCATCTTCATGAAGATTGTTGGCTGCGCGACTCGAAAATGCTCTAGTAGATTGTTGGATCAAAATGGACAACTTCTGGTCTTAGATATCCTGGTGTCGATGAATGTCCACAATGGAGTCTCGAAGCTAAAGAAGGATAGTCATTTAACTCTCCAATTGAGCCTCCACTCATGCCTCAAAATTAGTATGAGAATGAGAACCAGTGATAGGAGTGGGAGATCTAGTGGATTGCTCCTCCTCCTCATCATTAGGAGGAAGCTCTACCATCCTAGGGTCCTGTACCTCAAAAGACTTCTTCCATGGCCTCTCCCTTTCAATATAGCGATACCCACACTGAACCAAAGTATACTCAGTCACTAGGTCGAGGTCAGTAGTGGGCTCGCTAAGCTCTCCATCTAATCTCACTCCAAAATCTCTTAAAATGAGCATAATAACTAAAGAGAATTTGAGGGCTTTGGCCAATATACCAGAGTAAACAACCTCTCGTATGGATTGGATAATAATGGGAGCAAGAGGAATAGGCTCACCCTTCCGCTTCTTATCCAGAATATACAGATCAAGGACCCTAAACTCATTGAAGCCACTAACCTTAGGGTAAACATTGAAAGCAAAGATGTAGACCATGGCACGCAATTGAGCCTCAATGTTATTATTTGAGTAGTAACGATTGTGACCTATTTACCCTTTTCTCCACATGTTAAAACTGGCCTTCACAACACTCACATCTCAAGTAGGCTTAGAAATGACCTTTTGGTTATTATGGTCTACAGCAATCCATTGCCCTTCTTCATATACTCCCAAAATCTTGGCTAGTCTAGCCCTCTCAAATTCATTGGGAACCCCTTTTACCATGGTAGAAATCACCTGAAGGTTGTTTTTCTTCTTGTTCCTCATATTGGCATAAAACTCTCTTACGCATATAGGACAATAAGCACCCTCCATTCTAACGATAGGCTCCCACCCCAATCACCTAAATATAGTAGAAAGCTCTAAAAAATTATCTAAAGAAGGCTTATACTGCTTCTTTACTATAATTTTGTTGTGTTGGAGATTTTTTATACCAAATATAACAAGTGGGGTCATAGAATTGGGTAGGCTGAGTAGATAAAGGCTCAAAAGAAGATGTAGATAAAGATGCATCTTGAGCTCTCTTAGCCTCTAGCGCTAACCCCCTAGGTCTCCTAGACATGATGGACTGATGAAGAAAGGTAATAGAATAGAAAAAAGGACTCCCTCAAACTCACTCTTTACAACACAAATAAACACAACTCTTAATTGTCTCACTCTCACCCCAACTTTCAACATAACCAACACCTCAACACCATAAGATAGCCAACACAATATACTATAATCTTCTCCAATAAACCTGCAAGAAATCTAACCATTGTCCAATTCCAAGTTTTAATCTAAAACCTCAAGAACAAATTGAAGATTTTATGTTTGGAAGGTGTTTTGGAGGTTTAGGAAATGTTCCGGCGGTGTTTCAAAGGTGAACTTGGCGATGGGTTGAGAGAAAAAAATGAGGGAGATGCAATTGTTTTGAAAAAAATGGCTAATAATGGTCATGAGTATGCTTTATGACCGATCTAGCCTGGCACCAGGTCTATTCTGCCCCGAGTTACTATCAGGCCATGCTAGCCCGGCGCCTGGGCCAAAATTCGGGCTCGGCGCCAAGTCAACTCTAGCCAATCCAAAAATCATCTTTTTTTTTTAAATTGAATTTAATGGAAGCAAATAATAAGTTAAACATGAAATCATGAAAAGACTACAGTCTAAAAAAAATAGCCAAATGAATGAAAACAAAAGAAAATTAAAGATATGTTCACTCAAAACCAAAGCAGTCAAAATCAGCGTTTTCCACGGTCTTGGTCATATGGATTAGTCTCTGTGTTGCCTGGAAGTGATCCCACTTGATGATCTCCAAGAAGTTTGGCTAGTTGTCCAATTTGATTTTCAATGTTTCGTATAGACGCCTCCAAATTTCTTGTGGTCGCTGCCATTCATTGGAACCGTGTCTCCGTTCCACTTTCCAACTGGTTGACCAACTCCTCCAATGATGGTTTAGCTGGTGGGGTATTGTAAGGTAAGGTCGGTTGAGTCCTTTGAGTCCCAAAATTAGAAGAAGCTTACCGATGTTGGTTTTGATTATTCCACAAAAAAGTTAGAATGAATCTTCCAACCTGGGTTGTAAGTGGTGCTATAGGGACTATTACCTTGTCAACTATTGCCCATAAACACTGCTTATTCTAACGATTCTTGTGATAACCCCATATTTTAGCACTCATGGCTTGGATGCCCTTCCCCACAATATTCATAACTTACACTCATTACCTGCCCTTAGGAAGGAGGCATTACCAATCGATCCATCTTTTGCGTGAGTGCCACCACCTTTGCCTCTAACGCAGCTATTACATCCACCTTGTGTACTCCATAGACACGAACTCTTGACTGTGAACTACCCTAAGTATAGTTATTTGTAGCCAAATTTTCAATCAAGTCAAATACCTCTTTCGGGGTCTAGAATTAATGGAGCCTCATGTAGATGCATAAACTAATTGCCTAGTAGCAAAGCTCAAACCACTATGAAAGATTTGCATTTGCTACCCAACTCAAATCCATGGTGAGGACATTTTCTAAGCATTTCCTTAAACCTCTCCCAACACTCATAAAGGCTTTTAAACTTTAATTGTTGGAAGGAAAAAATATCAGTCCTAAGTTTGGATGTTCATGCTGGTGAAAAATATTTGGCCAAAAATTTTTTAGCTAAAACATTCCAAGTAGTAATGGAGCCAGTGGGCAAAAATTTTAACCACGATTTTGCTCTATCTCTCTAGGAAAAGGAAAACAAGCCTTATTTTGATGGCATCCTCAGAAACATCATTCATTTTAAACATGTTACAAATTTCCAAAAAGCTCGCAGGGTGGGCATTAGGATCTTTCTTAAGTAACCTATCAAATTGGACCATGTTTTGGATCATCTGAATTATATTGGGCTTTATTTCGAAATTGTTAGCCTCTATCCTAGGTCTCGTGATACTCAAACCCGTACCTGAGATTGCGGGTTTCACAAAGTCATCCATACTCCGTCTATTAATTCTACCATTACCACCATTATTGGACTGATTTACCTCCATGTCTTTCCTTATCCTTTCACTTACAACCTTTCAGACCTTGGTAAGGGTTCTCTCGATCTCAGGATCAAGATCTACTATGTCAACTTTGGATCATCGGCTTATAAACTAAGAGTAAGGTCTACATAAAATAAAAGATAGTGAGATTATAGAATTTATAAGTTAGACAATTAGTACCTATTCAAACATTAAGTTAGAAGCAATTATAACATGTAGGGACATTAAATTACCAGTCTACAAGAAAACAAAATATGGCACATATTCATACAAGGAACATATATACATATTTACATATTCACATATGGACATATAAACATATAAACATGGTTAAATCAATAAAATCCAAACTTTCATAATATTGTTCCCCGGTGTATAAAAAACATCAAATTTAAATCCATCCCTTAGTTACGTTTTAATTAAAATATTAATCTCAAAATACATATACAACCAAGTATACCCATCGCAATCATAGTATAAGAAATTAATGAGTATTGATCCTCAAAAGAATAAGTACACACTAATCACTTTTCATTCATTATTTAACCTACTGATGCGTAAATTTTAGGTGTATAAAAAATATCAAATTTACATCCATCCCTTAGTCAAGTTTTAATTAAAACATTAATCCTAAAATACACATACAAGCAAGTATACTAATCGCAAGCATAGCATAAGGAATTAACGAGTCTCGATCCCCAAAGGAACAAGTACACACTAATCACTTTTCATTCATTGTTTAATCAACCTAAATAAAGTAGAAAAATAAAGAAATATATACAACTCAATGATGTGAAAATCTGCAATTTAGACAAAAGCTTTTGAAAACATGATAATGAATCACTTAGCCAATATCACAATTAACTATTATCTTAGTTTCATGAATGATTTAATATAGACCCACTTTATTTTCAATCTATGGAATCACTACCTTTTAGCTAAATTAGTGAACATATTCTGTCTCGACTAACTTATTCAAAAGATGCATTAAAATCAATCCTCATATAAACCCCTATATTCTAGGAGATTTAAAACATGAAATTAGTCAATGAATCCATATTCTAGCAATCATCAACTAACCTTTGATTACGCATGTTCTAGACAATTAACCCTCTTTTTCAAGAAAGTTAAGTGATAAGGTCTAAATTAGTCATATATTTCCAAGTTATTCGAGGCCATTTTGTGATACATTTTGTACAATAACTGGTCATATTCCTTTATATTTGAGATTTTACCCTTGGAAAGGTATTTTGTATATTATTTCAGATTTTAGAGGTAAAATAAGACAAAAATATCGCTAAACAGAATAGAGGCGGTGCCGGCCAAGACAGGGGAACCGACGCCGGCCACGTGCTACTAGCACATATTTTGAGGTAATGAAAAATAGGTGAAAACAGAGCTGAACAGAACCAAACCGGCACCGGCTAGGAGGCTAGAGGTGGCGCTGGCTATAATCTGGAAGAAGTGGCACAAAAATCAAGAAAAATCGAGGAACGAACAAACAAACAGACCACAACCGGTGCTGGCCCTAGGTAAGACAGGCGGCACCGGCTGTGCACTGGAGTCAAGGTAGTGCCTCGATTTTTGTACACATTTTCTATAATTTTGAAAAGTTTTAGTATTTTCCTACTTCTAGTTGGCCAGAAACCTTAGAGGGACGAATTTAGGCACTTCGAAAGCCAATAAATAGAGGGAAAACACAAGCGGAAGAGAGAATTCACAGATCAAAACAAAAAATCACTCAAAATCAAGGAAGAATTCTTTAGATCAAGGAGGATTATACAAGAGAGTTTTTGAAGAAAGAAGAAGGAGACTTGTCTATGAGTGCTTTCTTTTAACTTTGTTTTCTTTTCTTGAACAATGATGTATTAATTGTTTTATTATAATTTGACATTGTTTTAAGTATTCATGATTTTTAGAGTTGCTTTGATCTTTTGATTAATTGATTATTATTCTTGGTATTTAATTACTTATGCTGATTACGAGATTAATTTGTTATTTCTTTCTATTAACTTGCTTGAAAAAAGGGGTTGATGGTGGTCTCAATTCATTAATTTCATATGTGTTGTCTCTTAACTTGCTTGAAAAATGGGTTAATTGCTAAGAATTGGGTAATTAAATGTTAATTGATGTCTGCCAAAATATGGATTCATTGGTTAATTTCATGCTTTAAGTTTGCCAGAATATGGAAATTTAATCAATGATTGTGTTTAATGCATCTGTTGGGTGAATTAGTTGAGACAGAATATGTGATGCTAATTTGTCTAGAAGATAGTGATTTCATGAATTGAAAAAAAAAAAAGTGAATCTATCTTAATCCTTCATAATGCCAAGAGAATGATTAGTTATGATAATGATTAAGTACTTTAAGATCATGTTTGTCAAAACAATGGTTTAAGTTATATAATTTTCCATCCTTGACATATACATATTCTTTTACTTTATTTTATTTTCTTTTTCTTTTTATTCTTGTTCACTTTCTTGAGTCGGTTAAACAATAAAAGAAAAGTGACTAATGCAAACTTGTTTCTTAAGGATTGACACTCATTTTAAACCCTATGCTATGCTTAATGATGAGTACACTTGCTCATATGTGTAATTTGGGGTTAACATTTTAATTTAAACTTGATTGGGAATGTGCTTATTTTTATATGATTTTTATACCTAAATTCAAACATATCATTAAGAGATAAAAAATATGAAATTAATTAATTGAAGTCATTACTAACCTCTTTTTCAAGCAAGTTAACAACAAAAATCAATTAACCAACTCTGTAAGAAAAATAAGTAATCAAATACCAAGAACAATAATAAATTGATCAAAAGACCAAATTACTCAATATATTATGAATCACAAAAACAATGTCCAATTACAATAGAAACATTAAGTACATAATTGTTTAAGAAGAAGAAAACAAAGATAAAAGAAATCACTCATAGACGAGCCTCTTTCTTCTTCCTTGAAGACTCGTTTGAATAACCCTCCTTGATTTGGTGAATTCCTCCTTCAATGAGTGTTTTTAAATTCTAGCTCTTGGATCCACCTCCCTATATCTTTCCTCTTATATTTTCTCTTGCTTTTATAGGCCTCTTTGATGCTAAATTCGTTGCTTGAAGATTCTTGGCCGAGTAGGAATTAGAAAATACTAAAATCTTTCTAAAATTCCTAAATTTGTGCACAGAATTTTCACCTTCCAGAGTGGACCTGGCGCCGGGTGCCTTTAACTTACCTGGCACCAGGTGCAATCTGTTCTTCCTCTGATTTTTTTTAACTCTATTTTCACTGGCCGGACAGAATGGACCCAACACCTAGTCCACTTGCCAAACCTAGCACCAAGTCTATTCTGTTTTCTTCCTAAAAGTTGCTCGGTTTCCTCTGCTTGACCAGAATGGACCCTGCACCTGGTCTCTTGGCTGGGCCTGGCGCTAGGTGTATTCTGAAATTGTTCACTTTTTGCTCGAATTTAACTTAGATCCACATAAAATTACCAAAAACACTTTTTATAGGCAAAATGTCAACTAGGAAGGAATATTCCTAATTATTACAACAAATGTATCGAAAAATATCACCGCAAATAACTAGAAAAATAATAGTGATTTTAGCCCCTATCACATACCCCCACACTTGAACTTTTACTTGTCCTCAAGCAAAATACTTTAATCAAGAAAATCATCAAGAAAACATAAGTTTTTTATTCAAAAATTTTGTTTACATAGCAAGGATTATAACTTCCATTCAATCTTTTGATAAAACTCTTGTCATTCACACCCTTCGAAAATAATTCAAACTTTTGAAACATTCAATAAGATATCACAAAACTCTTGAAGTCAAATTAACGAAGTGTATACCTTAGTCTAAGAAAATTATTTCACTATTCAAGTTAAAATATAGATAACATGAATCACATAAGTTAAACCATCTACCAACTCAAGCATTATAAATTCAAAAATTGTTCAACTCAATTCATGATGTAAGAAAAGCATTCCAATTTTTTTTCTCTCTATTTTTCTATTGACTTAGAGAATTGATAGCCTCAAGTACATTGATTTCTCTTCACACATCGTATTGACCCTCTTATAGTCATCACTTATCATTTTTCAACATCTTTCCTTTCTTTTGCTTTGGGGAATTCATATCCTTAAGAAAGTGGATTTTGTCTTCACTATTTGTATTAGCCCCCATAATCAAGCAAAAATAATATGTTCTTATCTTTAAAGAGGAAGCAACAACTCATTTGTTCAATCTTTCAACTCACAAAAATTTTTCACAATTTTTTTTTTTCACAATCGTTCCTCTCAAAGAATTTGTTTTATCAATTCATACTCCTCATCATAATTCAAAGCTAAGCAAAATTTGTACTCATAATACAAGAGTTAGCCAATAAAATTTTCTCATATTCCTCATATTTTTCATATTCAAACTAGATTTGTCAAATAATATTCAAACACCAATGCATAAATAAGATTAATCAAAATTCTAAAGTCTTGACAATATCCTATCAAACAAAACCAATTTCACAAAAATCCACCTAATGAATGACAAAGAATATCCAAGTAAGAAAAAGAATTATAACCTTGCTTAATAATGAAAACCACTGAAATGTTGAAAATTTCACATGAAAGTGATATGGAAAAATATTTTTCAACCTTATTCTCCCCCCCCTTCTCGCCTCACACTTAAACTGGACATTGTCCTCAATGGCCAAAAATATAGCAATAAAAGTACAGCCAATAAGACCAAAATTAATAAAGAAGAAGAATAAAAAGAAGAGACTACTTCTATTACATTGTAGGTCCGCCATGTTTGAATCCGCCAAAAGGAGTATGCATTAGAAAAGTACCTACTTAAAAAGAAACATACCAAAGAAAAACATAAAGCTAGAAAAAGAACAATGGAGTCGCAAAGCTGGAGGAGGATGGTCATTTGGCTCTCCAACTGAGCCTCCACTCGTGCCTCAAAATCAGTATGCGAATGAGAACTACTGGCATGAGGGGCAGGTCTAGTAGGTGGCTCCTCTTCCTTCTCCTTTTAAGGGAAAAGCTCCTCCATCTTGGGGTGCTGCACCTCAAACGGCTACTTCTAGTGCTTTGCCCTTTCATCATAGTGATACCCATACTAAACCAAAATATGCTCTATCACTAGGTCTCGGTCAGTAGTGGGCTCACTCAACTCTCCATCTAACCTCACTCCAAAGTCTCTTAGAATACGCATAATAACCAAAGGAAATTTGAGGGTTTTGGCTATAATGTTAGAGGAAACCACCTCTCTCATGGACTAAATGATAATTGGGGCAAGAGGAATAGGCTCACTATTTCTCATCTTATCTAAAATATAAAGATCAAGGACCCTAGACTCATTGAAGCCACTAGCCTTAGGGTAAACATTAAAAGCAAAGATATAGACTATAGCACGCCATTGAGCCTCAATGTCATTATTTGAGTAGTAACGGTTTTGACCTATTCGCCCTTTCTCCACATGCGAAAACTGTCCCTTACAAACCTCACATCCCATATAGGCTCAAAAATGACCTTTTGGTTATTATAGTCTACAACAATCCACTACGCCCTATCAGGGCTCTCAAAATTCTAGCTAGTCTAGTCCTTTCAAACTCAATAGGAACCCCTTTTACCATGGTAGCGATGACTTGGAGGTTGTATTTCTTTTTGTCCTACATATTAGCATAAAACTCTCCCACGCGCATAGAACAGTAAGTACCTTCCATTCTAATGATGGGCTCCCACCTAGGCGCCTAAACATAGTAGAAAGCTCTAAAGAATTATCTAAAGAATGCTTATATCGCTTTTCTACTATAATATTATTGTGTTGGTGCCTGTCATACTAGATTTAACACATAGGATCAAAGAATATGGTAGGTTAGGTAGGTAGAGGCTCGAAATAAAGTGTGGATGATGATGCATCTTGAGCTCTCTTAGCCCCCGATGCTAGCCCCCTAGGTCTCCTAGACATGATGGAATGATGAAGAAATATGATAGACCAAAAAAATAAGACTCCCTCAACTTACTCTTTACAATACAAATAAACACAACTCTCAACCATCTCACTCTTACAACACCATTCAACACCACCACCACCTCAACGCAAAACACCACAAGATAGTCAACAATATAACACAATCTCCTCTAATAAACCTGCGATAAATTTAGCCAATCTCCAATACCCAACACAATATCAATAATCATGATCAAAATACAATGCTCAATAGCCACCAATTAACAGTGTAAAGCTATATTATCCTAATGCTAAATCAATCATGAACAATTATCCAATCATCTACGCAACTCATAGTTACACCAAAGAAAGCATGCTCAAGAAGTTCCAAAGATTAGAAATTTATGCATGTCATCAATCATATAGCATTGTCAATTTAATTCCCATTATAATGAAACCTCAAAGAAAGCATCATTGCCGATCAAATCCTTCAACGGAAAACATTCAAGAATTTTCGCCCAAAAAATGCAGAGCAAAATACCCAAAATTCATAAGAAAAAATTAAATTGTAGAAAGAATAAAAAAAATTATACCACAATGATCTCCAATGTTTGGGTAATGATCTTATGCAAAAAGATTGAAGAAATCGTGCATCATGTAGATGGGTTGAAAAGTGCATTTTGGAACAAAAGATTGGATTTTTCCTCATTTTAATCCAAACTTCCAAGAACAAAGTGAAGATTTTGTGTTTAGGAGGTGTTTTAGAGGTTTAGAAAGTGACCCAGTGGTGTTTTGGAGTTGAACCAGGCGATCGTTGAAGAGAAAATTTGAGAGGAATGAAAAAATTTTGAACAAAATGGCCAAGAATGGCTGGTTTTGATGTTGTGGCCAAACAGGCCTGGTGTCGAGCCTGTTCTTCCCACGTTCACTGTTCGGACGTGTTGGCCCGGTGCTCAGGCCAAAGATTGGGCCCGGCGCCAAGTTAGATCTGGCCAAAAAATCTTTTTTTTACATGGAATTTAATGGCATAAAAGAAAAAGAACACAAACTCATGAAAAGAACAAAGTCTAACAATTAAAAAGAAACAGCCAAATAAATAAAAACAGATGAAAATTAAAAAGATGTCCAAAAACTAAAGCAGTTCAAAATTAGCATTTTCCACGGTCTTGGTTACGTGGATCAGTCTTTGTGTTGCCTGGAAGTGATCCCATTTGATGATCACCAAGGAGTTTGGCTAGCTGTCCAATTTGGTTTTCAAGATTGCGTATGGATGCTTCCAACTTTCTCATGGTCGCATCTACTCCTTGGAATCATGGCTCCATTCCGCTTACCAATTGGTTGACCAAGTCCTCCAGTGATAGTTTAGCTAGTGGGGCATTGTAAGGCAGTGGCGGTTGAGTTCTTTGCATCCCATAATTAGATAAAGCTTGACGTGGTTGGGTCTGATTATTCCATGAAAAGTTAGGATGATTCCTCCAACTTGAGTTATAAGTGTTGCTATAAGGATTATTACCTTGTCGACCATTACCTACAAATGCTACTTGTTCTAATGAGTCTTGTGAGGACCCTATATTTTGGCACTCGTGGTTTGGATGCCCTTCTCCACAAAAATCACAACTTACACTCATTACCTGCCCTTGAGAATGAGGCATTACCAAATGATCTATCTTTTGCGTGAGTGCTTCCACCTTTGCCTCTAATGAAACTATTGCATTTACCTTGTGCACTCCATGTACACGAGCTCTAAACCATGAACTACCCCAAGTACAGTTATTTGTAGCCAAATTTTCAATTAAATTTCAAGGTTTTAGAATTGATAGAGCCTCCTGCAAATGCATCAACTAATTGCCTAGTCACAAAGCTCAACCAACTGTGAAAGATTTTCATTTGCATTCCCAACTCAAATCCATGGTAGGGACATTTTCTCAGAATTTTCTTAAACCTCTCCCAACACTCATGAAGGTTTTCAGCCTCTAATTGTTGGAAGGCAAAAATATCAGTCCTGAGTTTGGATGTTTTAGCTGGTGGGAAATATTTTGCCAAAACTTTTTTAGCTAACACATTCCAAGTAGTAATAGATCTGGTGGGCAAAGATTTTAACCATGATTTTGTTCGATATCTCAAGGAAAAGGGGAAAAGTCTTAGTTTGATGGCATCCTCAGAAACCCCATTCATTTTAAACGTGTCACAAATTGTCAAAAAGCACGTAAGGTGGGCATTAGGATCCTCCTCAAGTAACCCATCAAATTGGACCATATTCTGGATCATATAGATTATATTAAGTTTTATTCCAAAATTGTTAGCCTCTATCCTAGGCCTTGTAATGCTTAAGCCCGTACCCGAGATTGCTAGTTTCACAAACTCCTCTATAATCTGCATATTAATTCCACCATTACCACTATTGTTGGGCTGATTTACCTCCATATCTTTCCTTACCCTTTTGCTTACAACCTTTCGGACCTTGATGAGGGTTCTCTCGATTTCTGGATCAAGATCTACTATGTCAGCTTTGAATTGTCAGGTCATAAACTAAAAGCAAAGTCTACATAAGACAGAAGATAGTGAGATTGTAGAATTTACAAGTTACACAGTTAAGACATGTTTACAAGTTTGGTTAGAGAAAATTACAACATGTAAGGACATTGAATTACAAATATACAAGAAAACAACATATAGCACCTAGTCGTACAAGGAACATATATACATATGCACATATTTACATATAAATATATTAATATATAAACATGGTTAAATCAACAAAATTCAAGTTTTCATGATATTGTTCCCCAATAACGGTGTCAAAAACTTTATGTATAAATTTAGGGTGTATAAAAATCATCAAATTTAAATCCATCTCTCAGTCAAGTTTTAATTAAAACATTAATCCCAAAATAAACACTCATCACAAGCATAGCACAGGAAATTAACGAGTCTCGATCCTCAAAGGAACAAGTACACAGTAATCACTTTTTATTCATTGTTTAACCGACCCAAATAAAGTAGGAAAATAATAAAAAGAAAATTAAAGAAATATAAACAACTTAAGGATGTGAAAATCTGCAATTTAGACAAGATTTTGAAAACATATTAGCCAATATCACAATCAACTATTATCTTCGTTTCACAAAGGATTTAATATAGACCTAATTCGTTTGCAATTCATGTAATCACTACCTTTTAGTTAAATTAGTGATCATATTCTTCCTCGACTAACTTATCCAAAAGATACATTAAAATCAATTCTCATATAAACCCCTATATTATAGGTGATTTAAAATATGAAATTAGTCAATGAATCTATATTCTAACAATCATCAACTAACCTTTGATTACCTGTGTTCTAGACAATTAACCCCATTTTCAAGCAAGTTAATAACAAAAATCAATCAACCAACTCCGTAAAAAAAAAAAAAACAAGTAATCAAACACCAAGAACAATAATCAATTGATCAAAAGACTAAATTACTCAATAAATCATAAATCCCAAAAACAATGTCAATTTACAATGGAAATATAAAGTACATAATTTCTTAAGAATAAAACAAAGATAAAAGAAATCACTCATAGACAAGCCACTTTCTTTTTCCTTGAAGACTCTCTTGAACAATCCTCCTTGATTTAGTGAATTCCTTCTTCAATGAGTATTTTTAAATTTTAGCTCTTGTGTCCACCTCCCTATATCTCCCCTCTTGTGTTTTCTATTACTTTTATAGACCTCTTTGATACTAAATTCATTGCTTGAGGAATCTTGGCTGAGTAGGAATTAGAAAATACCAAAATCTTTGGAAAATTCATAAATTCATACAAAGGATTTTAACCTTCCAGAATGGACCTGGCGCCGAGTGTAACACCCCACTACCTAGGCCCAACAAGGCTGGGGATATCACCCCGTCCAAAGGACAAATGGTCTTTATAATTAGGTCACACAAAAGAAAATAAAAGTAATACCTTAAAATTGAACTTATTACAACCCAAAAATATAGGTACAAATCCAAAATAAATTGATTACTACTATATCTCAAAACAACACATAAAATAAATAACATAAAGTCTTCAAAGCAAGCAACAAATCTAGCAACTCATCTCCACAGCAAGATTAACCTGAAAACATGGCATAAAAGGTGATAAGATAAAAATCTCAATAAGCTCGTGTGTGCTTTGAATGTTCCAGGTAAAATAGTTCATGTATGCAAGTTGGAAAATTTTCATAAGAGAAAGTGCTGGCAGGCATTAAATAATGTTAAAAATAAAGAGTGGTGTTTTGCTTTTCAAACCATACATGTGCACAATAAATTTAACCACTCAAATGGGTAGCCATGGGTTACCACACGTTGGGCCCCATGACCATATAACGGTCAGAATGCCACACTTTGTGCAGACTGACAAAAGGTAGGTTACGGCCTACCGAGTGAGATACTCCTCTTGTTAGGGATATGCCCTAGAGTCAATTTGTACTTATACTATTGTCGTTATGTTTTATATAATAATATGAGGCTTTCCTTTCTATGAATAGTACGTTTTGTTTTGTGGTCATCAAGTACGTAACTTGATTGTAAAACCCAACAATGAATACAATGACTATTCTAAATCTATCCCTAATCGTTTATTATTATTGGAACAATAATAAATTAAGAGTAGTATGTTTGTGACTGGATTGCTATGTTTTACTGGTCATGGATATTTGTGATATCAAGTCAAAACATAAATAAATGTTAGAGAACATTGTATTGGACATGACTCACTGTGAGAGTACTTCATGGAACATGTCATAAGTACTTTCTAGCCATAATAATATTAAAAGTCATTCGACCTAAATTCATCATAGTTTCCTACTTGATAAATTTTATATTTTGACGTTGTCTAAAGTTGTCTTTAACCAGATAACAAATTAGACTACTGTTGGATATAGAATAAATCAAGGAGAGGAATATGATTGATTGTGAAGGAATTTGTCCCTCTCAATTATGGGAGAGATATCCATGTGCCCCTTGAAAAGTTAGACTGTTAAAATGCATGACCATGCTCAAATATATCAATCTAAGATATTGATATCATTTGTTTGAACAATCTACTGTAAAATCAAGAAATAATTGATTAAGCTTAATAAGGATGACATGCTCCGTGCCTTATGCTTAATCTGGATATCGTGTGACAAAAGGACTAAATATAAAATTATGGTTTGGTTCACAAAGATCACTGATCTTCATTTAACCTGGATAGTTATAATGTTTTGCTAGAAATCGCTTATAAGTTGTGGGCCATTTAAATATGATTTGGGCACACTGCCAGTGTTAAATGAACCTATAGGGTCACACAATAAGCGAACGTGTTAGGTTATTTTTCTGGTAATCAAATTCGATGAATCTGGAAACATGTCTAAGTTAATCGAATTTAGAAAATCTACCAGATATAATGAATCTGGAAATATGTCCACATTCGCTGTATCTGGATGATGTCTAGATTATAAGAATCTGACTCGATAAATTAATTAGTTAAATTATCGAGATAATGTCAGAATCTTATCATATCAATTTTAATTTAATTTAAATTTAAATTTAAATACGATAAATATTATTAGGGTTATACTCTAAGAGGTTCGGAGTGGGGTTTTAAGAAAACCCTAGTCATCTTCTTAAGTGTGCCAATTCGGTTGAGAAGATTCGTGCCTCCATTCATCAGGAAAAAAAAAACCTCTCAAACCCTAGACGCTAGCACTCCCCAAGTAACGAGTGAGTTTGCGGTGTGTATCCAATAAAGGATATTCGCATACTGCAGCATCTGGTGATTGTTCGGGTTGAGCGTACAACAGCGCAATAGAATTAAAGGATTTCGATTACAGCAAACAGAGGTAATCCTGCAAACCTACAATCTTCTTAATCGTTTACTTGGGTCCTCGGAAGGGATTTGTGGATGTTTTTCGCGTTTAGGAGTCCACGAATTCTAACAGTGGTATCAGAGCAACTTGCTAAACGATTAGGTTGATTCATCTATGTTAATCGTATTGTTGTGGATATGTATGATATATATATATATATATATATATATATATGTGTGTGTGTGTGTGTGTGTGTGTGTGTGTGTGAATTTAAACGGTGTATATCAGCATGTTCGTATAATTATGATTTTAGAATACTTAGCATGCAGACTGCCTGAATTAGGTTTAATGTGTGCATCTTAGTTGCCTGATTAAACCAGATTAGTTGCAGATTGTCTGTAAACAGGGTCTGTTTTAATATGATATGGTATCGTAAGCATGCTATCCGTCGTTCTATATTTGAGAATTGTTTATATTAATCGGTCATGATAATATGTTATGTGTATGAATATGATTAAAGGGGAATGCAGATTATCTATAATATGAAATTTCACGGCGATGGTTACCAAGGGGTCCGAACATTAATCTGATTAATATTCGGAAATCGGAAGGTGTTACCCCTTGGAACCCCAACTAACTGTTCGTTATGTGTTATTCATTTGTGTTTTTTATTGTAGTTGTGGATTATTTTGAATAGTGCATAGCATGGCCCGTTTTATCCCAATGTGATTGGCAGGTTTCATTCTGGTTGTTTTAAGTTGTATTTTTTAAATACGACATGCGTGTCGTTTTTCATTGTTGTAAAATTGTACTGCTTTCCTAGAATAGGAATTATTTTAATTTTACTATCCAATGTAAAAGAAGACGGTGGCCAACATTTACAACCAAGGAGGAGAATGCTCAAGGCATTAGAGAATGCTTAAGGAGTTTATATACCTAGATTGACCACATTGATCTTCACTTTACTCGTGATGATCAACATAGGTTATGGGCCATGCTATGTCACTTTTATTTATGTCTTGCATACATATTTGATATGTTTATTTCATGCTTACTACAATCAAATTTTTATTTAAAAAAAAATTAAGTGTTAAATGCCTTCCAAAATCAAACACTTGTTATTACTTGGATCATCATATGGTCATTCCTGCCAAAGTAGGATACTTTTGATTATCTAAGTGAGACAAGATGGAAAATAGTTTTCCATATGTTTGATATGGTTTGAATTAATTGGGCTATCAAAATGGTTTTGGGCCTAGGGCATTATATGAGATAAGTTAGCCGAGACATTTGATGCCTATCTCATTTAAAATTTGAGTTTTATTTAATTATAAGATTAAAGCCAAAGCTTACTTATGATTAAAATAAAATATTTATGAAAAAAAAAAATTTCCCCACTACGAAACATCAAAATGTTGAAGTTTCAAAAGTTTAAATGCTTTTAGTGGAAGTTTTTCATTAAAGCCTCAAAATTAATTACTTTGCATATTTTGTATGTAGATAATGGCAACAAACAGTTGGAATAATTCATTGCGATCTGTGCTCAAGAAAGACAAGCTTAGTGGGACTAACTTTCTTGATTGGGCACGAAACTTAAGAATTGTTCTTAAGCAAGAAAAAAGGCTCTATGTTCTTGAAAATCCTATTCCCCCTACTACAGCAAATAACGCCTCAAAAGCTAAAAAATATGCTTATAGTAAGCACAAAGATGACTCCAACGATGTTACTTGTCTCATGCTAGCAACCATGAACTCTGAACTTCAAAAACAGTTTGAAGAAGCAGAGGCATATGACATGATTGTGCATCTCAAGGAAATGTTCCAAGAGCAAGCACGATAAGAGAGATTTGAAACTCACAAGGCGTTAAATGCATGTAAGATGGTTTCTGGCACCTCGGTAAGTGCTCATGTCCTTAAAATGAAGAGCTATCTTGATCATCTTGATAAGCTTGGTGCTCTTGTTAATCATGACATGGCCACATATTTGATCTTGGGCTCATTACCTCCTGAGTATGACCAGTTTGTCATGAATTTTAACATACATAATATAGAGAAATCCATTACTGAATTGCATGGGATGTTAAAACAAGCTAAACTGAACATTAAGAAAAATACTCCTAGTGTTCTAATGGTTTAAAAAGGGAAAGGAAAAAGGAACAACCAAAAGGGCAAAGTCATGGCTAGTAAGGGCAAGAACAAGGCAAAGTCTAAGTTCAAGCCCAAACCTAAGGCCAAGACACCAAAAGAGGGAGCTTGCCACCATTGTGGAGAACAAGGACATTGGTTAAGGAATTGCAAGATCTATTTGGAAGCAAAAAAAAAGAAGGACAGTGAGACTGCCGCTTCAGGTATTTATGTTATAGAAATTAATTTGTCTACTTCTGATTCATGGGTATTGGATACCGGTTGTGGATCTCACATTTGTGCAAATGTGCAGGGTCTAAAAAGGAGTAGAGCCTTGGCAAAAGGCGAGGTGGACCTACGAGTTGCGAATGGAGCAAAAGTTGCTGCAGTAGCTGTAGGAACTTTTGAATTAATTTTGTCCAGTAGGCTTGTTTTAGAACTGAATGATTGTTTTTATGTTCCTACTATGAGTAGGAATATTATTTCAGTTTCTTGTTTAGATTTAGAAGGTTTTGAATTTGTTATTAGGAATAACATTTGCTCCATTAATAAAAATGGCATTTTTTATAGAGATGCCTCATTATCAAATAGGCTCTATATTCTCAATCTTCGTGGATCTTCAAACAAGTCTATCTATAATATTAATACTAAGAGATTGAAATCCAATGATTTAAATCAGACTTACTTCTGGCATTGTCGCCTAGGCCATGTAAATGAGAAGCGCATAACAAGGCTTCATAATGATGGGCTTCTAAATTTGTTCGATTTAGAATCTTACGAAACATGTGATTCTTGTTTATTAGGCAAAATGACTAAAGCGCCTTTCAAGAGTCAAAATGAAAGGACAACTGATTTATTTGGCCTAATACATACTGATGTATGTGGACCAATGAATTCACATGCTAGAGGAGGATTTCAGTACTTCATTACATTTACAGATGATTTCAGCAGATATAGCTACCTGTATCTGATGAAACACAAATTTGAATCATTCCAGAAATTCAAAGAATTTCAAAATAAAGTACAAAATCAGCTTGGCAAAAGTATCAAAACACTTCAATCAGATCGAGGTGATGAATACTTAAATCACAAGTTTGACAACCATCTTAAAAATTGTGAAATTATTTCCCAATTAACTCCACCTGGAACACCTCAATGGAATGGTGTATCTGAATGGAGAAATCAGACTTTATTAGATATGGTTCGATCAATGATGAGTCAAACTGATCTTCTAATCTCCTTTTGGGGTTATGCCCTAGAGACTGTTGCATTCATACTAAATCGAGTTCCATCTAAATCGGTTCAGAAAATGCCATATGAGATATGGACTGGGAGATAACCCAGTTTGTCATTTCTCAAGATTTGGGGTTGTGAAGTTTATGTAAAGCGTTTATTATCTTATAAACTTGCACCTAAATCGGATAAATGCATATTTGTGGGGTATCCTAAAGAAACTAAAGGATATCAATTTTATCTCCCAAAGGAAAATAGAGTAATTATTGCTCAAAATGGATTCTTTCTTGAAAATGAATTTATTTCCAAAAGAATTAGTGGGAGTAAAATACATCTTGATGAGATTCAAGAGCCATAATTAGTACCTGAACCGAATAATGAACCTCGATTAGATGGCTCACAAGTTCAAGTTGAGCCTACTTCTATAGAAAAGGACCTCGAAGATCTGATAAGGTTCGTCAACAACTTGAGAGATATAGATTCATTATCACTGACGATCACAATGTGGAGCTTATGGTTAATGATGAGCCCACTTCCTATCTAGAAGCCATTAAGAGTTCTGACACTAGAAAATGGTTAGAGGCTATGAAGTCTGAGATGCAATCCATGTATGATAACCAAGTCTGAACTTTAGTTAATCCACCTAAAGGTTCAAAAACGATTGGGTGTAAATGGGTTTTCAAAAAGAAAATAGACATGGATGGAAATGTGCATACTTACAAAGCACAACTGGTAGCAAAAGGTTATAGACAAACTCATGGATAGACTATGATGAAACATTTTCACCAGTTGTAATGCTTAAATCTATCAGAATTCTTCTTGCCATAGCAGCATATTATGATTATGAAATTTGGCAAATGGATGTCAAAACCGTGTTTCTCAATGGAAACTTACTCGAGGATGTGTACATAACACAACCAGAGGGTTTTGATGATCCTTTGAATTCTAATAAAGTGTGCAAGTTTCAAAGATCCATTTATAGATTGAAGCAAGCATCTCGAAGCTGGAATCTTCGTTTTGATGAAGCAATAAAAGAATTTAACTTTATCAAAAATGAAAATGAGCCTTGTGTCTATAAGAAAACAAGTGGGAATGCAATAGTCTTTTTGGTACTTTATGTTGATGACATCTTACTCATTGGAAACGACATCCTAACTCTACAAAGTGTAAAGACATAGTTGGGAAATTGTTTCTCAATGAAAGACTTAGGTGAAGCTGCCTATATTCTAGGTATAAGGATCTATAGAGATAGATCTAGAAAGCTAATTGGATTAAGTCAAAGTGCATACGTTGACAAGGTACTGAAAAGGTTCAGTATGCAAGACTCTAAGAGAGGATTCTTGCCAATGTCACATAGCATTAAGCTCAGCAAAACTCAAAATCTTTCTATGAAGGATGAAGAAAAGCTCATGAACAAGATACCATACTCCGCTATAGGGTCTATCATGTATGCCATGTTATGTACTCGACCCGATGTGTCATATGCATTGAGCATGACGAGTAGGTTCCAATCAAACCCTAGAGAGGCACACTGGACTGCTGTCAAGAACATACTGAAGTACTTAAGAAGAACTAAAAATATGTTCTTAGTTTATGGAGGACAAGAAGGCGAACTAGTTGTAAATGGTTACACTGATGCTAGTTTTCAGTCAGACATTGATGATTACATATTGCAATCGGGTTTTCTATTTTGTTTGAATGGAGGTACTGTAAGCTGGAAAAG
Organism: Voacanga thouarsii; assembly: GCA_026120185.1. Classification (NCBI taxonomy): domain Eukaryota; kingdom Viridiplantae; phylum Streptophyta; class Magnoliopsida; order Gentianales; family Apocynaceae; genus Voacanga; species Voacanga thouarsii. Next base: position 1,662,561 of record JANUWF010001135.1, read on the forward strand.
TTCAAAGCAAGACACCGTGGCCAATTCTACTACAGAAGCTGAGTATGTAGCTACCTCAACTGCAGCTAAAGAAGCAGTTTGGATTAAAAAGTTCATTACAGAACTAGATGTAGTTCCTAGTATTGTGAACCCAGTGGATCTCTATTGTGACAACATTGGAGCCATTGCACAAGCTAAGGAACCAAGATCACATCAGTGATCTAAACATATACTTAGACGTTTTCATCTCATTCGAGAAATTGTTGATAGAAGAGATGTCAAAGTATGCAATGTATCAACTGACAAAGCCTCTCTCATCGTCTAAACATGATAATCATACCAGATCAATGGGATTATGACTTATGCCAAATTGGTCTTAGTGCAAGTGGGAGACTGTTGGGGATATGCCCTAAAGTCAATTTGTACTTATACTATTCCGTTATGTTTTATATAATAATATGAGGCTTTCCTTTCCATGAATAGTACGTTTTGTTTTGTGGTCATCAAGTACGTGACTTGATAGTAAAACCCAACAATGAATACAATGACTATTTTAAATCTGTCCCTGATCGTTTATTATTATTGGAACAATAATAAATTAAAATTAGTACGTTTGTGACTGGATGGCTATGTTTTACTGGTCATGGATATTTGTGATATCAAGTCAAAACATAAATAAATGTTAGAGAACATTGTATTGGACATGACCCACAGCGAGAGTACTTCATGGAACATGTCATAAGTACTTTCTAGCCATAATAATATTAAAAGTCATTCGACCTAAATTCATCATAGTTTCCTACTTGATAAATTTTCTATTTTAACGTTGTCTAAAGTTGTCTTTAACCAGATAATAAATTAGACTACTATTGGATATAGAATAAATCAAGGAGAGGAATATGATTGATTGTGAAGGAATTTGTCCCTCTCAATTATGGGAGAGATATCCATGGGCCCCTTGATAAGTTAGACTGTTAAAATGCATGGTCGTGCTCAAATATATCAATATAAGATATTGATATCATTTGTTTGAACAGTCTACTATGAAATCAAGAAATAATTGATTAAGCTTAATAAGGATGGCATGCTCCGTGCCTTATGCTTAATCTGGATATCGTGTGACAAAAGGACTAAATATTAAATTATGGCTTGGTTCATAGAGATCACTGATCTTCATTTAACCTGGATAGTTATAATGTTTTGCTAGAAACTGCTTATAAGTTGTGGGCCATTTAAATATGATTTGGGCACACTGCCAGTGTTAAATGAACCTATAGGGTCACACAATAAGCGAACGTGTTAGGTTATTTTTCTGGTAATCAAATTCGATGAATCTGGAAACATGTCTAAGTTAATCGAACTTAGAAAATCTACTAGATACAATGAATCTGGAAATTTGTCCACATTCGATGTATCTGGATGATGTCTAGATTATAAGAATTTGACTCGGTAAATTAATTAGTTAAATTACCGAGATAATGGCAGAATCTTATCATATAAATTTTAATTTAATTTGAATTTAAATTAAAATACGATAAGTATTATTAGGGTTGGACTCTAAGAGGTTCGAAGTGGGGTTTTAAGAAAATCCTAGCCGTCTTCTTAAGTGTGCCAATTCGGTTGAGAAGATTCGTGCCTCCATTCATCAAGAAAAAAAAAACCTCTCAAACCCTAGACACTAGCACTCCCTGGGTAACGAATGAGTTCGTGGTGTGTATCCGATAGAGGACGTTCGCATACTGTAGCATCTGGTGATTGTTCGGGTTGAACGTACAACAGCGCAATTAGAATCAAAGGATTTCGATTACAACAAACAGAGGTAATCCTGCAAACCTATGATCTTCTTAATCGTTTACTTGGATCCTCAAAAGGGATTCGTGGATGTTTTTCGCGTTTAGGAGTCCACGAATTCTAACAGCCTTCTCCACACCCAAACTTACCGGTTGTCCACTCCGAAAACATACAGTCCACATGACTGAAACTTACTAGCTCGGACCGGCATGACATACTGGACTGGCATCCTATCCAGGAATGACTCACCCCTCAAAGGTGGCCACCTACTGAGAGACTTACCATAACCCTTCAAAGACTAGTTCTAGTAGTTTACCCTTATTGAGTACTCAACATTGATTGCCCCACTTAGAAGAAAATTGATAATGCATTGCTTTATTTGGAAATAACAATTAAGGGTTTCTAAAATTCTTGTCAAAGTTGGATTTTAGAAAGAGTTTAGTATTTGTGTAAAACTGCTTGTTTAAATTTTCAAATGATTGGCTTGATTGAAATAAAAAGGAAATAGTCCTTAATTGCCTTTAAAATGAGTGTCCATACACATCGCATTTGGCTTGCTATAGTAACCTTTTATCTTCAAATAAGTTTATGCAAGAGCTTACCTGATCCTTTGCTAGATCAAATTCAAAAATCTTCCAAAGCTGACCTAACCCCGCCTGAGGTAAACACAAGTCATAAGGTTATACTCAAGCTATATTCGCTTACATAAATAATCCTAGTTCAATTTATTATAATCATGACCCTAATGTCCTAAGTTTTAAGGCTAGATGATAAAGGATTTTATAAAATAAGTCTAGCTTGATAAGTTAAAATAACTAGGGTTTGTAAAATAATTACTAATAACTTATAGATTCAAATAATAAATCTTGAGTGTTGATATTAATAAATAAACTAGGGTTTAATTGATGAAGAATCCTAAGTCCTAGGTGATATTAAAATATGGTAATTTTTAAATAGTAAAATAAATTATTACTACTCTCTTAACTAATAATCAATACGTATTAAAATTAATAATAAATAACTTTTATTAAATTTTGATTAATAAATAAATAAAAATAATATTCTACAAGGTCATTAATATTTTACTTATTATTATTTATATAAAAGTTTTATTTATTATTATATATAAATACATATATATTATTTTTAATAAAATATATCATTTATTTGACTAGTAAAATATCACCATCTCATTGAATATTCCATTTCCAAAACCTCCTAAGAATTTCGAAATCTTTAGAGAAAAAGCATAGTAATAATTTTAATTAGGGTAATAAAATTTGCTAATCAAAATAGCCTAGAATCAACAAAGTCATGATTATAATTTTGCTATTGCTAACAAGAATCATGAACATATACTCTAGCATCAATCAACAAACTATTCTATTCATGAACAAGGCTTAAATCCATCCTACTATCACATGGCCAAATTTCTACTAAGCATAATCATACTCACGACTTCAATAAAAATAAGAACAAAATATCCTATTCACTAAAGGTGACATAACATCTAGCATGCTTAAACATTCATAATCTCTTAAGACATGGAGAGCATACATCGATTCTCAAGAAATTTCTCAAAGCTTAATCATGATCAATCATTCTCATGCTCCAATCTCAACCCCTTCATACATATGCATATACTCAATCCCCCATTCATATTCTATCCTCTCTATCAACATCTATGAGACATGAATCCAAATTTCAAAAGAAAGGTTAAAGAGAAATACTTTGTTGATGACTATCTCGATAAAGATTTAAGAAGATCCGCGCACTTAAGAGTCTTGAATTGTCCAAGAGAGGAGAAAGAAAACAGCCATGGTTGTAGCAACCATTTCAGCCGAGAGAGAGAGGATTAGTATGATATGTTAAAGGTTGAAGGAAAGAAGATGAACAAAAGTTGTTCTTGGTTACCTTGATGATGTTCTTGAGACTTCAAGGAAAATTCTGGTTTTGATCCGATTATCAATTTTTGTTTTCAAGATTTGATGTTCTAAAATCCAAAAATGGACTCTAGGGAGTATGTAGACGTGTTCTGGAGTTTTTGGGAGGGATTGGAGGTGTTTAGAGTGGTCTTTGGCTTGAAGAAAGGTAGTATGTGTTCTTAGTGAAAATGGAGAGGATTACAGGGGAATGCTGGACGAATTTTCTGAAAAGGGTTGGCCAAATGATTGAGGGAGTTCAGGGATTTTGGTTTTCAGTTTAGGGGGGAAGAGAAAAATCTAGTTGTTTGAAATTTAAGGAGTGGTTTAAGGTAAAAGATATGTTAATGGTGTTTGATTGATGGAGGTTTCTTGGAGCGGTGAATGGCCGACTGGATTACTTGTGTTTTGCTAAAATGAATAAGGGTTGAGGGAGCTTTAAGGTTGGCCAAATTTTTGAGTTCAATAGAAGAAGAATTTTCTGGTTATGAAGCCTAATCCAAGGGTGTTTTCAAATGCTGAAAATTTTGAAATCCAAATGGAAGTTTGATGGGAGTGATTGTAGGAGGAATTTGAGGTGTGGTTATAGAGTCCAGTTGTGCAAGGTAAGTGGAGGGGGGTAGTGGTGTTCAGTTCATGGCTGAACAAGGGTTAACTTACAGAGATTTGAGGGTGACATCAACCAAGGCTTGAAGGGAACAAGGCTGGAATTTTTCTGGTTATGGTTCAAATGGTTACAGAATTTCCTATGCAGTTTTTCTTGCAATATTCCAATCGATTTGCAGAGGGTTTTGAGAGGTGTTTGAGGATCCTTTAAGGTTGGTTTCCAGCCTTCTTTATGGAGGAAAAGTAGTGGTATTTTGCTGGTTTGAAGGTAGAAGAAACAGTTTTGATTTCTGCCTGCTATGTTGCGAAACTGCCCAGATTTTTTTCTGGTTTGTGCAATTTTGTGTAGTCCGATTTTTGCACAAGAATTTCAATATTCAAGCTGAATCAATTGGCCATTTTTCTGGTAGCAATTGATTAAGATAGATGGTTGAGATTTTCGAAGGTTAGACTACTCAAGAATCTGGAAAATTTTCAAATTTCTTTCATGGAGGATATGAACACTATGGAGTGGAGTTTGAAGGCTCAACCATGGAGATTAATTTCTCTTGGGAACCTTCCTTAACTCCTTCCCTATTTTCAGTCAAATCTCAAACCTCTAAGAGTCATTTTTGAAATTCAAAGACCAATAATCCTTGCTGAATTTTCTGGAATTGAAACATGGATTTGGATAAATTTTGAACAAGCTTAATTGGTGAAAAGTTTAGGACAAGCTAGAGGTAATAGAGGGACAAAGATTCTTCTAGAATCCTTTTTAGGACATAAGGATAGGATTAGGACATTCCCTTTACTTCTCCTCTAGGACAACACTCCTATTTTTTTTGTAGAATTCAAGAAACGAAAATCCAACCATAAATAAATAATAAATTAAAAAAATCATGATAAGACTTAAATGATGGGATTTGAACTCAAGACCTTAGAGATTAATTCCAAAGCTCTAACTACTAAACCACAACAACTCTTGTTCTTATTTTATCACCCAAATATTCTTCTTATTTAATCCCCAAGCTATCTTCCTATTTTGTCCCCTAGCAAAATTACCATTTTACCATTCTTGCTCAATGAGCATAACTAAGCATTTTAGCTTATAAATCATAATTCTAAAGCACATAAAATCATTGAAAAATATATATATTCAAGAAAAATAATATGATATGCATCCCGACTCCTTTACTCTAGAGTTGGCTTTAGGTGGGGTTTTACACCGGGTACTTTCGACCCACCCATCGCCAGGTGCAATCTGTTCTTCCTCTAGTTTTTTTACACTGTTTTTACTCGCCAGACAGAATGAACCCGGTGCCTGCTCCACTTGCTAAACTTAGCGCTAGGTCTGTTCTATTTTCTTCTTGAAAGTTGCTCGGTTTCCTCTACTTGACCAGAATGGACCCGGTTCCTTGGCTGGGCATGGCGCCAAGTGCATTCTAGAATTGTTCACTTTTTGCTCGAATTTAACTCAAATCTGCACAAATTTTCCAAAAACACTTTTTACAAGTAAAATGTTAAACGGGAAGGAATATGCCTAGTTATTACAACAAATGTATTGCAAAACAACCTTAAATAACTAGAAAAATAATGGTGATTTTAGCCCCTATCACCTACCAAATAAAGTGATAAAATAATAGAAAGAAAAATAAATATATATATATACAACTCAAGGATGTGAAAATATATAATTTGGACAAAAGCTTTTGAAAACATGATAGTGAATCACTTAGCTAATATCATAATCAATTATTATCTTGGTCTCATAAAGGATTTAAAATAGACCCACTTTGTTTGCAATCCATGGAATCACTACCTTTTAGCTAAATTAGTGAACATATTCTCTCTCAACCAATTAACCTAAAAGATGCATTAAAATCAATCTTCATATAAATCCCTATATTTTGGGTGATTTAAAACATGAAATTAGCCAATAAATCCCCATTCTAGCAATTATCAACCAACCTTTGATTACCAATGTTCTAGATAATTAACCATTTTTTTCAAGCAAGTTAAGAGATAACAAATATGAAATTAATTAATTGAAGTCATTACAACTCCTTTTTCAAGCAAGTTAATAGCAAAAACCAATCAACTAACTCTGTAAGAAAAACAAGTAATCAAATCCCAAGATAAATAATGAATTGATCAAAAGACTAAATTACTTAATAAATCGTGAATCTCAATAACAATGTTAAATTACAATAGAAACATTAAGTACATAATTGTTTAAGGAAAAGAAAACAAAGGTAAAAGAAAGCACTCGTAGACAAGCTCCTTCTTCTCTTTTGAAAACTCTCCTAAACAACCCTCCTTCATTTGGGAAATTTCTCCTTCTTTGAATAATTAGAATTTATGCTCTTGGGTCCACCTCCTCTTTGTCTTTTGTTTTCTCTTGCTTTTATAAGCTTCTTTAATGCCAAATTCGTTACTTGAGAAGTCTTGGCTGAGTAGGATTCGGAAAATACCAAAATCATTGGAAAATTCCTATATCCGTACACAGGGCGCCTGGTCCCTTCAACCTACTTGGCACCAGGTCTGCTCTATCTTTGCTCTGAATTTTGATCTGTTTCCTCTGTTTGACCAGAATGGACTCGGTGCCTGGTCCATGGCTGGGCCTGGTGCCATGTGCATTTTGGAATCTGTCCGATTTTACTTAAATTTAACTAAAATATGCACAAATTCACCAAAAACACTTTTTACAAGTAAAATGTCAAATAGGAAGGAATATACCTAGTTTTTACAACAAAAGTATCTCAAAACAACCTTAAATAACTAGGAAAATAATAATGATTTTAGCCCTATCAAAGCTTGCGAGCACTTCTACTTCTACTCCTGGTATGTTTATGATTGAGATAAATACTACCTTTAGAAATGAGATCTGGGTATTAGATACCAGATCTGGATCTCATTTATGTAATAACTTGCAGGGACTAAATGACAGTAAAAGGCTTATGAAGGGCGATGTGGACTTACGTGCTACAAATGGAACAAAGGTTGTTGCACTTACTGTGGGGACTTATGACCTACACTTGCTTTCTGGATTAGTTTTAGAACTTCAAAACTATTATTATGTACTAGTTTTATTGAAACATATTATTTCAATTGCTTGTTTAGACTTCTATAGATTTCATTTAATTTTTAAGAATAAATGTTATTATTTTTCATTGAATGATATCCATTATGGTTCTGCAACTTTGATAAATGGTTTGTATGTTCTAGACATGAATGATACAATTCTCAATATAAACAATAAGAAACTAAGAATAGATAACTCAATCTCATCTTATTTATGGCCTTGTCGTTTAGGCCATATAAATAAGAATCACGTTTCTAAGTTACACAAGCTTGGTGATTTAAGGTCATTTGATTATGAATCATATGGCACATGCAATTCTTGTTTACTTGGTAAAATGACTAAAAGGATCAAAGAGTTATAAGAACTTATACATACTAATGTATGTGACCCATTGCCTATAAAAGTAAGAGTAGGTTATCACTATTTCATAACCTTTATCGATAATTATTCACGACATAGGTTTTTGTATTTAATTAAATACAAATATGAAGCTTTTGACAAGTTCAAAGACTTCAAGAATGAAGTAGAGAAATAACTTGGCAAAAGTATCAAGATTTTAAGATTCGATCGAGGAGGTAAATACTTAAGCCAGGAGTTTCAAGGTTATCTTAGAGATAATGGAATATGATCTCAATAGATTCCACCATATACACCTCAACATAATGGTATATCTAAGAGAAGGAAAAGAACCCTTCTAAACATGGTCGGGCCATGATGGCTTTAGCAGACTTGCCAAAATCATTTTGGAGGTACGCACAAGAGACTTCTATTTATATTCTAAACAGAGTTCTATCAAAAATGGTTGACACTACCCCATTTGAGCAATTATCTCACTTAAGAATATAGGGTTACCTTACCTTTGTTAAAAGGCCATAGTCAGATAAACTTGAGAGTAAGTCTGACAAGTGTTTATTTGTTAAATATCTGGAAAAGTCATTCGGATATTACTTCTACCTCCCTTCCAAAAACAATGTGTTTATTTCGAAGCATATCATCTTCTTAGAGAAGGAGCACATGCTCAAAAGTGACAGTGGGAGTAAAATTGAACTTAGTGAAGTTCAAGAAGAACAAACAAACATAGATTAATTGTTTGATCCTACATCTATTGAGAGAATAGATAAATCTCCGTCTACACAAGAACCTCATAGGTTGAGTAGGATACGTGTGGCACCTGAAATATATGGATTTCTTATAAATGATCACAATAATATATTGCTCATAGATAAAGATGAGTCTACTACTTACAAGGATGTTCTAAATAGTTCAAAATCTGACAAATGGCTTGAAACCATGAAGTTTGAGATGGATTCCATGTTTGACAACCATGTATGGACTTTGGTTGATCCACCCAAAGGAATCAAACCTATTGGGTGCAAATGGGTTAGAAGAAAATTGACATTGATGGTAATATAGTTACCTATAAAGCATAAGTGGTTGCTAAGGGTTATCGTCAACAGCATGGTTTTGACTATGACAAAACATTTTCACTAGTTGCGATGTTGAAATCTATAAGAATACTCCTAGCACTTACCACTCATTATGACTATGAGATCTGGCAAATGGATATGAAAACATCTTTCCTAAACGAAAACCTAACTGAGGAAGTATATATGACACAACCTGAGGGTTTCAGATCCAATGATAGCACAACATTGTGCAAGCTACAAAGATCTATTTATGGACTTAAGCAAACGTCTAGGAGTTAGAATATATGTTTTGATGAAACAATTAAATATTTTAGTTTCATTCAAAACATGGATGAACCTTGTGTATACAAGAAGGTTATTGGGAGTGCAATTATTTTCCTATCACTTTATGTAAATGACGTATTGCTAATAGAAAATGTTGTCTCTACTCTTCAATAAGTTAAAAGGGTATACTGATACCAGTTTCCAATCTGATAATAATGACTACGAGTCACAATCAGGCTACGTGTTTAATTTGAACGCTATCGTTTAATTTATGAAATCATTTATAGGAAATATATAAAAGATAGAGAGAGTTCCCACGTATGAGAATATAGTGGACCACTGATGAAGGCACTGCCCCAGAAGAAACATGATAGACATGTTGAATCTTTCAGCATTAGATACATGAATGATTGTCTCTAGTACAAATGGGAGTTTGTTAGTGTTATGCCCTAGAGGCAATCGCATGTATTTTGTATATTGCATATTTATTTAATAATACAAGGCATTTTTTATCTTTCAATTTATTTTATTTATATTTTTGTGTGAATATAACTGTTAGATAAAGTCTCAAGTGCAATACTGTGTTAAGAAAATCATGATGTGTGGTTCCGACTCACTGAATAGTGTTCATACTAAAATTATCCCTAGTCATAGTATTAATAAAATAGAACATCATTGATGCATTAAGACTAACACGTGTCATACTTCATGATTTGATCAGGCAGTGGTTTTCACATCCATGAGTATTGTGATACTCAAAGTTAACACGTGGATGCTTATTACTAGAACAAGTATATCGGACGACCTAGTTATGAGATAATGACATTGATAACTATTTAGTGCCAATTATAGAATCTCATCATAGCAAATGTTCAAGTATCCTTAGACTTGAGATCTCCAATGTAATTTGTTTGCTAAGAATTGTGCTTTGATTCCAATGTCTGGAGTCCTGATAAGACCGCCTATAAGATGGATATTGGGTACAATGTGAAGTAAACAAAAGTAGTTAAGAGGATCAATAAAGAATTCACCATTTTTAATAGTAGGGGCGAATATCTCACGATCACTTGTAGAAATCACTACTCATAAGTCCTTAGTCAAGGCAACTATGTATTGAAAATAGCTCCAATTGATACACATAATGAGTAATGAATTTTGGAAACAAGTACTAAAATATTCGGATCAGAATTAATTAATATTATGGAAGGAGTTGGCACTAATATCATACTCTAAATCGAATGAAATATTGTATGGTGAATAGAGTTTATTGCACTATTTTTTGCTATTGAAAGGTTTCTGTCAAGCTACTTGACTTTTTGAATTTTTAGGTGGTCATAATGTATTGCTAAATACCGCACATAATCTGCTAAATATTGATTTATTAATTAGAGAATTATTAAGTCAATCCTAACTAGAATTAATAAGTTAATTATAATTATCAAGGATTATTAATCCTAAAGATGATTGGATTAATTCATATTTCTCTACCATAAACCAAGAAACCTAATAGGTCATATACAATAAAAGTTTGAGTATTTAATATATTATTTGATAATATTATGGGGTTAATTGTAAGAAGAAAATAATCTTATGAGTAAATTATAAGTTTGTTATAATTCACGAGCCTAATTGTGATTATACAAACTTCAAGAATTTAATTGTAGTTAATTGATCTTGGAGGACTTAATTGCAATTGGTTAAAATCATAAAACCTATAGGAAATAGGGAATTTTTTCCTTTAAGTATAATACACAAAAACCATTTCTGTGATAGTATTCTTCCCCCTTCTCTAATCAAAACCCTAGCCGCTATATTGTTCTACTAGCACAAAACTAAGTGACGTTGTGAGTGCTCAAACCTTATGTGGATTTCTATTAGAGACAATCCTGTCCTTGGATTGTAGTGGCTTGGTTTGAACATTTAATAAAAGTGAATTTTGTTCGTTCAAGATAGCAGGGTTGCTGGATCGCGCCTTCAACATCCAGGAGAAAATTTTTAAACCTCACGCAGTAAAGGTAAACCCCGTGACCATTGCTATTTACCCATTTTAATTCACAGGCATAAGATCTTGGGATTGGAATTCAAATTTTTTTTTTTCCTCTGCATAATTTGATTATGCATGACTAGAGTTTCTAACAATTCAATAGCTCAAAGATACTCAATAACATCAAATAATTCTAAACATAACTTAACTTCAAATGCTGAATATCTCAAAATTAAAACCAAAGAAATTCCCAAGTTTAGAAGTCACCAAATCAACATAAAGATTGCCCTAAAAATCCAGTATTTCTAGAAAGAGTTGAGGTGCTATTCATAGTTGCTAGCACTCTAAATAATTTGAAAACTTGTAGATGTTTGTTCTCCCAAAGTTTCTGTTACTAGGAGTCACAGAAAAAAGAGGAAACAGTGGTTGAAATAATGGGTGAATTCGATCAATTAAGGCGAAGGGAAGAAGAATCGGCAGTTTTGAAATTGTTGAAAATATTCAAATTTCATAGGAAATTTGATTATATGGACAAAATTAAGCAATAGGTCATAAAATAGGATGCATGACAATGAGGGTTTTAAGGAAAAGAGGAAGCATCGTGCAAGGATTTGAGAAGAAAAGTGGAATTGAGGTTAATAGATCTGTTTTATTTTTTTTAAATGCGTTAGTGCACGATGCCACAAAGAATGATCTTCGCGTCACTGTCTAAGCGTTATACTAGAAAATCCTAAAACAAAACAATGTCATTACTTGAATGAAACAGATGCATGTCGCTGAATAGAGTGAACTATACAGTGTCGTGTAAACTTTTATTCGTTGTAATTTTTTAACTAAATAACAATGTTTTCGTCCGGTAAGGAGCATAGTGACGTTGTGCATAACTTGCATGGCACCGTTAACTTTCAAGACTTTTAATTTTTTAAATACCATGATGCCGTAGGCTATGATAGTCACAATATCGTGTATTTCTAGAAAAAGTAAAATATAGAATTTTTATATATAATTAATAAGAAATAATGCAAATAAAGCTAACATATAAACACTAAGCTCAAAAATAAACAAAATAACATAAAAAGAGTAAAACAAAACATAAACACACTAATCAAGCAAATGTCAAAATAAACACACTAGAAATAAAACAAAACTAAGCAAAATAAAACAAAATATTATTCAGGTGTATGTGCATAATAAAGAAGAGATTAAGGGTTTCTATGTTCATCACGTGTGTTGCCTTCGATATTTCCTGGCATTGTTCCCATTTGTCTCTCAAAAAGCATCTTAGCAAGCTGCCCAATTTGATTCTCTAGATTATGTATAGAAACTTCTTAATTTCTCATGGATGCTTCAACACCTTGGAAACGTGTATTTGTAGAAGTAACCAATTTAGCAACTAAATCCTCCAAAGATGGTTTAATTAGGTGGTGCTTGTGGATGTGGTGGAGGTGGAGCATGATATTGCGTAGGAGCTTGAGATCTTAGGGCAAAGTTTACTTATACACCTTGTGGCCTCACTTAATTTTGTCCTTAAGTACTCCATGAAAATTTTGGATGATTGTGCCAACTTGAGTTGTAAGTATTGCCAAAATGAGCATTATCTTGTCTTGCATTCCCCAAGTTATCATCATGCTCAAGTTCTTGTTCATTTCCAATTCCTATTCCTTGGCATTTGTGATTAGGTTGTCCTCCTCCGCAAAAGTCACAACTCATAACTTGTGATTGAGAATTTATATTCATCTTATCTACCATTCTTGTGAATGCCTCTAATTTTGCCTATAATAAAGCCATAGCATCTATATTGTTCATTCCTTGTTTCTTAGCTCTTGGCCTTTGCATGCCTATGAATGGTTGTTCAATGCAATGTTCTCTATCGACTCAAAAAGTTCTTCCAGAGTCTTTGAAGACAGTGTACCTCTCGACGAGGTATTAATCATTTGTTTAGAAAGAAAATTCAACCCACTGTAGAAAGTTAACATTTGTAATCCAAGATCAAGACCATGATAGGATACTTCCTTATCATTTCCTAATACCTCTCTTAAGAATCATAAATTATCTCTCCATCTAATTAAGAAAATAAGAAAATGTCATTCCTTAACTTAGCCACCCTAGTTGGAGGAAAGTATCTAGTAAGGAATTTCCCAACTAATTGTTCCCATGTGATAATAGATCCAATTGGCAAAGAATTTAGCTACGATATTGCTTGATCTCTCAAGGAAAATAGAAATAACCTAAGTCGTATAGCATCCTCTAATACACCATTGAGCTTAAGGCTATCACTAATACCTAAGAATATAACCAAATAAGCATTAGGGTTTTCATCTTGCAATCAATCAAATTGAAATATTTATTGAATCATTTGAATGAAATTAGGCTTGATCTCAAAATTATTAGCATTAACTTTTGGCCTCACAATAATTGAATTAGTACCCAAAAGAGTAGCTCTAGTATAGTCTCCAATTGTTCTCCACTCATTACCATTAGCACTTTGATTTACTTCCATCTTCTCACTAATTTAACTTGAAGTGTCTAGTTGTTCAAAAATTTTCAAAGCTTTTACTTTTGTTCCCTACATAATCTCCAAAATGTCCTTTCTATTTCACTATCAAACGCAGCCAATTCTAAATCACAATTTCTTCTATGCATACACACAAAAGTAATTTTCCTACAAAATAAAGTAAGGAAAGACTCAACTACTAGCAATCCAAATTAGACTAACCAAATCAAAAGGAACAAGTATAGTAACAACAAGAGAATGAACAAGTAGCTCAAGAAGTAAAGAAAAGGTTTATGATAAATATTCACAAGAAAAAAAGTGTAAAAGAAAAAACATCTAAAATCAATGCACCCAAGAAAATAAGTATATCAACTACCTAAGGAAAATAGTAATGAATGATACTAACAAACTAAACAAAGATTGAATTAACAAAATTTAAGTGTTTTCAAGTTATTAACGACTAATCCCCGGCGTCGACATTAAAAATTTGTAGTTGTATTTTGTGTGCTAGCATGTAATAGAGAAATCCATCCAAAGTTCAATCAAGTTTTAATTTAAAATACCAATTTAACCCCTATAACACACAAATCTACGCAAGTATATCTATTATGTAGTATAGAGTTACGTTAATAAGTATCAAAGAATCCCTAGAAACTCCCTCAACTACCCCTACTTCCACCTTCATTTCACTTTTCAATGAACCAAAATAGAGAAATAAAGTCACTAACTACTATTAATTCTAACCAATTATCAATGTGTATAACAAGAATACATCAACCCAATCATAAAGTAAAGTCTAAAAAATCACAGGAGCAAGATATAAGTGAGAAAAGAATATTAGTCATGTAATTAAAATGAATTCCCCTAAATAAAATTAAGCATCAAACATCACTCAATCAATTGAATCAAGGTCCAAGCATTGGCAAGGGTTCCCCAAAATGCAAAACTCACACTTTCTTAATTAATGAGTTTCCCATCATTGAGCCCAACCCATAGATATCTCTATCATACAAATTAAACCCAATGAGGATTAAAAATCAAAGACCCACACATCTAAAACCAAAAAGATGCAAATCCCTATCTCTAGGTGACCAAACAACCTTATCTACCACAAAGTTCTCATCTCCTAAATCCTTTATCAAGTTCATCAAGGGAAAATAAATCTATTGAACCAAAATAAATAGATACCATCTCATAAATCCTTTTCTTAAAGTTAATACAAGAGAATAACTTGAGCAATCAATTCAATCAAACAAGCCCAAGTGATAGATTACTCAAATAAGATTCAATTAATCAAATAATAATCCAATACAAGAACAAATCAGGATACAATCCTTTAATTACAATTAGATCTAGGTAATATAAATATCACTAAATCAAAATTACAAAGCAAAAGTAAAGGAAAACCCATAGACAAGTGCCCTTTTTCTACTTTGGGTTCTTCTTTGGGATACTCCTCTTCTCCTTCAATTTTGTCTTAATCTTCTCTCCTAGCCCCCATTAATATTCCAAAAGGTTTCTCATATATAAATCACGTGTAGCTCTCCTCTGAAATGACCCTATTAATGGGTATTTATAATTTCCTCTTAAAATTTTCATAACAGGGATGGATTGCGATGTTGCACGACAATGTAGAATGTACTATGCATAGCGACGTGCATGCTTTCCTTTAATTATATCGTCTCTCAAATGACATCATGAAACGTGACCTTTACTATGTGATGTAATCTGTACAACTGCATCAAAATGATCTATACATTATTGTCAACTCCCAGAAATCTGACACTTTTGAACTCTAAAAATGCGCAATGTCATGGAAGGCAAATTGCACGACACCCCGAATTCCTAGTACTTTGAATCTGAAGTTCAGGTGATAACCTGGTGCCATGTATAACGATCTTAATGATGACGTGTATGCTCAGTAAAACTCATATGAGGTCCTTTTTCTTCTTACTTCCACTTTAACCTTAAATCATTGTAACCTACATTAAATAAAAAGAAAATATGGGGATAAGAAGAAATTTATAATAAATTTCTAAATATTTTAAAGCACAAATAATATATAAAATATGCAAATGATGAGCAATTAT
The DNA here is from genome assembly GCA_026120185.1 of Voacanga thouarsii. NCBI lineage: Eukaryota > Viridiplantae > Streptophyta > Magnoliopsida > Gentianales > Apocynaceae > Voacanga > Voacanga thouarsii. The sequence continues at coordinate 1,678,179 of JANUWF010001135.1, forward strand.
TAAAAGACATCATTCTCCTCATATTTTTCTCTTGGTCAAAAGGTCTTCTCATTTTCTTCTTGATTTTTCTCTTCAAACATACACTATACTTGGTAAAAAAATGGAAGCTAGAAGTCCTCTCTAGCTATTCCCAAGCTGTTAAAAGCTAGTCTCCAAGAGGTTGCACCAAAAGAACCCATATTTCCTCCATTTCTCATAGTGATCGAAATTTAGGGTTTTCTAGACAGATTTTATGATCTTTAAAAGATGCTATCTTTGCTTGTGTTTTTGCTGAGTTTTGTTGTAGACTCAATGGAGACATGTAATACAAAGTATGTGTGGTTTTATGTGCAAAAAATAGGAAGATTTGATGTTGTTATCATGACTAGAATTGCCATGCAAACACAAAGACTTGTTGCTGGATATGTCTATAACTTGAAGTCATATTATGAATAAGCATGAGAATGATTAGGATTTTTCTAGGAGCTATTTTTATATGTTAATATATTATTTGGGGAGTCTGCTAGAGTTAGCCTTACATGCATTTGATGTCAAGAACATGACCTTATACTAAATGGAAATTACTCAGTTCACATTTGAAATACTATGCAAAAAATATGAATTAATTAACCCAAAAATATGCCTTTCTGGTTGAATCTGATTATGACCTTTTACAGTTTAAAATTTTGGCATTTAAGGATCATTTTAAATAAGAATTATTAGAAAAGTCCTTGTGGATTGATCACAACAATTTTTTTTAAAATTGTCACATAGAACTACCAAAAGCAATTACCGTAGTAGTGTGACATTTTGAGGCTTTAATATAACCTATTTTTAAGCATGATTTTTCGAAAAAAAAAATTTACATGATAATTCAATACACATAATGAGGTTTTTGTTGTGCGATTTCGAGTGTAGGAAGTATTATTAGCAATTACACACAAATTAAGTTTTAAATTAAAATGCTAAACACACTCTAGCTACACAATTAAGTAAGTATACCCATCGCATAGCATAGAGGTTAATGGCAAGTATCGAAAATCCTTGAGAAAGAGATACTAACTACAATACTATTGTTTAGCCTAACAAATTAATGAAACAATACTAACTACAATGGGCGCGAACACGGAGAATAAACTTAACCCCCACAAGATTGGCTATGAGAAAATCAAAGATAAGAAAATGAGTGAAAGACATGAACATATCAAGATTCCCCCTAAATTAGCCAAGTACTAAATCAAACTCAAGTTAGATAAATTCCAAATTTTAAAATTAATAGAGGTCACAACTGCAAAACCCACACTCTCTCGCATTATGGATTCCCTATTCTTGAGTTAATTAGAGGGTATCTCCACCTCCCCAATTGAAAATAAGAAGCATTAAGCACAAACCTCCAATTATTGGAAGAATTAAATATCTCTATCTCTAGATGATATCAAATCCCCAATGATTATGAAGTTCTAATTGCCAAACCTCTCTCTCATGTTAATCGAAGGAAATAACCCATATTGAACCCATTAATTGGAACCCAACTCCTAACCACATCTCTTGAATTCATTAGAAGCAAGTAACCCAAATAATATATCCAGCACAATAAAATCAAGTAATTATTCAAAATGAATTGGAAATCAACAAATCAAGAGTAGATTTAATACATCAACTAACAAATGTTCATCCCTTCAAGAACAATTAAAGCGTTCCATACAAATTGACCACAAAAAAAAAAAAACAAAGGAAATAGAGTAAGAAATGTTCGTAGACAAGTTGTCTCTTCATCTCCATCTTCAATCTTCTCTTAAATCAACATCCAAATCTCTCCAATCTTATTTTTTTATGTGTGGATGTTATTTCCTATGGTTGGCCACTCAAAATGATCTAGAAAAGTTCTATTTCTAAAATTAGATTTGCGTTTTTGTTCTATGAACTTGTACGGCACTGTCAGAGATAATCTAAATAGTGTTGTCAGCTCTATACTTGCACAACACCATCGAAGATGATCTGCATGGTGATGTCAACTCTCAACATCTCTCTTATAATGCCTAGCTAGCCATGGCTTTCTTTTTGTTGTCTTCTTCTTCAATTTTTGCCCTTTTTCCTTCTTTTCTTCATTCAATCCTCATTTGTTTTAATCCTACACAAAATATATAAAATTGTGAGAATGAGTATTTATTTAAACATTATTTTACAATAAATATAGTATAATTTACATAGAAAATAAGTTCATAATGAGTACTTATCACTCCCCCACACTTGAATCATTGCTTGCTTGATAGGGCTTAAATGTATCGATATTTTTCTAGTTATTTTGTGATACTTTTAATTTAATAACTAACCAATTTTCTTCTTATTTAATATTTTACCTGTGGAAAGTGTTTTTGGTGATTTTTTACAAAAATTGATGAAATTAGAGTAAAAATGACGGGTTTCCAGTCCTAAGCCAGTGCCAACCCAGAGCAGAACAACCAGTGTCGGCCCTACTCTGAAAAAACAGAGGAAAAAAATAGAGAAAAAGGCAAAAATAGTGGATTCCCAGAATGAACCCAGCGCCAACGCAAATTGTTAGTAAAAAGGCAGTTTAATTCTTTTTTACGCGAAATTAGAAAGTACCAAAGAGATCTTTTAGTATTCAACTTGTACTTGGCCAATGACTTCTCTAGAGCATTTTTTAGCAACCAAGAGGCCTATATAAACAAGAGAAGCTTATGGAAAACATATGAATTCAATCAAATCAAGAAGTTCAAGGAAAAAAAGCTGAAACCATTCTTAGAAGAAGAATTCATCATTCAAGGAGTATTGTTTCAAGGAAGGGTTCAATGGAGGAAGAAGAGGGCTTGTTAATGAGTTCTTTCTACAACCTGTCTTCTTTTTCTTTGAACAATGATTAAATTAATGTTTTTATTGTATTTGTATATTATTTTTGGACTTGTGATATTGAATTAATTTAGTATTTTGTTCAATTGATTACTATTCTTGTTATTTGATTACTTGTTTTTAGTGATGAATTGATGAGATTGGACCATTCTTCTAATTAACTTGATAAAAAGGTTAGGAGATGTTTTAATTACTCAATTCTAATTTAATTTTCTTAACTAACTTGAGAGAGAGGTTAAGTCGAGATTTCAGTAATCAAAAGTTGTTGATTTTACCTAGAGATAGGGGAATTAATGAATTTCATGTCTTTATCACCTAGAGATAGGGATGATTATTGAAGATTTGTGTTCTACGCATCTTTTAGTTGTGTTAGTAAGATAGAGATGTCCATTAAATTAACTAAGAGATAGGAAAACCATAACTCGAGAGGGAGTGGATTCTATATTATTGCTTTATGATGCCAAGGTAATAATTAATTGTAATAATTGCTAAATGATTTATTATCATATTGCTAATTACATGTTTTACTCTCCTAAAGTTGTGTATATTTCTATCTTTTGTTTTTACCTTTATTCTTTATCAGTTCATTTAGTTAGTTAAATAATAAATGAAAAGTAACTAATAGTAGTTGTTCCTTAAGGATCGATACTCGTTAATTCTATATACTATGCTTAATGATGAGTATACTTACTTATATATATGATTTTAGAATTAATATTTTAATTAAAACTTGATTGGGAAGGAATTTAAAATTGCATGATTTTTGTAACCCAAATCTGGCGCATTAAGTTTTTGGTGCCGTTGTGTAACACCCCACTACCTAAGCCCGACAGGGCCGGGGATGTCACCCCGTCCAAAGGACAAGAGGTCTTTATAACTAGGTCACATAATCAAAATAATAGAATAAACATAATACTTTAAACTTAAAATTTATTACAAACCAAGAATTCAGAATAATTCCATAAACAAAATTATCCACTCTCAACTCCTAAAGTATTACACACAAAATAAATATCAGAATAATCTTCCAAGGTAGGCTACAACTGGCTACTCATCCCCACAGCAAGATCAACCTGAAATCATGATAAAAAGGGTTATAAGATAAAAATCTCAGTAAGCCCTGTGTATGAGTTGGGCTAAAAAGACAAAACACTTTTCATGATGCATGTACTAACAGTATATCAAAAGCTTGGTCATGCATTCTTTACAAATTTAACTCTCATTTCTTGAAAGATAGTAGTGAGAAGTCATGAAGCAAAATACTCTTAAAATATTCTGTTTGGAAAGATATGAATAATTAAAAGATATGAAGCTTCGAATAAAATTTCGATGACACTTTAGAACAGTTCCACGAAAATAGCTCATCAACTAAAGCAACCAAGTTAATGTAACAGGGCACAGCGGTGGCTCTCACACTAGGTAAAGCACATGACCCCCGTCAGGTGGTGAAAGGGCACAGAGGTGGCTCTCACTTCTATGAAGCACATGACCCCCAACACCTGGTAGGTGTATGTGAAACCCCACCTAAAGCCAACCCTAGAGTAAGGGGGTCGGGATGCATATCATATTATTTTGCATGAATATATATGTTTTTGAATGATTTTATGTGCTTTAGAGTTGTGGATTATAGGTTAAAATGCTTAGTTATGTTTTTCGAGTAGGAAGGGTAAAATGGTAATTTTGCTTGAGGTCAAAATAGGAGGAAAGCTTGAGGATTAAATAGGAAGGAAATGTGGGTGAGAAAATAACAACAAGAGTTATTGTGGTTTAGTGGTTAGAGCTTGGTGAATTAATTTCTAAGGTCATGAGTTCAAATCCCATCATTTAAGCTTTTGTCATGATTATCTTAACTAAGTTTGAATTTTTGTTTTCTTGCATTTCATGAAATAGGAATGTTGTCTTAGGGGAGACATGAAGAGAATGTCCTAATCTTATCCTCATGTCCTAAAAAGAATTCTAGAGGAATTCTTGTCCTTTTTATTACCACTAGCTTGTCCTAACATCTTTATAATTCAAAACCATTAAATCATTTCTTTTAAATTCCCAAAAAAATCTGTGATAACTCCTCCACCTTGAATTCGAAAATCAGCTTTGGAGGTTGGGAAGTTGGCCGAAAGTAGGAGGAGAAATAGGAAGGGTTTCCAAGAGAAAATCAATCACCATGAAAGAACCTTCAACTCCACCTTCATGTTGTCCATAGCTTAGTAAAGGAAAATCTGGAAATTTTCCAGAATATTTGCAGGTCATTTCTTCGAAAATTCAGCCAATAAACCCATTCATTTGCTACCAAGAAAATGTTCATTTCATGTGGCTTGAAAGCTAGAAAAACTGTGCAATTTTCAGACTACACAAAAAACTGCACAAACCAGAAAAAAATTCTGGGCAGTTTCGCAACCTTCAAACCAGAAAATGAAGCTGTTCTATTCCACCTTCAAGCCAGCGAAACTTCTCTGCTTTTTCCCCATAAAGAGGGCTGGAAAACCTGCCTTAAAGGACCCTTGAACACCTCTCAAAACCTCTGCAAAACGGGCTGAAGAATTGCAGAAAACTGCACAGGAAAATTTGCAGCAAACCTTCGAAACATGAGCACCTTGAAACCAGAATTTTTCCAACTTTGTTTCCTTCAAGCCTTGGCCGAACACCACCCTCCAACCTCTGTAAACTAACCCTTGTTTAGCCATGAACTGAAAACCATTACCCTCTCCACTTACCTTGCACAATTGGACTCCATAATCACACCTCAAATCTCTTCTACAATCACTCCATTCAAACCTCCATTTGAACTTCAAATTTTCCAGAATTTTTCTCCATGAAAACACCCTTGTACTAAGCTATACAACCAGAATTCCTCTGCCATTTAAGCTCTGAATTTCGTTCATCCTTAAGCTTTATCAGACCTCATTCATTTCAGCAAAGCAAACCAAACCAGCTGACACCATTGAAGCTCCAAGAAAACCTTCATCAAACAAACACCATTAACATATCCTATACCTCAAACCACTCCTCAAATCACTTCATTTGAATTTCGAATGATCAGATTTTTCTCTCCTTTCTAAGCTAAACCGAAACCCCTGAATTCCCTAAACTATTCAGTCTACACTCTCCAGAAATTCGTCCATCATTTTCCCTTAAATTCTCTCCATTTTCACTTAGAACACCAAGAACACACACTAACCTTCTTCAAGCCTAACCCTACTCTAAACACCTCCAATCGCTCTCAAACACTCCAAATCACTTCCATTTAATCCCTAAACCTCATTTCTGGTATTTATAACACAAAACCTCGCAAACTTATAACACAAAACCTCGCAAACAAAAATTTTCAAGCGGATCGAAATTAACCTTTTTCTTGAAGGTCTCAAGAACATCAACAAGGTAAGTCAAGAACACCCTTCTTGTTCATCTTCTTCCATTCGATTATATCATTCTAATGATCTCTCTCTCTCTCTCTCTCTCTCTTCTAACCAAAATGGTTGATCAATCGTCAACCATGATCGTTTGTTTCGTTGCACCATTCAAGACACTCCATCGCGCGTGGACCTTCTTTTGTCTTCTTCAAAGTACTCGATAATCAAGTATTCATTCTTAAATCTCTCTTATTAAATTCTGAAATCATGTCTCTTAGGTATTGATAGGGAGATGGATTATGATTGGGAAATTGAGTATATGCATAAAGGGATTGGGGTTAGGACATGATGATTGTTGTATATAACTAGGATATATGTATTTTCCTTTCGAATCAATGTATGTTCTTCATGCTTAGTGAATTTTATGGATGTTTGAAGTATGATTAGATATTATGACACCAAAGGTGATTAGGCTTTTATGTTCTTATTGTTCCATGGAAACCATGATTGATGATTATGCTTAGTAGGATTTTGGCCATGTGATGGTATGAGATAGTTCAAGTATATGTTCATGAATGGATTAATATATTGTTGATGATTGAGAATGTGATAATGAATCCCTTCTAGCACTAGGAAAATCATGATAAAAGATTATTTTCTTATTAATTCTAAGTTATATTCATTAACAAAATTTATTACAAAAAAATTAGAATTACTACTATAGTTTCCTTAAAAATTCGAAACACTAGGGGATTTGGATTGGAATATTTAATTAGACTATTAATATTTTTATTAAACAAAAATTTAATAAAATTCATTTATTACTAATTTTATTTATTACTAATTAATTATTATCTATTAAAAAAATTAAGCAATTAAAAATTATTTAATTTATCACTTATTTATAATATAGCTATTTTTAAATTACCATAAATTAATATTAATTAGGACTTAGCATTATTTAAAGTTCAAACCTTGGTTTATTTATTAATAATAACACTCAAGAATTATTATTTGAGTCTATAATTTATTAGCAATTATTTTATAACCCCTAGTTATTTTAACTTATCAAACTAGACTTATTTTATAAAATTCTTTAGCATCTAGCCTTAAAGCTTAGGGCATTGAGGTCATGGTTAATCATGGTTGTAACTAGTTGAGCTAAGAATTATTTATGTAAGGCAGGTATAGTTTGAATGTGACCTTATGTTTTGTGTTTACCCCAGGCGGGGTTAGGTCAGCTTTGGAAGACTTTTGAATTTGAGCAAGCAAAGGATCAGGTAAGCTCCTGCATAAAACTTGTTTGTTGTAAAAGGTTACCATGGCAAGCTAAACACGAAATATGTGAATACTGATTTGGTAAAGGCAATTAAGGACTGTTTCTTTTATTGATTCAGTCAAACCAATTATTTGAAAATTTTCAAAGCAGTTTTACTCAAATACTGAACTATTTCTAAAACTGATTTTGGCATGGGCTTTAGAAACCCTTGATTGTCATTTTCAAGCAAAGCTATATTTTATCAGTTTTCTCCCAAGTGAGACAATTATCGTTGAGTACTCAATAAGGGTAGGCTAGTAGTACTAGTTTTGAAAAGCAAGAGTGAGTCTTCTGGCAGGAGGCCACCTCCAGAAGATAAAACTCAACTTAGAGAAACGTCAGTACTACTTAGTCATGCCGGTCCGAGCTAGCAATTTTATTTCAGTCAAGTGACTGTATTTGGCCAGAATGGACACCCGGTTGTTGTTTGGGTATAGAGAATGAGGAGTATCTTGCCCAGTAGGCCGATCACCTACCTTTTGTCAGTCTGCACAAAGTGTCGGCATTCTGACCGGCAGTATGCACAAAGTGTGGCATACTGACCATCCGGTTATGGGGCCCAACGTGTGGTAACCCATAATCCTTTCTTTTGAGTGGTTGATCTTATAAATTATGTATGGCTGGAAAAGCCGAAAACACCACTCTTGTTTTTTACTAATGTTTATTGCTTGCCAATATTTCTCTTATAAAGTTTTCACATTTTGCATCCACGAACTGTTTTCACTGAACACCTAAAGCACACACGGACTTACTGAGATTTTTATCTCACCACCTTTTATGCCATGTTTTCAGGTCGATCCTGCTGTGGAAATGAATAGCTAGATTTGTTACCTATGCTTTGAAGACTTTATGTTATTTTCCTTATGTGTTGTTTTGAGAGATGGTAGTGAACAATTTATTTTGGATTTGTTCATGTATTTTTGGGTTGTAATAAGTTCAATTTCAAGGTATTACTTTTATTTTCTTTTGTGTGACCTAATTATAAAGACCCCTTGTCCTTTGGACGGAGCGACATCCCCGGCCCTGTCGGGCCTAGGTAGTGAGGTGTTACAGTGTACATCCTACCGAGTGAGATTCTCCTCCCTCTCTCACCCAATCCAATCCGGTTGTCCCACTTTCGGCCGTTGGTTCTACTAGAACCCCGTCACTAGCTGAGGATGGCTCAACCTTCTATATTAACGCCCTAATCGAAAAGAGTCAACCTCTCGGAGGTGGTCACCTGCCGAGAGATATCCCTAGACCAACCAAAGGCTAGTATAAAGGTCTAAGCCCCATTGAGCACTCAACGTTATTCAATCTTCACAATTCATAAGGCTCCAAAGTGGAACCTAAGAAATTTAGCTCAATACAATTCCAAACAGCATTTTCCAACCCGCACAAAGATTTTAGAAGGCATGGTTTTAAATCAATAATTTATTCCAAGAATTCATAGTGAAGGAGCCACATGCTCAAATAAGTCATGCTATGATTTTCGAAAAGTATATGCATGATCAAGAATTCATCTCTTGCATATTCAAAAACAAATCAAAATGCTTGATGCTTGGCTCCTAAGTCATGCTTAACACATTTTTAAAAATTTATAAATCTAGAAGTTTCTAAAATTGGAAGTTTTCCAAATATAGAAAGTTTCCAAAATAAGAATGTTTCAAATATAGAAGTTTTCAGAAATTAGCTATCGTGCTAATATTTCGTGTTTGCAAGAGATATTCACCAACCTTTCTTTCAAACCAAGATAATAAAATAAAATCAATTTCATGAATGTAAGGGAACTTACCTTATCCTTGCTCAAAAGAAAGGTTTCCAATAGTTGACCTAACCCCGTTTGGGGTAAATATAAATCACAATCAAACTCAAGCTAAAGATTCACTTCCACAAATAAAACTAGCTCAACTCACTACTACCATGATCCTAATGTCCCAAGCTTTAAGGCCAAATAATAAATAAAAAGGTTTATAAGCTAAGTCTAATTTGATATTTAAAATAATTAGTGTTTTGGGAAATAGGTACTAATAAGCTGAAGGTTTAAATCTTGTTAAAAATAAATTAGATTTTATTTGATGGAGGGTCCTAGGCGATATTAGGTAAAATAATGATTTATTAATAATTAATTGATTGAAAATAATTGATAACTAAAATTAGTTGAAAATAAATTTTAATGGGTCTTGATCGAAAGCTAATAAATAAATTTTAACGGGTTTTGATTAAAAGATAATAAATGAAAAATAATAAATTTTAATGATATTTATGAATATAAGACTTACAAAATTAATATTTTTACTTATTATAATTATTTATATAAAAGGCTTTATTTGATACTATTATTATATATAATATCTATATATTTTATTTCTTTAATAAAAGCTATCATTTATTTGACTAAAATATTCTTATTATATATATAATAATCCAAATCTACCTTCCTAGGGTTTTCGAATTTACTAGCAAAAATTATAATATTAAATATTTTATTGATGAAATAAAATTAGCTTAGGGACAACTAGATCATGATCATATTTCTATTGCTAACCACAATCATGAACATATACTTCACTTCAATTCATCAAATCATCCAAATTATGAATAAAGACATAGATCTGAATTTACCAAAGCATGATCCAACCTCTACTAACATAAACATAATCATGGCTTTAACAATCATACATGAATATAAATCCTATTCACCATAGGTGACATAATCCCTAGCATACTTGATCACAACTACTACTGGAGACATGCATTAAACCCTAAAAACACCATACAATCGACCAAGATATTCAACTCATGCATAAATCCCATCTCCATCATATACACACATTTATTCATGCTTCAATCTCAACTCATCACAACAATACATGCTCAAATCCTATTCATAATCCATCTCCTACCAATATCATCCTAGAGACATGAATCTAGAATTTAAAAGGAGAGTTGAAAAGACTTACTTGATTGATGAGTACCTTGAAGGAGTTTCAAATGGATCTTGACTCCTAGATGACTAGATTCGTCCAAGGGGGATGAAGAAAGCATGACCATTGATGAATAAATCATTTGGCCAAGGGAGAGGGGTATTCGGCCAAAAGAGAGAGAGAGAGAGAGAGAGAAGAGAGTCCATTAGCATGCTTATACACATATATATTCATTAGAGAATGAAGATTAGTGAAGTTGAAGTTGATTGAACAAGTTTACCTTGAAGGTGTTCTTGAGCCTTCACAAAATTACTGATTTTTTATCCAAGAGAGAGAGTTGGATTTTGGATTTTGATGTTAAAAATGATATGAATGGATTCACGGCAGTAAGGAGGTGCAATCTGGAATTTTTGGAGAAGATTGGAATGGTTTGGAGTGGTATTAGGCGTATAGATGCTAGTAGGTGTTCTTGATATTCTATGTGTTCTTGAAGATTGAAGAAAATAGAGAGAATATGTAGGGAGAGGGCTGGCCAAAATTCTATGTACGAGGGAGTGGCCAACTGATTTGGAGGGTTTAGGAAGTTAAATTTTCTGATTTGAAAGGAAAAATGAAAGCTGGTTGTTAGAAATCCTAATAGAATATTTTAGGGAATCAAATTTGGAAACAAAATATGGCAAGAAGATCTTTGATCATTGAGAGCTTTTTGGAAGCTGTAAGGGCCGACTGATGTTCAGTGTTTTTGGCTAGATGAAAGCTGGTTAAAGGAGCATAATGGTGGCCGAAAAGAGGGAGTACAATGGTGAAGGAAAGGTCTGGTTTTTTAAGGGATATTTTATGGAAGTTTACTAAATTAGGATTGCTGGAATTTTGGTCTTCAATCAAAGCTTGATCGGACTAATTCTTGGAGATATTTTAGGGGCAGCCATGACTGGTTTTTCGAGCAGAATACTGGAGAAGACAATGGAGTTCAGTTCATGGCTGTTCAAGAGAAGTTTGTGCAGAAAAATGGTGAAGGTTTCGGACAAGGCTGAAGGAGAACAAAGCTGGAAATTGTGTTCAGTGATTTTCGCAAGTTTGAAGGAAAATTCTGGGCAGATTTTTCTGCCATTGTTCAGTCAATTTGCAGAGGATTTGAAGGGGCATTCAGAGGTCTTTCAAGTCTTGTTTCCAGCCTTCTTTATGGAGGAAAAACGTGGTTAAGGAGCTGGGAGAAAATTGGAAGAAAACAGCTTGGTTTAAGCTCACCTATGCTACGATTTTGCCCAGTAAATTTTCTGGTTTTGCATAGCATTTGTGTAGCTGAATTTGGCCAGAAAATTCCAGGTTTCAAGCTAGTCAAGAGAGCTATTTTCTGGCAGCATTTAGGAGAAAATAATGGTTGAGAATTTCGACACTTTGCATGCACAAGAAACTAAAAAAATTTCAAATCATTACATGAAGAAAAATGAACATAGCTAGAGTGAAGATTTGAAGGTTCACTAGGGGAACTAATTCTCTTGAAACTTCCCCATCTCTTCCACATTTTTAGACCATAAGATGTCTTTTCCTTAGACATTTTGAACCTTCAAAGCCACAGCACTTTACTAAACTTTCTAGAATGAAATTGGCTAGAACAAATTTACCAACCTAATGAATTGAGAAGTAGAAAAAAATTAAGGATCAAGAAGGGATGAATTCCATTAGAAATTTTTGTAGGGTACAAGAGTAGGATTAGGGTACTCCTATCATATCTCTCCTAGGACATCACCTCTACCCTTTCCTAAAGCATATAGGGCCGAAAATACCACCTTCCCAAGAAAAAATAAAATTTAATCATGCTAAAGCTCCAATGATAGAATTTGAACCCAAGACCTCAAAAATTAATTCCAAAGCTCTAACCACTACACCACAACAACTCTTGTTCTTATTTTCTCTCCCAAATATTTTTCCTATTTAATTCTGAAGCTATCTCTATATTTTCACCTCAAGTAAAAATTACTATTTTGCCTTTCTTACCCAATAAACATAATTAAGCCCTCGAGACTATAAATCAAAAATTCAAAGCACATAAAATCATTTAAAAACATTTTTGAACATGCAATAAAATACGAAATGCATTCCAACCCCCTTACTCTAAGGTTGGTTTCGATTGGGGTTTCACACGTTGTCAGGAAACAATATCATAAAAGCTTGAATTTCATTGATTTAACCATATTTAAATGTCTTTATGTAAGTATATAAAGATGTTCTTTATGTAAATAGGTGTTATTCTGTTATTTGTATATTTATGTAATTTGTAAATTTATGTGCTACTGTATTCTATCATGTGTATTAAGTGTACTTAATTAACTAGTTGTAAATTTTCAAATCTTATTTTCGTACTTTTTGTACAGAATTAGTCTTGATTTATGATCCGACAAACTAAACGGAGCATAGTGAATTTTGATCTTGAGATCGAGAGAACTTTAACACACATTCGAAATGCATATAGAAACTAGGCCGACCAACTCAGTTCAACAGAAACAATGGAAGTTAACCAAAACAATAATGGTGGTAATAGTGGGAATAATAGACAGACTATGGGCGATTTTGCTAAACCTGCAATCTCAAGTACAGATTCGAGTATTACTAGACTGAGGGTAGAAGCCAACAATTTTTAAATAAAACCCAACATTATTAAAATGATACAAAATATGGTCCAATTTGATGGGTTATCAGATAAATACCCTAATACCTACCTTGCAAGTTTCTTGGAGATTTGTGACACATTTAAGATGAATGGTGTGTTGGAAGATGCTACGAAATTAAGACTCTTTCCTTTTTCTCTTAGGGATAGAGCCAAATTTTGGTTGAAATCTTTGCCCGTAGGATTCATCATTACTTGGAATGGACTAGCTGAGAAATTCCTAACCAAATATTTTTTTCCAGCTAGGACAGCTAAGCTTAGAATTGATATTTTTGCATTCCAACAATTAGAGTCTAAGAGCTTATATGAGTGTTGAGAAAGGTAAAAGGAGATGCTGAGAAAATGTCCTCACCATAGTTTTGAATTGGGCATGCAGACGCAGATTTTTCATAGTAGATTGTCTTTCGAAACAATTGATTAATGCATCCACTAAAGGTACAACAAATTCTAAAACCCTAGAGGAGTTGTATGATTTGGTTGAAAATATTGCTATGAACAACTACTCGTGGGGCAATCCAAGGTTTGGAGCTCGTATTCTAGGGATTCAAAAATTTGATGTTATTTCTGCCTTGGAATCTAAAGTTGAGGCACTTGCACAAAAAATAGAACATATGGTGGCCCTATCTCGAGGATAGGTAATGAACGTTAATTGTGATTTTTGTGAAGAAGGACACCCCAATTATGAGTGCCAAAATATAGGTTCTTATCAAGAGTCCTTAGAGCAAGCTGCTTTCATAGGGAATGGACGACGAGGTAATAATCCTACCACCTATAATCCGAGTTGGAGGAACCATCCTAATTTCTCTTAGGCCAATCAAAACTAACCTAAGCAAAACCCTTCACATTTTAGTAGAAACCCAAGGACTCAACCTTCTTTACCCCACAATGAACCCCCATCAAAGCCGTCATTGGAAGAATTGGTTAACAAGATGGTAAGTTCCACAGAAACACATTTTGAAGGAGTTGATGCAGTGACCCTATTAGGTGTGAAATTATCATATTTTGATAACCCCTTTTACTTGGATTTTGCATGAACTTTGTGTGATTTCTACTCATTTTGTTTGTTTATGTGATTATAGATTATCTTGGTGAAAAATAATAAAACAAGGACTTATAATGATGAATTTTAAGTTAAAGATGATTGTCTAATGATTTGGAAAGAGTTGGAAGTATTTTGAAGCAATTTAAATGGAGCAGGGTATACATCAACCCCTGTAAAACAAAACAGACCTTAGAAGGCATGCACGGCCTAGTGCACGGTCGTGCATGATCCCGTGCATAATAAGGGATAGATTATTGCTCCCAAAAATTTACAGAAAATGAGGAAAAATAACTATGCCATTTGCATGGCCAGAGGTACGACCATGCAGGTGGCCATGCATTGCAAGGATGCCATGTTAGTTACGAGAATTTTGGAAGATTTATGTGCGGCCAAGATGCAGAGTCATGCATGCATATCGTGCAAGCATCCTAAAGAGTTTTAGGAGTTCCTAAATTGATCCAAATGCAGTTTAAACTTCTCAAATTCAACTAAGGACAGTTTAGACGGCTTCTATAAAAGTAAGGGGCGTCCAAGAACACATATGCATGACATTCTTGAAGATACTTCTTCAAAAAACACATATACTTCCCAAGAGCATTGATGCATTTAAATTTGGGTATAAAAATCATATAAAAATAAGCACATTTTCAATCAAGTTTAAATTAAAATGTTAACCCCAAATTACACATATGAGAAAGCGTACTCATCATTAAGCATAGCATTGGGTTCAAACGAGTGTCGTTCCTCCAAGAACAAGTATGCATTAATCCCTTTTCTTTCATTATTTAACTGACTTAATAAAAAGAAAAATAATATAAAATAAAATAAAATAAAATAATTTATACATGTCAGGGATGGAAAATTATGTAACTTAAACCATTATTTTGACAAGAATGATCTTACACAACCGTTATCATAACTAATTATTCTCTTAGCATCATGAAGGATTAAGATAGATTCACTTCTTTTTCAATTCATAAAATCACTATCTTCTAGATAAATTAGCATCACATATTCTGTGTCAACTAATTCACTCAAAAGATGAATTAAACACAATTCTTGATTAAATCTCCATATTCTGGCAAACTTAAAACATAAAATTAACCAATGAATCCATATTCTGGCATATATCAATTAATCTTTAATTACCTTGTTCTTTGCAATTAACTCATTTTTCAAGTAAGTTAAAAGACAACAAATATGAAACTAATGAATTGAAACCACCATCAACCCCTTTTTCAAGCAAGTTAATGGAAAGAGACAACTAACTAATCTCGTAATTAACCCAAGTAATTAAATACCAAGAATAACAATCGATTAATCAAAAGATCAAAGTAACTCTAAAAAATCATGAATACCTAAAACAATGTCAAATTACAATAAAACAATTAATACATCATTGTTCAAAAAAAAGAAAATAAAGTAAAAGAAAGCACTCATAGACAAGCCTCCTTCTTCTTCCTTTATAGATCCTCTTGTACAATTCTCCTTGATTTGGTAGAATTCCTCTTTGATTTGAGTGTTTTTAAGTTTAGATCTATGAATTCCCCCTTTTTCCTTGTGTTTTCACTCTATTTATAGGCTTAGGAAGTACCTAAATTCGTTGGTGTAGGATTTTTGGCCGATTAGAAGTAGGAAAATACTAAAACTCTGCAGATTACCAAAAAATGCGTGCAAAAATCAAGACACCACCTCAATATTAGGGCATAGCCGGTGCCGCTTACAACCTCACAGTCGGTGCTGGTTGTGATCTGCTTCTCCAGTCGTTCTCTGATTTTTCTTGATTTTCGTGCAACCCTTCCAGAATGCAACCAACACCGCCTCTAGCCTCCCAGTCGGCACCGGTTTGGTTCTGTTCCACTTTGTTTCACTTGCTTTTATGTTACCTTGAAGTGCGTGCCAACAGCACATAGCTGTCACCGTTCCTCTGGCCTGTCTGACGCCACCTCTATTCTGTTTTGCGACGTTTTTGTCTTATTTTACCCCTAAAATCTGAAATAATACATAAAATACCTTTCCAATGGTAAAATCTCAAATATGAAGGAATATAACTAGTTATTAAACAAAATTTATCACAAAATAGCCTCAAATAACTAGAAAAAATATGACTAATTTAAGACCCTATCAGCATCATGGAAGGCCAAGAAAGGAAGGAAGAGGCAAGAAGGCAAGATGACTTAAGATTGTGGACTTTCCAAGTGTTATCTTTCAATCTTTCTCTTATTCTTTCTTGTTTCCAAGTTTACTTATTTTTAGTTCTTTTGTATTCAAACAATTTAAGTTTTTATCTTTATTTTGAGGCTATGTTTTTTTATAAGATTTGGTACTTTGAGATTCATGTATTAAAGATTCTATCTTTAGTTTTATAAAGATTACCACTTAGATATTTGTGTTGTTCTGGATTTCTCTTCTTACGAATCATGTTGAGTTCTTGTGATTGATCACTATACTTAACTTGCATAGTTGAATAGCTAGGAATATTGAGCCATGTGATTTACTTGTTATGGTTTATTCCTAGGTTAATGTTTTAGTGGCATCTATTTATCTTGATTAAGTTGCAAGCTTTTGTACTTGATTGGAATAAATAGGGAATGACATTATTCAAGTTGTTTATGTTTGCAAGCTTTTGGAATATATCCTGACTTGATGTTGATGTTGCCTTGATTTGCATATCAATCTTGTGATTAGTTTATAACAATTAATTAATTGAAGTATTAATATCTTTAGGAAAAGGTTAATCAACTTGGAGTAAATTAAGAAGAGGATTAGGGGTTAATTAGGAGTACTTGATGAAGATTAATCCATCTGTGCAATGATAGGAATTTTTAGCAGCTTTGCAAGAATTCTAAAATCAACTACTTAATGTAATCATATCAATGAGAAGTTACGTAATCAAATTTCATAACATAGGCCTAAGAACTTGGTAAATGCTTAATTTGTTTGGAAGTTTCCTAATTTACTTTTGTTTCTTATTTGATTTTGGTTTTCCTAATTTATTTAGGATTAGTTTTAGGTAGTTACTTAATTCAATTCCCCCCCCCCCCCCCATTTACTTTATATTAATTCATTATAAGAATGCACTCGAGTTAATTATTCAACATTTATTCGTAAGGTTTAGATAAGGAGTAAATATAAAAGTATACTTCTCTTGAGTTCCTTATGGGTTAGACACCCTACTTACTGCTATACTATGTTATATCTTAGAGAGAAGGGTTCATAAATTTCTTTTTGTTAGGCGGATGACGACTGCATTTAAATGGCCCTATTTTGAATATCATGATTCTCTTACAAATAGACCCAAAATTTGAGGCTTTGATGCACAATCTGAAGAATCAAATTGGTCAATTAGCTAAGCTCCTTGGAGATCATCAAACTAGATCTCTACCTAAAAATATAGAAAATAATCCACATGACCAAGATTGTGGAAAGCGATGAAGTTTACTCACTTTCACAATTTGGACAATTTTTAATTTTATTTGTGAAGTTAGTCTTGTTTAGTTTCTTGTTGGAATTCATGCATGCATATTTTTTTCAAGATTATTTGTCTTTCCGTTCATTTATTTATAAAAAAAAAGAGAGAGAGAGAGAAGAAAAAGCAAAATTTTTTAAAACAATACTGACCAGGCCCTGGTCCAGTTAGTTGGACCCGGCACTGGTCTTCAGTAGAATTTTTTACCAAACTTCACCCGGCGTTGGTTCACATCGGGGTGCCCACATAAAGGAGCCACGATGACTTATTTTTTTTAAAACCTATCACTTTCCTCGCTTTTTTCTCTCAACCCATCGCTAGCTTTTCACTTCCAACCATCACCAGATCAATTTTTACCTTCAAACTCATCATCAAATCATTAAATCCTTGATTTTTTATGATTTCTTCCGATTATAATCATAAAAATCCTATATTTTTCTTCACAACCCAACTTTCCAATCCACTTAATTTGTGCATGATTTCTTCAATTGCTTTGTATTAGATGATTGCACATACATTAGAGAACAAAGTGGTATGGATTTTCTTTCATTTTTACGGTTCAATTTTAAATATTGAATCTTTTGCTATTTTTGCCCTACTTTTTGGCCGAAATTCCATGATTACACTTGTTTAATTTGGATTGATTGAATTTGTGAATCCATGGTGTATAGAATAGCATGTGTTAATGTTTAGTAACACTATTTCTATGCTCTTAATGCATGCTTGGATATCTATAGGGCTATTTTGGCATAATTCTCTTAATATGGTTTTTGTCCTTGAAAAGGAAATTTTTTATGCTTGGATTGGGTTTGCTGTGGTAGTATCTTACTCCTAACATTACTACATTGATCTAAGGTTAACAATTAGATGATTCTTGTGTTGAGCATAATCCTTATTGTTGATTATTCATTTCTACAGTGAGAATTCTTATTATGTTTGGATTGCGGAATTGTGTTTTCATTGCAAGCATATCGAGGAGAGTGGGATTGGTGGATTGAATTGGTGTTGAGATTTGAGGAGTTGGGTGTTATTTGTGAATTGGTTGAGAGTTGTGCTTATTGGAGTATTATGGTGGTTTTGTGAACTATTGTTGACCTCCTTATTCTTGTCTTATTTTCTTTTTAAGTAATGCTATCATGTCTAGACCAAGAGGGATAGGTTTGTGTTCCAAGAGGTCTAGAGCCTCATCTTCTTCTACTCCTTCTTTTGAGCCATTTTCTGCACACCTTACCCAGTTTGTTGAGCATATTTATCAAATTTAGTACCAAAGCCATATTAACAATAAGATCATAGTAGAAAAACCTTCAAGCCATCCCTTGATAATTTACTTCAGATATCTACCATGATTAGGAGATTGGGATAGGAAGCTATCATTAGACTTCAAGGAGTTTATTGCCCTGTGCCAATCAAAGAATTCTATGCCAACATGCAAGACTAGAAAAAGAACAATTTGGAGACTATCTCTACTATAGTTAAGGGGATCCCCATTGAGTTTGATAGGAGTAGACTAGCTACTATTTTGAGTATTAATAATGAAGGCCCTTAGGTAGCTATGGACCATCACAACCAGAGGATTATCTCTAATCCTCTATGGAGCTTTAATGACATACGTCAGGAGTTGGATATGCATAGGAGAGGACCTATTGCCTCTCCTAGTTATTTTTCTAACAATGACCTACAAGCTCAATTAATAGCCCTTGTAAAACCCCACCTAAACCTACCCTAAAGTTAGAGGGATGGGGTACACATCATATCATATTACATAAAAATATACTTCTTGAATAATTTTGTGTGCCTTAGAATTGTAGAACATAGGTTATATGGTTTATTTGTGTTTATTGAGTAGAAAGGGTAAAAAAGAAATTTTGCTTGAGGTCGAAATAGGAAGAAGGCTTGAGGCTTAGATAAGAAGAGAATTTGGTTGGGAAAATAAGAACAAGAGTTAGTTTGGTTAAGTGGTTAGAACTTTATGATTTAATCTCTAAGGTCTTGCGTTCAAATCCCATCACCTAAGTTTTATTCATAATTATCTTAACCAATATTTAAAATTTTCTTTTTCTTACATTCCTTAAAGTTAGGAATGTTGTCTTAGGGAAGACACATTGGCAATATCCTAACCATGTGGCCTTGTCCAAAAAGGAACTCTAGAAGAATTTTTGTCTCAATTATTTTTGCAAGCCTTGTCCTAACCTATTTAAATTTAAATCACTCCTATTTCTTTAATTCTTTTCAATATCTATTAAAAGTCTTGGATAATTCCTTACTTGAAGTTTCAAAAATTCCAACTCTTAGGGATAGGAAGATGACCGAAATTGAGGAAGGAAAATAAGAAGGGGTTTTCGATTAAAACACCATAGCAATTCTTCCAAGAACTCCATTTTTCTTCTTGTTCTTATTTTAGTTATAATCTGGAAATTTTTCCAGAAATTCTTCTTGGCTGGTTTTCAAAAATTGCAGCAACTAGTACCTACACAATTCTTGCTAGCAACCAACTATTTCGTGGGAAGACGGAAGGTGAAATCCTTGGAATTTCGCAGCTTGAACAAAGCCCAACCAAACCAGAAATTTTCCAGCAAACAATCAAGATTTGGACATGAACATTGAGCCATCCATTTGTGCATAAGAACACCTAAAACTTTCCTCTTTCTTCTCCAAGGTGGTGGCTAGAAAACCACCATTAATGGACCTTCAAACACTCCTAGACTCCAGCTGCAAATTCAATTCAAAGGGATTCGAAAAATCTACTCAAAAAACCTTCCAAATCTCAAGAAATCTTGTAGCTAAAATTCCAAAATTTTTCCAGCTTGCCTATCCAATACAAGGACCAATTTCTTCATCAATCATCTTCATATTTTCAGCCATCTTGCAGCCATGGACATAACATCTTGGCTTCTTCATCTACCATGGCTATTAGGACTCCATTAACACACCTCAAAATACTCCTATCTTCACTCTATTCAAAACTTTTCAAACTTCAAAATTAAAATCCAAATTTTCCTCCATTAAACACTCATCTAACTAAAGGATTAAACCAAAATTTTCTTTGCTATTATATAGCCATTTTCAACCAGCTACAAAGCTGAAACAATCTTCATTCCATGATGAAAACATAGCTAGTTCAGTCATTCACCATTGAAGGACAAGAAACCTTCAAAAAGCAAACACTATTACCCAATCTTCTATCTCAAACATCTCCACATTTTTCTCAATTTGAAATTTGAAATAGCTGAAACTCTCTCTCTCTTTCTTGGATAACCAAAACCCCTCTCTTGGCTAAGCCATCTAGCCATCATTCACTAGACACACACAAAACACCCTTTCTCAATTTCCTCTCAAGAACACACACTAAGATTCTTCAACCTTCAATCACCTCTATTCACCCCAAATCACTCCAAGAAACCCTCAAACCAACTAGGACTCGATCTATACTCACTCATAGGTCACTCCATAACACCAAAAACACCAAAGTTGATATTCCACTCAGATCAAACACACTTTTCGGTCAAGAACAAGAAGGTAAATTTAATCACCTTGAACCTTCTTCACTCCTTCAACACCATTTCATTATCATCTTTCTCTTTCTGTCTCTCTTTCTCTCTCTCTTGGCTGAACCATTGGTGGCCATTCTTGGACATACTTCAACCAAGGAAGGACCCCTCAAGCACTCAAGAACCTTCATTGAACAAGGCGATATCTTCAACTAATGATCATTAAAAGAAGTATTTCTTTCATGACCTTCTCTTTAAATTTTGAACTCAAGGATTTTAGATGATAGAAGTGATTGGTTGATTGAATAATGTGGGGTTGGAGATATATATATAGGTGAAGGGAATAGATTTAAGACATGAAGATTGAAATGAATGTTGTGACTTATGAAGTATGGATTATGCTTTAAGATCATTGTATGTTCATTATGATTAAGGGCTTTATGAATGTTTTGATGTATGATAGACATTAAACTACCATTGTTGAGTATGCCTTCATGATGTTATTTTTCAATAAATCCCTAGATAATATTATAGCTAGTAGAATAGCACCCTTGTTGTGATGTATGTTAATGCAAGTCTAATTTTGGATAAATCAACATGTTATTTGTTGGACCTTTGTGCATATGAATATGTATATAGATTTTCTCTAGTAATTCACTATGGTCACTAAAAATTATTGTAAGAACTACTTTTATTTTTATTTTTTGTTATTATTATTATTATTATTATTATTATTATTATTATTATTATTATTATTATTATTATTATAAATAATGTTTTTATTTTATTTTATTTGCTAATTTTGGTATGCATCAAATATTTTCAAAATTAATAGTTACTTAAAATATTATTATTTTATTACATAAATAATAAATATTATTTTCATTAAGCGCTATTAAATAAATAATAATAGGAATTAATTAATATAATAATAATACCTTTTGAATTTATATTATTTATAATAATAAATAGTATTGGTAATTATTATCAAAATAATTTATTTATTATTAATATTGTTTATTATATACTATTAGAAATTATTTATAATTTATTATTAATAGTACTTATTATTTATTATTAATACTACTCATTATTTATTATTTGTTAATAAATAGTTAATATTATTATTTATTATTTATTTATAATTTATAACAACTATTTACTTTAACTTATCAAATTAATCTGATTCTATAAAATACCTTATCAACTAGTGTTAAAGCTTGAAGCATTGTTGTCATAACTGGATGTTGTTGCAACTAGTTAAGCCTAGGCATGTTACGCTAAGAGTTATTTATTTAAGCAAGTGTTGTCTGATTATTGGGACTTATGCCCTGTATTTACCCTAGGTGAGATTAGGTTGCCTTGAACTATCTTGGAAGGCTGTTGTACCCAGGAAAGCAAGAGATTAGGTAAGTCCTTGCATAAAACTGTTTGAAGATCAAAATCACTTTGACAAGTCAAAATATGATGTATACGTGGAAATGTAATTTAGATGTAATTATAGATAATTTTCCTTTTCTTTTCCATTTAATCAAACAATTTCAAGTTGAACAAGCAATTTTACACAAAATGCTAAACTTTTCCTAAAAGCTAACTTTGACAAGAATTTTGTAAACCATAATTGCACTTTCAAAGAAAACACATTGAATGATTCTTCTTTTCGCAAAAAGGACAAATACAACATTGAGTACTCAATAAGGGTAGACTACTAAGACTAGCCTTTGAAGGGTTAGGTAGTCTCTCAGTAGGAGGCCACCTCTAAGGGGCGAGCTCTACCTGGATAAGACGACAGTTTTTGTTGGTCAGGCTGATCTGAGTTAGCAATCACAGTTTAGGTGGACTGTTTATTTCCGAAGTGGACAACCGGTAAGTTTGGGTGTAGAGATGGAGAAGTATCTCACCTGGTGGGCCATACACCCAGCTTATATCAGAATGCATAAAGTGAGGCATCCTGATCATTCTCTTATCATGATGCACAAAGTGTGGCATCCTGACCATTCTCTTGTTATGGTGCACAGAGTATGGTGCCATGTCCATTCTGAGGAGACGAAAAACAGAGAGCATGTACTAGCGGAAAAAAAACAGAGGAAAAAAAAAACGCAAGCCTTAAAGGCCACACGGAAGCGAGAAGATCATACATTTGCGCTCCTTAAGCCTTCTAGGTTGAGTAGAAGTGGATTGAACGACGGGAATTGCTTCGCCTTGCCCACTTGAAGAAGCTTCCGGTTGAAAACCCGCTAGCCTCCTACTTTGCCTTGTTTGCATGAACGCCAAGTTTTCCAACTCTCGGAATATTCCTCTGCCTAACCTCTAGTCGGTGAACACAATGGTGAAGAGGAACGGACTCAATTCTCTTTGGTTCTCTTGCTATTGATTAGCAAAGAAACAAGAAGAAGACACAGAGGAGGGAGACGTCTGAGAGAGAGAGAGAGTTGCGTGAGGCTTGTGTGTTAGGAGATTAGGGTTTTCTTTTCCCAGAGACTTGTTTATTGGTCAGCCAAAAAACTAGGTCTCTCATTATCTGATAAACATATCCCCGGGATATCATATTTCAAAACACCCAGATGTTATCTTGAGAATCAGTTTGGCTTAACCCTAAACTCTTCTTAACCGTATCTGGAAAAAACCCTAAGGTCCAAGCTATTAGGCCGGAAAAATATTTATTATTTTTCTTGGACCAAAAAGGCCCAAAATAATAAACATTAATTATTTATTTTTTGGACTTATATAAACAACCCAATAAATAATTAATAAGCCCAAATGAACCATAACAATTAACCTTTAATTATTTATTTCTTGGGCCTATATAAATAACCCAATAAATAATTAAACATTAATTATTTCTCCTAGTTTAAGCCCAGGTTAATTTCTTAATTATTCATACTGGACCTAGGCCCTAAATAATTACTTAATTAATTAAACTAGATAATTAATTTCTCTCAACTCCTATTTTATTTATTTATTTTATTTCAATCTAATAATAAATTAGATTTTCTGAACAAAATAAAATAAAATAAAATAAAATCTTCTTGAACTGAGACCAATTCCTCAACCCAAAATTAGTTAGGACTTACAGGCTATTCCAAGGACCAAAAAGACGCATCGCCTTAGTTGCTAAAATGACCAAAATACCCCTCCTATATAAATAGCTGTATTTTACATTTTAAATATTTCCTAATATCACCATAAGGAAATATTGACCCCAAGGACAATGCTGCATTAGCAAAGTCTCTGACCTACATGTGAAATGACTAAAATACCCCTCTACACATCGCCGTACATTTAGAGAGGAAGAAGTGTACTAACACCCCTCTAAATAACATCTACCACCCTTAGGCTTCTAGTCTAATGATCCACGACTTCCTGGAGTGTTTCTGCTTTCCAATGGAGCTACTCTAAAACAAACATCCAAGTCATGTTTCCCAAGGCCCTGGACATTTTAGACCATTCGGACAACCACAAGGGGCGATATAGTGCAGAAACTATCTTGTACAAGTCTGTCTTAACTAACTAGTCACACATACCCAACACGCAAGTATATTGGCCATACGATAGAACCTCAACTATAGCAAATCAAAGTATATGCTTCCAGCTTCGCCAAACCACCAACTCATACTCAAGTCGTAGAGTACTAGTCCACACTGTAACAGTAGTACTCTAGGTTTCTATCATATAGTACTTTTAGAAACCACTACTACAGGTCCTGTCCTATGTAATCGAAATACGCTTATGTCATGAAGTGAGTGGACTACTCACTGGATAAAGGTAAGCCATTCCCCATTTGGAATTCATAACATAATAACCTAAACATGATGAGATTCTCAGTCTCATCAATAGGTTAAGAACAAATGTTTATGTGTTAAATAACCCGTGATCCATACCTTATTGTGAAAGACCACCATTCACATGTACCACTTATTTAAACACAATGGGTTTGTTCCAAACGAAAATTGTGCACAAACAAAAAGTAAATTCACAAACAATTTCTGAAAATAAATTCTTTTATTAAAATATTCAATTTTACATCAGAAACCTAGTCTAAGAGTGCATACAATCCAACACATTCATGATGCATGGCTTCATAGTCAACTTTATTTGAGTGGTTATTTCTTTACAAGTTGAGCACTTTTACTTTACAAATGCTGATAAAACACCACTCAATGTTCAAAAATAAATTTCTGGACTTGCAGACTTTTTCTTATGACTTGTTCAAAACTTGCATACAAAATTTCTTTTCCTAAAATACCATGAGCACACACATGTCTTATTGAGAAATGTTTTTCACACCTTTTTATATCATGTCTTCAGGTCGATCCTACTTCAAAGGTTGATTTACTTAAGTTGCCATGAGCTTAGAAGACTTATTTTGATGTATTTATTATTAGAGATTTTACTTACCTTCTATTTATTCCAAGACTTGTATAAGTATTGTTTTGGGATTAGAATAAGTTTATTTTTAAGTTATTTCCTTCTATGTTTTCTATTTCCTAGTTATAAAGACCTCTTATCCTAAGGACAAAGCGACATCCCCGCCCTTTTTGGGGTACGTAAGTAGTGGGGTGTTATAGCCCTAGTCTATATCTTTGCTTTTAATATTGTGCCTAAGGCCAGTGGTTATAATAATGCTAGAATCATTGATGTCTACATCCTCTCTAGAATGATAGGTAGTCAGCCTATTCCTCTTACTCCCTAAATCATTCAGTCTATGAGAGAGATGGTCTATTCTTGCATTTCCTCCAATGCAATTGTGTTTCTTTTGGTGCGATCCTTCAGGCCGTTGGAGTGAGTTGTGATAGGGAGTTGATTAAGACTGCTACTGAGAGAGATGTAGTAACTGAGCAAACCTTAGTGCAGTGTAGATATAAGTATAATGAGAGGGGGAGGTGTTAGATGAAACCATTTGAGGTTTAGCACCCTAGGATGGAGAAGATACCTTCTGATGAGGAAGAGGAGTAGCCCCCATAGCCTCGAGCATATGCCAGTAGTTTGAGATCGCAGCCTAGTGCTGGGATCGAGGCTAAGATGTACACCCAAATGGAGCAAATTAGACTTGGGATGGAGACTCAGATGACCATTCTTCTCCAACTTAAAGATTCTATGACTGATATGCATAAACGGCAGGATGCTCAAGAGCTGACTTGATCTTATTTATGCAGCAGCTTTCTAGGTAGGCAGGAGGAGCTTCTACTAGTCAAGTTAGGGGCATTGGTTCAGTTGAGGATGATGATGCTGATGAGAATGAGGAGGATGATTAAGATTTTTCTTTGTTCACTTTTATTTTTTTAGCATTATTTTTCTCTTTATATTCTCATGACTTTTCTTAGATTTTCTATTTTCCTTTTGTTTTATTTTTATGTTTAGTTTTTTTCTAGTTTTATGTGTTAGGTTTATTTTGTTTAAGGAACTCAACTCGTATCAGGAAACATGCTCGTTGGATGGAAATTAACTTTTTTGTGGCAATTCATGCCTACAGAAAGTATCCCTTTTTCTTATCTTCTTCCCCTTTAATTTTCTTAGTCCCTTGGTTCGTCTTTCTTGTTAAATTTGGGGCCATTGAGGACACTATCCAATTTCAATGTGGGGGAGGAGTATGTTTTAGAATTTCTTGACATTTGGGATATTAGATATTTTAGATTTTTTTTTTTCGATTTTTGCATGAAATTGGCTTAGTTTGCTCATAATGAGGTTATGACTTTCTTTTCAACTATGGATGAGGATTTGTCATTCAATTGGTTGGATTTTATTGGAGTAAATTTGTGTATTAGGTTGAGTATTGCTAAGTCTTAAAAATTTAAGTTAGCCTTAGTTATGTTTTAGTATTTGAATTTTATTCCATTTCTTAAGTTTGAATATAGATGATATGATGAAATATGGGGAAAGTTGTTGATTAATTATTGTTTCATGGTATTTAAATTTGCTTTAACCTTGAGTTGTGGATAAGGATAGTGAGGAAAAGTGCAGAAAAAAAAAAACATGTGTGAAAGATGAAAGAAAGAAAAATGCTTTTATTTGTTTTGAGAAAAAAAGAAGAAGTTCTATGCTGAAAAATGGGTCAATATGGAGAGAAGTAGCAAGTTTTATTTGGTGCACTTTCTTGAGGCTATCCCAAAGGTAAAGACAAAAAGAAAAAGAATGATGACTATAAGGGGGCTCATATGGTGAATGAAGAGAAAGTCATTCTCTTGAGGCTATCAACTACCTAAGTCTTTAAGGGGAAAAAAAAGTAGAGTGTTTCCTTAAATTTGCTACTTAAGTTTATGCACATTTGGTTCTATGATACTTAAAGTTGGTTAAACGACTTGACTTGTATGATTTGTGTTATCTATGTTCTAACTTAAAGGGTAGAATAATTTTCTTGTATTAAATATAAGCTTGTTTAACTTAACTTTGAGGGCTTTGGATATATTTAGTTTTAATAAACGAGTTTGCACAAGTATTCTTAAAAGGTTGAATGAATGGCAAGCCTTTGTTCATGGTTGCAAAAAAAATATAGCTTTATTATGCATGGACTTATGTTGAAATAGTTATTTATTTTGCCATGTCTTAAGTGTGGGGGAATATGATAGGGCTTAAATATATCAATATTTTCTTAGTTATTTGGGGTTATTTTGTGATACTTTAATTTAATAACTAGCCAATTCCTTTCCTATTTGATATTCTACTTATGGAAAGTGTTTTTGATGATTTCTTACAGAAATTGATAAAATTGGAGTAAAAATAACGAAATCTTGAGCTGGCGCCGGCCCTGCTCTAAAAAAATAGAGGAAAAGGGCATAAAATCATGGATTCCCAGAGTTAACCCAGCGCCAGCCCAAATCGGGTGAGCAAGTGCCAATTCTAATCGGTACAGAGACGGTTTAATACTTTTTTATGCATAATTGGAAAGTACCAAAGAGATCTTTTGGTATTCAACTTGTACTCAGCCTAAGACTTCTCTAGAGCATTTTTAGCAACCAAGAGGCCTCTATAAATAAGAGAAGTTGATGGAGAACATATGAATTCAATCAAATCAAGAAGTTCAAGGACAAAAAGCTGAAACCATTCTTTAGAAGAAGAATTCATCATTCAAAGAGCATTATTTCTGATACGAGCTCAGGAGCACCAAAATTTGAAAATTAGACTCAAGAACAAGACTTAAGAATTGGTCACCCAATCTTCTACCAAAATGCCCACAAAAATAAGAACCCTAGGTGATTTAATAACTAGAACCCAAATTCTAATAGGATTTGGCCAACTACTTCAATACCCAAACACCCTTGAATCTACAAAGAATTCAAGAACAAGTGGGAAGGAGAAAGTAGGCACCTTTTTAGGTTTTCTAACAAGAACACTAGGTAAGAATAAATCTACCCAATACCCAAGATGAAGAAACAAGTAGGATTAACCCAATAATTTTAGAGACTCTAAATAGAGTCGAGTCTAATTCCTTTACTTGGTCTTGAAAGGAAGAACTACGGAGGAATTCTCCTCTCCAAGAGTTCAAGACTCTATTCTCTCTTTGAAATTTGAAATCTAAATTCTATTACAAAAGAGGCTATAATGGAGTACTTATAAGCCATAAGTTGTCCTAACTAATTAGCAAACAAGCATAGAAATTAGATGGTCTTAATACAAGTTTTTAGGCCCTATTACATGTCTTAAAATAGGTTAAAACATAATAAAAGTCGTGAAAATTAAATTACAAGTGAAAATGTTGAAAATACGAAAAATAGTCAAAATTCTGGGACGAACCTGACTAAGCCCGGTACGGGTCCAAGGACTACAACTGGTGCCGGGTGTAATCTGCCTGACGACTATTTGTCGCTAGATTAGGGTCGGCGCTGGGTCTTTCAATCTCGACCAGCACCAAGGTCGGCGCCGGGTCCTTCAATCTCGACCAACACCAGGTAGACTCTGGGCGTCCTCCCCTGTTTTGTTGCACTTCAAAACTTGTTCTTTGGACCGCCATTCCATTTCTCTATGTTTCCTTGATCTTCCAAATGAAACGTTGGTTGTCTTGAGCCCTTCTTGATACTCCTTTAGCCTTCAATCCTTGTTTAAATTTTGGCTTAATCCGCCACATGGATTGTTGCTTTCATTGTGCGTCTTTTAGCCCTTTATTTTCCATCCATCTCTTCATAACCTTCTTAGACCTGGGCTTGTTGAATTTATTGTCTTGAAAACTCCCTTGATTCCTCTTGAATGTTTCTCTTACCTATGGCACCATGAAATGTGATTTTGTTCCTCTTCCCCTTTCTTGAAAATGGCCTTTATGCCTAATTTGATTCCTATCATTTTCCCCTTTTTGAAGATGATTCACTTTCGAATTGATTCATGCATTACAATTTAAACAAGGCATTTTGTATGAAGGTGAAACATTTAGCTTTGGGTCCTCAACAACTCCCTTATTTTCTCTCTTCTCAACCCAAGCCCTCAACCTCATTTTACCTCCACTCATTTTCTTTTTCTCAACCTCTTGTTTGTCTCTCTTCTGCACCACATTACTTTATGTTTGCCTCTCTCTAGGCTCATTTACTCTCCTCTCTTCCCCTTTTACCTCAAACTTTTTCATCTCATCCCCCTTCTCATTTAGCTCTCTCTCTTTTCTTTCTTCATCTTTTCTTTCACTCTTCTTTCTTCCTTTTTCTCTCTCCTTTTCCTTTCTTTTTCCCCCAAAAGATTTTGATCTTTTGTAACCTCACTAGGGGGCATTGAGAGAAAAGTAAACTTCATTCCCTCTTTACTCAATACATAAGTGTTTCTCCTACTATTGTGCATCACATCTCTATCACACATCTAAGGCCTTCCCAACAACAACCGTAACACCCCACTACCTAGGTCCATTAGGGCCGGGGATGTCACCCCATCCACAAGACAAGGGATCTTTATAACTAGGTGACATAAAATAAAATAAAATAAATACTTCGAAATTAAACTTATTACAACCTAACAATACATGAACAAATTCAAAAATAATTGTCTGCTACAATCTCTCGAAAGTAATACATAATAAAGACAATAGAGAGTCTTCAAAATCATAGGCAATAATCTAGCTAATGACCTTCATAGAGGGATCGACATGAAAACATGGTATAAAGGTGGTGAGATAAAAATCTCAATAAGCCCGTGTGTGCTTTGAGTGTTTCAGGTAAAACAATTCATGTATGCAAGTTGTAAAAGTTTCATAAGAGAAAGTGTTGGCAAGCATTAAATAAATGTCGTAAATAAAGAGTGGCATTTTGCTTTCCCAAAACATACATGTGCACAATAAATACAACCATCTAAAGAGGTAGCTATGGCACCACACATTGGGCACCATGACAGTATAACGGTTAGACACCACATGTTAAGCATACTGACAAAAGGTAGGTGTACGATCTACCGGGTGAGATACTCCTCCATCTCTACACCCAAACTTACCGGTTGTCCACTCCGAAAACACACAGTCCACATGACTGAAACTTGCTAGCTCGGACCAGTATGCCCTACCAGACTGGAATCCTATTCGAGAAGGACTCACCCCTCAGAAGTGTCCACCTACTGAGAGACTTACCCTAACCCTTCAAAGACTAGTAGTCTACCCTTATTGAATACTCAACGTTGCTTGTCCCACTTGGGAGAAAATTGACCATACAATGTTTTACTTGGAAATAGCAATTAAGGTTTCTAAGAATTTTTTTTGCCAAAGTTGGGTTTTAGAAAAAGTTTAACATTTTGTGTAAAATTGCTTGTTTAATTTTTAAATGGTTTGCTTGATTGAAATAAAAAGGAAAACTATCCTTAATTGCCTTTACAAAACAAATGTTCATACACGTTACGTTTAGCTTGCCACATTAATTTTAGTCTTCAAAAGACTCCATGCAGGAGCTTACCTGATCATTTGCTCTGCTGGGATTCAAAGATCTTTCAAGGTTAACCTAACCCTACCTGGGGTAAACACAAGGCATAACATAACATTTAGACTATATTTGGCTTACATAAATATTCCTAGATCAACTAGTTACAACCATGACTAATCAGTCCATGATGTCCTAAGCTTTAATGCTAGTTTGATAATGTATTTTATAAAATAATTCTAGTTTGATAAGTTAAAATAACTAGAGATTCTAAAATAATTACTAATAAGTTAAAGTTTCAAACAATAAATTTTGAGTATTATTGCTAATAAATAAACTTGCGTTAAATATTGAATAATACTAAGTCCTATATAATGTTGGTAAATGGTAATATTTAAATAGTATTATTATAAATAATAAATAATAAAATACACTTAATTTTTAATTAATAATTAATAGATAATAAATAATTAGTAATAAATAATAAAATTAATAATAAATGAATTATATTTAATTTTTAATTAATAAATAACAAATAAATTTTAATATAAATAATATGTATAGATATAGGTAAAAGTTTTAACTATGGTCTACAAGGTCATTAATTAATTCTGATATTTTATTTATTACTATTATTTATATAAAAGATCTTATTTATTATTATATATTTTTTATTTTTAATAAAAGATATTATTTATTGGACTAATAAAATATTAATATTTTATTTAATATTCTATTCCAAACCATCCTATTAATTTCAAAATTCATAGAGAAAAATATAGTAGTAAAAGTAATTAAATTTGTTAATAAAAATGACCTAGGATTAACAAGAAAATAATTTTTCACCATGATTTTCCTATTGCTAGATAAGATTCATGAACACATGCTTGAATTAACACATACTATCACGAGGCTAATTTCCTACTAGGCATAGTCATCATTCATGGCTTCAATAGAAATAAGAACATAAAAGTCTATTCACCATAGGTGACATGACATCTAACATGCTTTAAACATCCATACCTCTTATTAAACATGATGAACATATATTGATCCAAAAGAAAAATCCATATAGCTTAGACATATATATCAATTCTCATGTTCTAACTCCATCCCCTTCATCCACATTCATATACTCAATCCCCCCATTCATATTCAATCTTCTTATTAACATCTAAGAGACATGAATTTGGAAATAAAAAAGAGAGGATTTAAGAAGAAATACTTGATAGTCGATCACTTGATGAAGACTAAAGAAGGTCCACACGTTTGAGAGTCTTTAGTGGTCCAAAGGAAAAACAGCCATGGTTGATCAACCATTTTGGCCAAGAGAGAGAGAGAGAGAGAGAGCATTAGAATGGAATATCAAAAATTGAATAGAAGAGGAAGAACGAGAAGGTTGTTCTTGTTTTGCCTTTTTGATGTTCTTGAGACCTTCAAGAAAAAAACTAATTTTGATCCGTTTGAAAATTCTCTTTTGTGTGATTTTGTGTTATAAAGGCCAGAAATAAAGTCTAGGGATTAAGTATGAGTGATCTGGAGTATTTGAGAGTGATTGGAGATGTTTAGGATAGGTTTAGGCTTGAAGAAGTGTAGTGTGTGTTCTGGGTGTTCTTGGTGTTTTGAGAGAGTTTTGAGAGAAAATGCTGCGAAATTCTGGAATGCTATTGACCAAATGGTTTGGAGTAGATAGGAGTTTTGGTTTTCAACTAGAAGGAGAAAGGGTGTTCAGATTTTTTTTGAAATTCAAATGGAGAAAAATGAGGAGTTATTTGAGGTAGAAGATTAGCTAATGTTGATTGATCAAGGAAGGTTTCTTTGCTCTTCAATGGTATCGGCTGAACAAGCTAATCTTGCTGAAATGAATGAAGGTTGTTCAGGTTATATGGCTGGCCAAAATTCAGTCTATGATGGCAGAGAAAATTTTGGTTTGTTCACGTGGTACAAGAGTGTTTCAATGGAGCAAAATTTTGGAACTATTTAGAAGTTCAAAAGAGTTTTGGATAGAGTAATCTTATGAGCTTTTTGAGGTGTGATCATGGAGTCCAAGCACTCAAGGTAAGTGTGGAGGTCAATAGTGTTCAGTCCATGGCTGAACAAGGTCCAATTTCCAGAGATTTGAAGGGTGTTTTTCGGCCTTGGCATTGAGAGAAAAAACTGGACATTTTTCTGGTTTCAACTTGTTCAAGGTTTCGAAGGTTGATGACTTTTGGTGCAGAATTTTCTTCAGTTACATGGCCCGATTTGCAGCTGTTTTTCTAAGGTGTTTGAGGGTCTTTAAGGGTGGTTGTCTAGCCTTCTTTCTGGGGAAAAATAGAGGAGGTTCTAGCTCAATTGATGACAAAAAAACAACTTCAATTCTAGCTTCATAAGTTGCGAATTGTGTAGGATTTTTTTTCTTGTTTTTGTGCAGTTTGAACAGTCCAAAAATTGCCCAGAATTTTTAGCCTTCAAGCCACATAAAATGACCATTTTTCTGGCAGCAAATGGGTAGGGTGGTTGGCTGAACTTTTCGAAATCTGTTCTGCAACAATTCTGAAAAATTTTCAGATTTTCCTTCACTAAAAATATGAACAACATAAAGGTAAGATTGAAGGGTTAACCATGTTGATTTATTTCTCTTGGGAACCTATCCTAATTCCTCTCCTATTTTCGGTCATTCCCTAATCCCTCAAGACTGCTTTTCGAAATATAAGGCCAAAGAATTATCACAAAATTTTTTGAATTAAAATAAGAGATTTAATGGATTTTGGATGATTTAAATAATGATAATGTTAGGACAAAGTTAGAGATAATAAAAAGGGCCAAGAATCCCTCCAGAATTCTTTTTATGACATGATTATATGATTAGGACATTCTCTTCATGTCTCCCTAAAACAACATTCCTATCTATAAGAAATGTAAGAAAATCAAAAATTCAAACATAGCTAAGATAATCATGAATAAAACTTAAGAGATGGGATTTAAACTCATAACCTTAGAGATTAATTCCAAAACTCTAACCACTTAACCACACTAACTCTTGTTCTTATTTTCTCACCCAAATATTCTTCTTATCTAAACCTCAAGCCATCTTCCTATTTTGACCTCAAGCAAAATTGCATTTTTACCCTTCCTACCCAATAAGCATAAATAAGTCATTTAACCTATAACCCACAATTCTAAAGCACATAAAACCATTCAAAAAGTATATTTTTATACAGAATGATATGATATGCATCCCAACTCCCTTACTCTAAGGTTGGCTTTAGGTGGAGTTTCACAACAACTCTCCAACATACATGGGCATTACATCACAAAGTACCTCATCTTCATAATTCCCCATGATAAATGTAACCTTAGCTTATTTGTTTACCTTCACCTCACCACATTCATTAACCCATTGAAGCTTGTATGGCTTAGGATGCTTTATGGTCCCCATACCTAACTCTTCCACTTAAGTAGTACTTATCACATTTGTATAACTTGCACAATCTATCATCAAACTACATGGCCTTTGATTGATTTTACATCTTAAGTAGAAAATGCTTTCCCTTGGGAATCATTCATATCCTTAACAATATAAGTACCCAAGACTTTGCTAGCAACACCAATTAATGAATTTCTTTGCTCAACCACTTTTCCCCTTTCACCATCTACTCCCTCTTTAGGTTTTGTGGTCTCCCTAGAAAATGGTGTTGGTATTTCACTCTTCACAACCTCACATTCTCCCTCTTTCTTTTGTTGATGTGAGTTCTTTTCCAATTCATAGTTACTTGAAACATTTTTGGGACCTTCATCTTTAGTATATATTTGCTCCACATTAACCACATCATTATCATACTCAACTCCTTCTTTGTTATCCCCATGTTGGCCTTTACTACCTTGTATTAATGGACTTTCCCCAACTTCTTTATGTTTTTCCTCACCCCTTTGATTTTGCAATTCTCTTTCTTTGGCTTCTTCTTCTATCTTCTCTTCTTTTTCAATTTCTTGCAGCTCATTTTGTTCGCTCTTTTCAACCTCTTACTCCTCTCTGTTCTTTTCCTCATCTTGTTTCTCCCACATCTCAAATCTTTTGTTCAATTGGCTAAATTGCAAACTAAAGGACTTCCAATAGCAATTAGGTGAATTGTGTTCATAGATGAAACAATACTCACAAGGGCTCACTTCACTTCTTTTCAACTCATCCCTACTTTTTGGACTTTTCCTTCTTAGACAATCATATGTGTCATAGCCATAATCCCAACAAGTAGAATAAACATAATCTTGCTTTCTTCTCAAACCACTCTTGGAAGAATTTTGTAATGCACTCATTTCCCTTGACTTGGATCTTTTTGGATATTCATAGTAAGTGTGTGTATAGTGCGAACAAATATATCGCCCATACTCCCTCTCTTTTTGCATACTACACTTTGTCCTTCGCAACCTACTCCTTGAATATTTTTGTAGTCCTTCATCATGCTCTTCCAAACACCCCATGCTCTCATAGTCATCCTTTTCATATCTCCAATCATACTGATCATTCCCACCATAACTACTTCTAGTTGAACAAGGCTTTTCATAACAATCATATCCTCCACTTTCATTCCAACTAGCTATAGTGAACTTTGATTTCAAGAGAAGTACCCACAAAAATTTAAGTAGAAAATATAAAAGGAATTTCTCACTTCACTCCCTCACGTGTTTACACTATTTCAATGACACTCTTTTTCGTGTATACTCTCTTTTGGCTTTTATCAAAATAAGCTTACCTTCTTGCCTTGTCCACACTCTCAATTCCATACTCAAGTTCCTCTTGAAGTCTCCCCAATCCAAAGGATTTAGTTCCACTAGCTAAAGCCAACTAAATTTCAAGGGTTCAAGAAAAAGGAAATTCCTAAGAAGAAATGAGCGATTATTAGATGGATAACAAGAATGAGACTCAATCAATCAAGAATTTCAAGCAATGAGTTTTTACACAAACTCTAGGATTTCTTAAGATGCTGTGTAGTGACAACACTAGTCTAGCACCACAAGGATTCAAATAAATGAGGATACTAAGGAATAGGACTCAAGATTGGCAATGCTAAATTTAATCCCAAGTATCTCAAAAATATGTCAATCTAAATATTTAACCCACCAAAAACATGAAGCATATCAATTAAGTTCAATGGAAGTGAAAAATATAAGCTAAGAACCCTTACAAGACTTTGTAAAGACACTTAAGCATTTCATCAAATACTTGGTAGGCAACTAGTTCAAATGAGAATTTTCAAATGTTATGATGCTATCACAACCTCAAGAATTCAATTTAATGATCAATCAACTCACTCAAGGTAATGAAATCACAAGAAATTCAAAAACTCCAAGAGATAAATTGATATGATCCAAGATGTACGAATTTGCTTTCCAAGCTATTTATCACTTCATAAGAAATTTTTTTTGATAGCAATTGGAAAGTAAAATCCCACCAAAAATAATTTTTCGACACCTGGTGTAATCTGCCCGACAACTATTTGTCGCCAGATTAGGGCTAGCGCCGAGTCCTTCACTCTCGACCAGCACCAAGTAGGCTCTAGGCGTCCTCCCCTGTTTTGTTGTACTTCAAAACTTGCTCCTTAGACCTCCATTCCATTTCTCTATATTTTCTTGATCTTTCAAATGAAATGTTCGTCGTCTTGAGCCCTTCTTGAACTCCTTTAGCCTTTAATCCTTGTATAAAGGTTGGCTTGATCCTCCACATGAATTATTACTTTTATTGTGCATCTTTTGGCCCTTTCTTTTCCATCCATCTCTTCACAATCT
Organism: Voacanga thouarsii; assembly: GCA_026120185.1. NCBI lineage: Eukaryota > Viridiplantae > Streptophyta > Magnoliopsida > Gentianales > Apocynaceae > Voacanga > Voacanga thouarsii. Next base: position 1,714,848 of record JANUWF010001135.1, read on the forward strand.
TCTTGGACCTGGGTTTATTGAATTTGTTATCTTGAAAGCTCCCTTGATTCCTCTTGAATACTGCTCTTACTCATGGCACCATGAAGTGTGATTTTGTCCTTCTTCCCCCTTCTTGAAAATGGCATTTATGCCTAATTTGATTCCTATCAGTTTTAAGAAAGGTTTCAAGGAAGGAAGAAGAAGGCTTGTTTATGAGTTCTTTCTATCTTTTTCTTTGAACAATGATGAAATCAATGTTTTTATTTATTTAGATATTATTTTTGTATTTGTGATATTAAATTAATTTAGCCTTTTGTTCAATTGATTGCTATTTTTTGTATTTGATTACTTGCTTTTAGTGATGAATTGATGAGATTGGACCATTCTTCTAATTAACTTGAGAAATATGTTATGAGATAGTTTTAATTACTCAATTCTAATTTAATTTACTTAACTAACTCAAGAGAGAGGTTAAGTCGAGATTTCAGAAATCAAAGGTTGTTGATTTCACCTAGAGATATGGGTATTAATGAATTTCATGTCTTCATCAGCTAGAGATATGGATGATTATCAATGATTTGTACTTTACGCATCTTTTAGTTCTGTTAGTGAGATAGAGATGCCCATTAAATTAACTAAGAGATAGGAAAATCATAACTGAGAGAGAGTGGATTCTAAATTGTTCCTTCATGATACCAATATAATAATTAATTGTGATAATTGCTAAATGATTCATTGTTATATCTTCAAAAGTACCTATCTAATTACATGTTTTACTGTCCTAAAGTTGTTTATATTTCTATCTTTTGTTTTTACCTTTATTCTTTATCACTTTATTTAGTTGGTTAAACAATGAATGAAAAGAAACTAACGGTATCTATCTTATGTTATACCTAATATGTAACACCCTGCTACCTACATACCCAAAAAGGGCGAGGATGTCGTCCCATCCAAAGGATAATAGGTCTTTATAACGAGGTAATAAAGGATTTAACCAAAGAAATACCTCAATTAAAACTTAAACGGATTACAATCCAAATAAAAATTATACAGGGTCTTAAAACAAAGGAAAATAAAACATTGTCTCGAAGCAAGATGACCAAATGTCAAGTTCAAGATCTCGAACTCTAGCCCAACCTTGTCAATAGTGCTCTTGACCTAAAAGCATGCACAAAGAACATAAGAAATAAATTTTTCAGTAAGTCATGTGTGTGTGTGAGTGAATATTCGAAACAGTTTCGTGACATGCAATTTTAAAATACTAAAAAAAAATCACAATTGCAATTGAAATCAACAGTTTTAAACACAATAATGGCGTTTTCAATTTGCATTTACAATAATTAACTTTATTTCAAAGAAATCAACCACTCAACAAAAATATGGGCTATGAAACCTTGCATCATAACCATGAGTTATGAAACCCTACATTATGACCCCTACTAACTGTACTATAATACTTATATACCAAATTACGGCGAGTAATCAACCTACCAAGTAGGGATACTTCTCCATCTCCCATGCCCTTGCTAACTTTGGTTGTCCATGTCGGAATATAAATGTAGTCCTACTTGGAACTGGTTTGCTAGCTCGGACTGACCTGACTCACTAACATTATCGCCTAATCAAGATTGAGTTTGATAGGGTATAAAATCACCATTATTTTTTTAGTTATTTGCGGTTATTTTCAGATACATTTGTTATGATAAATAGGCATATTCCTTCCTATTTGAAATTTTACTTGTAGAAAGTATTTTTGACGAATTTGTGCAGATTTGAGTTAAATTAAAGCAAAACTTGAGATTTTCTAGAGTACACCGGTACCAGGTCTGGCAAGTGGACCAGGTGCCAGGTCCATTCTGGAAGGCCAGAGAAAAACAGAGAAAAATCAGAGAAATAGCATATTTCACCTAGCGCCAGGTGGGTTGACTGGACCTAGCTCCAGGCCCGCGCTGGAATGCCAAAATCCTATGTGCGAATTTAGAAATTTTTCAATGATTTTGATATTCTCTAAATCCTACCCGGCCAAGACCTTTTCAGCAATGAATTTAGCATCAAAAAGACCTATAAAAGCAAGAGAAAACACAAGAGATAAAAGGGTTGGATCCAAAAGCAAAAATTCCAAACACTCATTAAAGGAGAAATTCACCATTCAAGAAAGGTTATTCAAGAGAGTCTTTAAGAAAGAAGAAAAAAGCTTGTCTATGAGTTCTTTCTTTTATCTTTATTTTCTTATTCTTAAACAATGATGTATTTAATATTTTTATTGTAATTTAATATTATTTTGGATTCATGGTTTTGTGTTAATTTAGTTATTTGATCAATTCTTTATCATCTTTGATATTTGATTACTTGTTATCATTAGTTTTGAGTTCTTCTAATTAACTTAGGAAACGATGTTATGAGTTTATTGCATTGATTTCTTATTTGTAAAATCTTAATGGACTTAAGAGATGAAGTTAGGATTATAGGACTCGAGCAAAAGGTCATTAGCTAGTTTCATATTTATGAGGAATTGAGCTTAATGCATGTTTTAGTTATGTTGGCTTGATTGGAAAATCTGCTAATTTAATCAAAAGATAGTGATTCCATGGATTGGGAAAAGAAATGGAATTTATATAAGTAGATTCATGACTTGGGAAATAATTGAATTTTACTTTATATTCCGTTATGATACCAGGATGATAATTAGCTGAGAGACTTGCTAGTCGGTTCATTATCATATTTTCTAGGATAATTGTTTAAATTGTATATTCCAACATCCTGGAGTTGTATATATTTTTTTATTTTTCTTTTTCTTATGTTCTCACTTTATTTTGGTCTGTTAAACAACAAATGAAAAGTGATTAGTGTGTACTTATTCCTTTGAGGATTGATACTCGTTAATTCTCTATATTATGCTTACGATGAGTATACTTGCTCGTATGTGTATTTTGGGATTAATGTTTTAATTAAAATTTGACTAAAGGATAGATTTAAATTTGATGATTTTAATACATAAAAAATTTACGCATCAAGTTTTTGGCGCCGTTGCTGGAGAACAATATCGTGAAAGATTGGATTTTATTGATTTAATTATGTTTATATGTATATATGTCTATATGTAAATATGTATATAAGTTCTTTGTGTAAATAGGCACTATATCTTGTTGTTTGTAACATGTGAATTAATTGACTAGCTTAGTTTGTAACACCCCACTACCTATGCCCCTATTAGGGTTAGGGATGTCAGCCCGTCCACAGAACAAATGGTCTTTATAACTAGGACACACAAAATAAATGAAATGAATAATTCAAAAGTAAACTTATTATAACCCAAGCAATACATGAACAAGTAAAAAAAATAAATATTTGCCATAGTCTCTCAAATTGAATACATAGAAAAAATAACGAGTCTTCAAAGCATAGGCAATTCTCTAGTTAATAACCTTCACAACAGGACCGACCTGAAAACATGGTATAAAAGGTGGTGAGATAAAAATCTCAGTAAGCCAGTGTGTGTTTTGAGTGTTTTAGGTAAAACAGTTCATGTATGCAAGTTGTGAAATTTTCATAAAAAAATGTGTTGGCAAGCCTCAAATAAATTTCACAAATGAAGAGTGGTGTTTTCATTTCCAAAACATACATGTGCACAATAAATACAACCACTCAAAAAAGGTAGCCATGACACCACACTTTGTGCACCATGACAATATAACGATCAAAATGCCACACTTTGTGCATACTGACACAAGGTAGGTGTACGGCCTACCAGGTGAGATACTTTCCCATCTCCACACCCAACCTTACTGGTTGTCTATTCTGAAAATACACAATCCACTTGACTGAACTTGCTAGCTCGGAGTGGTATGACCTACAGGACCAATATTCTATCCGGGAAAGACTCACCCCTCAGAGATTGCCACCTACTGAGAGAAATACCCTAACCCTTCAAAGACTAGTCCTGATAGTCTACCCTTATTGAGTACTCAACGTTGCTTGTCCCACTTAGGAGAAGAAAGATCATACAATGATTCACTTGGGAATAGCAATTATGGTTTCTAAAATTCTTGCCAAAGTTGGGTTTTTAGGAAATGTTTAGCGTTTAGTATGAAATTATTTATTTAACTTTAAATGGTTTGCTTGACTGAAACAAAAAGGAAAATTGTCTATAATTGCCTTTACAGTACAAATACTCGATAACACTGAGTTTGACTTGCCACGATAACTTTGGTCTTCAAACGGTTTCATGCAGCAACTTATCTAATCTTTTGCTCTTCTTGAGTTCAAAAGTCTCCCAAGGTAGTTCTGGTCAACCTAACCCTGCCCGGGGTAAACACAAGGTATAAGATAATATCCAAACCATATTTGCTTTAAATAAATTATTCCTAGTTCAACTAGCCACAACAATAACTAACCATGACCGCAATATCTTAAGCTTTAATAGTAGTGGACAAAGTATTTTATAAAATAAATCTAGCTTGATAAGTTAAAATAAATAGGTGTTATAAAATAAATAATAAGTTATAGTTTCAAATAATAAATGATGAGTAATAAAACTAACAAATAAAATTAGTGTTAAATAATGGATAATAATAAATCCTAAATAATATTGGTAAATAGTATTATTTTAGATTATAAATTATACCTAATTTTAATTAATAATTAATATGTAATAAATAACCAATAAAATTAATAATAAATGAATTATACTTAATTTTTAATTAAGAAATAATAAATAAATTTTAATATAACTAATATTTATGGATATAAATAAAAATTTTAGTAAGGCTAACTAATATTATTAATATGGTCTACAAGTCATTTGATACTAATTAATTCCAATATTTTATTATTTATTTTTAATAAAAAGATTTTATTTATTTAACTAATAAAAAAATCCTACCTAAAGTTTTGCGAATTTTATAGATTAAATTGAATAATAGTACTAATTAAATTAATAATAATAATGTTAGTAAAAATAATTCGAGAAATAATAAAAAATAGTTCTTACAATAATTTTCTATTGTTAGAGAAGATCCATAAACACATTCTTACATAATAACATGTTAATCTATCCATGAATATAGACTTAAATTAACATATACTACAACATGGATGATTTTCTACTAGGCATAATATTATCTATGGCTTTATTGAAAAATAATATCATGAAGGCCTAATCAACAATGGTGGCATAATATCTAACATGTATCAAAACATCCATAAATCTCTTTAATCATGATGAACATATAGTGATTCTAAAGCAAAATCCATAAGGCTCAACATTCATTCCAATTCTCATGTCTTAACTCCATCACCTTCACCCACATACACATACTTAACCCCTACTTTTATTCAACCAACCTATCAACATCTAGGGGTCTTGATTCTGAAAATTAAAAAGGGGATAAGGAAAGAAATACTTGATTGATGCTCGTTTGATAAAGGATTCCCCTAAGTTAGTGAAGATCCTCGAGTACTTGATGGCCTTTAGTGGTCCGAAAGTAATCTATAGTTGATCATCAATATTTCAGCCAAGAGAGAGAGTGTGTGTATGAGAGAGGAAGGAATCAGAATAGAAAAGGATAATAGAAGTTGAATAGAAGAAGAACAAGAAGATTGTTCTTATTTTACCTTTTTGGTGTTCTTCGAAACTTCAACAAAAAAGGTTGGTTTAATCTATTTAAAAGTTCAACTTTATGTGTTTTGGTGTTATAAAGTGTGGAAATGGAGAATATAGGTTGAATATTGATTATCTAGAGATTTTGGGAGTGATTGGAGGTGTTTATGAGTGGTTTAGGCTTGAAGATGTGAAGTGTGTGTTCCTGGTGTTCTTTAGAAAGTTTGAGAGAAGATGAATTTCATGTGTGTTTGGAATTGTGATGGCCGAATGGCTTAGAGTAGGAGGAGCTTTCAGTTATCCAAGAATGAGAGAGAGAATTTCAGATTTTTTTAAAAATTCAAATTGAGAGAAAAGTGGAATTGTTTGAGGTATAGGATTGGTTAATGGTGTTTGCTCTTGGAAGGTTTCTTATTCTTCAATGGTGTATGGTTGAATTAGCTATGTTTCAACCAAAGGATGGAGAGTTGTTTCAGACTTAAGGCTAGCCAAAAATAGCTATGAAATGGTAAAAGATTTTCTGGTTTTATCAATTAGCTAAAGGAGTGTTTTAATGGAACAAAATCTAGATTTTAATTTAAAGTTTGAACAAGTTTGGATAGAGTGAAGATCAAAGCTTTTTGAGGTATGAAAATGGAGTCCTACTACTTAAGGTTGGTGGGGAAGCCAAGATGTTTAGTTCATGGCTATACAAGGGCTAAAATTCAGTAAGGTTTGCTGAAGAATTCCAGCCTTAGCCTTGAAGCGACAAAGCTGGAAAAATTTCTAGAATTGAAGCTCAAGAACACTTGGAATTGAAATGGTTTTGGTGCAGAATTTTTTTGTCCTATTTGGCACGATTTTGTGGCTGGATTTTAAGGGTGTTTGAAGGTGTTTTAATGATGGTTTTCCAGCCTTCATCTTGAAGAAGAATAGAGGAAGTTTCAGCTATTCATATGTTCTAACGGGTGGCTTCAAGTTCATGTTCAATGTTGCTAGTTTACTGGGGAAAAAAAATTCTGGTTTGGGACTATTTGTATAGCTCCAAAAATTCAAGGAATTTCCAGCCTTCATCCTCACATAAAATGACTGGTTTTCTTGCAAAATTAGGTAGGAAAACTTGCTGCAATTTTTGAAAACAGTCTTGAAGGAAATCTGGAAAATTTTCCAATTTTTTAACCAAAACATGAACAAGATGAAGATAGAGTTTTGAAGAAATAGCTATTGTGTTTTTTCTTGGAACCTCTACCTATTTTTCCTCCTTACTTTCAGCCATCTCTATCCCACAAGAGTTGGGATTTTCGAAATTCTAGGATAGGAAATTATCTCAGAATTTTTATGATTAAAAATGGATTAAAGAATCAAGAATAGTTTAAATTTCAAATATGTTAGGACAAGGCTAGCAAAATTAATGTGGACAACAATTCTTCTAGAATTCTTTTTAGGACATGACCACATGGTCAAGAAATTACCATTATGTCTTCCTTAAGACAACATTCCTATCTTTAAGGAATGTAAGGAAAATGATAATTCAAACATAGCTAAGATAAATATGAATAAAACTTAAATGATGGGATTTGAACTCAAAACCTTAGAGATTAATTCACAAAGCTTTAACCACTTAACCACACTAACTCTTGTTTTTATTTTCTCAACCAAATATTCTTCTTATCTAAACCTTTTTACCCCTTCTACCCGCCAAGCACAAATAAACCATTTAACCTATAAACCACAATTCTAAGGCACACAAAATCATTCAAAAGGTATATTTTATACATGATGACATGATATGCGTCACATCCCCCTTACTCTAGGATAGGCTTATGGTGGGGTTTCACATAGTTTATGTTGCACTTGTAAATAATGCTAACTTTTGTGTTTATGTAGTTTGCGAATATATCTAATGTGTGTGTTTTTCTTTTCTTTATTTTTCTATTATTTGTTTTTCCTTTTTGTTTTTTACTTTTCTTTATTTTTCTATTCTTTTTGTTTGTTTTTATTTTTATTTTGAATTTGATTTTTTTCTTTGAGTGCGAGATTCAAAACATCATCATGGACAATAATTCATGGGCACAATGTCAAAGGAGCTGTAATGATGATACGTTAGCAAGGTTGCAAGCTCTTATTAATGCTTTTAGTGAGACATCACTTGAAGCTTCAATTAAATCCTTTCTTGCCAACACAAACACGTCCATTAAGTGGCATGAAGAAGCATCCCAATGAATGAACTCTACAAGAACACAACTAGCCAAGTTGGTTGAATATGCCATAAAGACCCATACAGTTGAACAAGAAAATCCCCAATAAAAGGAGAGAGGATATGAGGAACAATTGCCCAATATGAAAAGGGAGGTATCAATTCTCCTCTATGTGCTAATAATTCTAATCTTTCTTTGTCACATGATTTCTTAGGTTCCCCTCCATTCTTGGAGGATAATGGTCCAAATAATGTTGTATGGAATTTAACATGTCTCAAGGAGTTTGATTTATGCATGATACATCATACAAAACCCTTGGAGGATGTTCACAACTCATACCCTTCACCCCAATTCCAAGGAGGTAACTTAGTATTTGTAGGTGTGATGTAAAGTAAGGATTTCTTGATCCCATCTTTAAGAACTCAATTACTAAGTTAAAGGGGAATTTTAATTGTGACAAATCTTTTGAAAGGATAAGTAGTGATTCTAATGTTTATACACTATTTAGATATAATTTACATCTTTGTGTTGGGAACTTGATTTGTATGTCTAAAAAGGTGCTATGGAAGGGGGGTCATGCATTTACATTCATTACAACTAATATTTTTCATGAACCCTCCATTTTTCAAAATCTTCTCTTATTTCTACTTTCATCATACCTACCTTTTTCAAGAGTATTAATTTCTTTTACAAAGGTTTGATGAGGGAGCATAATGCCTGGAAAGAGTTTGTATCTTTATTTTTTGTTTGGGTTTGTTTTGATTATTATGTGTTATTTTCTCCAAATAAGGAAAATATTTTCCAACTTAAGTGTGGGGGAGAGAATCATGTCTTTATTTGCTTTGTTAGGATTTTTTTTTTTTTAGGTTGTTTTCTTTTATTTAGGTGTATTTTTATTTTTTTATTATTTTCTTTATACTTTTATTTGTGTTTTTTTTTATATAGGTAGGAATAAAGTCCTCTTGGACAAGCCCTTCTCTCTATCTCAAGTTTAGATATCTAATGGAGTATTATCGTACTTAGGAAGTATTGCTTAAACTTTCTACCCCTCTATTAGTTTTGGTCCCTTTGGAGATGTTTTAATGTGTTAATTTTTTGCCAATGAGGACATTGTCCAATTTAAGTATGAGGGAGTGGTCCGGTGATATTCTTTGTCCAAATTTTTATCAATTATCTTGGTGCTTTCTTGGTATTAAGCTACTTTGGAAATTTTTTATTTGAAAAAAAAAATTGATTGAAAAATAACTTTGTAGCAAGTTCCTTGAAAGTTTTGAAAATTTGAAGATTTAAAAGTTTGAACCATATGTAGCTAATTCGCAATGGAAGTATTTTTTTTTTTTCCTATTCTTTTCCTTTATTTATTTTGGTCTTCTTGGCTGTACTTTTATTGCTATATATTTGGCCATTAAGGACAATATCCAGTTTAAGTGTGGGGGAGAGTTTAGGTATTGAAGATATTTTTCATATCATTTTTTATGTGAAAATTTTTCAAAATGTCAATGGTTTTCATTGTTTAAACAAGGATGTAATTTTTTTTCTTACTTGGATATGCTTTTGTGTCATTCATTTGGTGGATTTTTATGAAATTGGTTTATTGGATAGGATATTGTCAAGACTTGAGAATTTTGATTAATCTTATTTATGCATTGGTGTTTGAGTATTATTTGACTCATCATTGGATATGGAGGATATGATGAATATGGATAAAGTTTATTGGTTAACTCTTATATTATGAGTCTAAATTTTGCTTAGCTTTGAGTTATGATAAGGAATGTGAATTGATAAAAGATTGCTGAGAGGAAAGATTGCGGAGAATTGTAGAAAAATTTTGTGTGTTGAAAGAAAAAAGAATTGAGTGAAAAAAAAATGCTCTTATTGTTAATCTTCGAAGACTTTTTGCTTAAAAGGAGGTTAATATAGTGAGAAGTAGCAAATATTATTCGATGCACTCTCTTGCGGCTATCCTGAAAGCAAAAAGGCAAGAAAGAGCAAAGAAAGAAATATGTTGAAAAAAATACTGAAAAAAGATGATGACTAAAAGGGGGCCAATACGGTGTGTGAAGAGAAATCCATGCACTTGAGGCTATCAATTCCCTAAATCATTGAAAAAAAATTGAGAGAAAAAGATTGGAGTGCTTTCCTTACATCATGACTTGAGTTGTGCAATTTTTAGATTTATAATACTTGAGTTGATAGATGGCTTGACTTATGTGATTCATGGTATTTATATTTTTACTTGACAGGTGAAATAATTTTCATAAACTAAGGTATGAACTTGATTAATTTGACTTTAAGAGTTTTGTGATGTCTTATCAAATATTTCAAGGTTTGAATTGTTTTCAAATGGTGTGAATGACAAAGAGTCTATTCTAAAGGTTGAAGAGAAGTTATAATCTTTGCTATGTTAAAAAAAATTTGGAATGAGAAAGAACTTGTGTTTTCTTGATGATTTTCTTGGCATTAAAGTGTTTTGCTTGAGGACGAGCAAAAGTTTAAGTGTGGGGGTATGTGATAGGGGCTAAAATCACCATTATTTTTCTAGTTATTTGAGGTTGTTTTGAGATACTTTTGTTATGATAACTATGCATATTCCTTCCTATTTGACATTTTACTTATAAAAAGTATTTTTGACGAATTTGTGCAGATTTGAGTTAAATTCAAGCAAAACTAGAGATTTTCCAGAGTACACCTGGCGCTAGGTCTGGCAAGTAGGCCAGGTGCCGAGTCCATTCTAGACGGTCAGAGGAAAATAGAGAAAAATTCAGAGGAAGAACATATTTCACCTGGCACCAGGTGGGATGACTGGACCCGGCGTCAGGCCCGTGCTGGAATGCCAAAATCCTGTTCACGAATTTAGGAATTTTCTAATGATTTTTTGGTATTTTCTAAATCTTACTCAACCAAGACCTCTCAAGCATTGAATTCAGCATCAAAGAGGCCTAAAAAAGCAAAGAGAAAATACAAGAGACAAAAGGGTGGATCTAAGAGCAAAAATTCCAAATACTCATTAAATGAGGAATTCACCAGTCAAATAGGGTTGTTCAAAAGAGTCTTCCAGTGAGAAGAAAGATACTTGTCTATGAGTACTTTCTTTTATCTTTGTTTTCTTGTTCTTAAATAATGATGTATTCAATGTTTTTATTATAATTTAACGTTATTTTGGATTCATAGTTTTGTGTTGATTTAGTTATTTGATCAATTCTTTATCATCTTTGATATTTGATTACTTGTTATCATTGATTATTGATGCGAGTTCTTCTAATTGACTTGGGAAATGATGTTAGGTGTTTATTGCATTGATTTCGTATTTATCAAATCATAATGGACTTGGGAGATGAAGTTAGGATTATAGGACTAAAGTAATCAAAGATTTGTTGATTTCACCTCGAGCAAAGAGTTATTAGCTAATTTCATGTTTATGAGAAATTGAGCTTAATGCATGTTTTGGTTATGTTGGCTTGATTAGGAAATCTGCTAATTTAATCAAAAGATAGTGATTCCATGGATTGGGAAAAGAAGTGGAATTTATCTAAGTAAATTCATGACTTAGAAAACGATTGAATTTTACTTTATATTTCTTCATGATGCTAGGATGATAATTAATTGAGAGAATTGCTAGTTGGTTCATTATCATGTTTTCTAAGATAATTGTCTAAATTACATATTCCTACATCCTTAAGTTTTATATCTATATATATATATATATATATATATATATATATATGTATATATATTCTTATATTCTCACTTTATTTGGGTTGATTAAACAACAAATGAAAAGTGATTAATGTGTACTTGTTCCTTTGAGGATCAATACTGGTTAATTCCTTATGCTATGCTTGCGATAAGTATACTTGCTCATATATGTATTTTAGGATTAATATTTTAATTAAAACTTGACTAAGGGATGGATTTAAATTTGATGATTTTTATACACCCAAAATTTACGTATCAGAGTTCACCTCCCGGAGGTGGCCTCCTACCGGGAAGCTAGCTCGCTCCTTCTTAGGCTAGTATCAATGGCCTACCCTTATTGAGGACTCAATGATATTGTATCAAGGAACCCCATTAGCATCAAATAGTAGACAAAAAGAAAATATCCAGCATGACTTGGTAAACCTTATTCAAAACATTTGGTGTAAAAAAAACCAAGTGTGTCATTTTGAAAATCCTTTTGTTTAGAAAACAGTGCGTGAATTGAATTAGAATAAGAAAACTAGCCATGCTAAACATTTGTCACAACAATCCTTGTTTCCATTGATACCACAAAACATTTGACAACTTGAAATTGTTATATTTCACAAACAATTTTAATGTAAGAACTTACCTGATTCATTTGTTTCACAAATATTAGATTCTTCCGATGACCTGATCAATGGATCCTAGTCCCGTCTAGAGAAAATAAAAAGATCATGTTACAAACTACTCTATAACTCTTATATTGCCATAGTATCAAAAAATAGTTCAACTTCTAAAATTGAGTCATCACACAATACAGACCAAATATCAACTGTTAGATTTTAATCATGCAAACTAGTTTACACGCAGCTGGAAAAAAAATGAAATATATGCAAAGGATCACTCATATGTAATTAAACGCATCATGAGAATGGAAGAAAAATTAATTATCTCAAAAATGCAGCTTTTAAAAATTTTCTTCCGTGCAAATCCCGTTCAAAAGTCGATCCAATCGAGCCACCAAATTCCAAGGATAGAAATTTTTCTAATATTGATCCACACAAAAAACGTACTCAAAATCACCAAAATCTATGCTAGTAGAATAATACTTGGTAGCTTTATGATTAATTTAATTGGAAAGAAATTTTTTTCTTTTCTTTCTAAAAAAAAAGGAAGAAGAAGAGAAAAAAAACTTTCTGTGCGTGTTCAAAAAAAATTCCTTTATACTTACATCGGCAATTTTCATATATAGAGAGAATAAAATTCCCTATTTTATGAATAGGAAACTAATTTCCTTTTTTTTTTTTTTACAAAATAACCGCCATAAGAAAGGAAAAAGAACATGTAAGTTTCTTAATTCTTTTTAGGGAACAAAGAATTTTCTTTTTTTTTTTTCTCTTTTCAATTATGGGCTTGGAAATTTTAAGAATTGCAATTAGGCTCTATAATTATAACACTTTATAATTAGGTCATAATAATTATTTCTTCTCACAAATTAATCCTATAATATTATCAAATAATATTTTGAGTACTAATTCATCTATTATGTGTGACCTATTAGGTTTTCTAGTCATTTGGTAGCTAATATGAATTAATTCTATCATAATAGAATTAACAATCCTTTTAATGATTAAAATTAATTTATTAATTCTAATTATGATTAAATTTATTAATTCTCTAATTAATAAATTCATATTTCATAGATCATGAGTGGTATCTAACAATACATCATGACCACCTAAAAGTCCAGAAAGTCAAATGGCTTGACATGAACCTTTCAATAGTGAAACGTCGGTGCAATAAACTCCTTTCACCATATATTATCTTATTCATTTAAAGTATGGAATTAATGCTAACTCCCTCCAGAATATTAATTAATTCTGGCCCGAATAGTTTAGTACTTGTTCCCAAAATCCATTACTCATCATGTGTATTAATTGGAACTATTTCCAACACAAAATCGTCTTAGCCAAGGACTTGTTGAGTAATGATTCCTACAAGTAGCCATGAGATATTCACTCTTACTATTAGGAGTGATGAATCATTTATTGACCCTCTTAACTACTTTCGTTTACTTCACGTTGTATCCAATATTCATCCTATAGGCGGTCTTGTAAGGACTCCAGAGATTGGAATCAAAGTACAACGCTTAGCAAACAAAGTATCTTGTAGTTCTCAAATCTAAGGATACTTACATATTTGGTATAATGAGATTCTATCACTGGCACTAAACAGTTATCCATATGATTATCTCATAGTTAGGTTATCCAATTTACTTGTTCAAGTAATAAGTATCCACGTATTAATTTTGAATATCTCAATACTCACGGATATGAGAACCACTGCTTGATCAAATCAAGAAATATCACACATGCTAATCTTAACGTATTAATGATGTCCTATCTCATTAATACTATGATTATGGATGATTTAAGAACAAACACATTCTAGTATAGTAGGAATCTCACATCACGATCTCTACCATGATTTCCTTAACACAGTATTGTACTTGAGACTTTATCTAATAGTTTTTATATACATGAACATATGGAATAAAGAAACTAAAAGATAAAGAATGCCTTTTTATTGATTACTGTGCAAGATACATTGTATAAATAGTTGCTTCTAGGGCATAATCCTAACAATCTTCCACTTACACTAGCTCCAATCATTCATGTATCTAATACCAAATGACTAAACATGACCATCATATTTCTTTTGGGATAATGCCTTTGTAAGTGGATCAGTTATGTTCTGATCAGTGAGGACTCTCTCTATCTTTACATTATTTCTATCAATGATTTCTCTGATTAAGTGATAGTGTCTAAGTACATGTTTAAATCGCTGATGAGACCATGGTTCCTTTGTGTGTGCAATGACTCCATTGTTATCATAATACAAGAGTATTAGATCAATAATGCTAGGTACCACACCTAGTTCTGTAATGAACTTCTTGATCCAGACCGTCTCCTTAACTGCTTCGGAAGCTGCTATGTACTTAGCTTCAATGGTTGAGTCGGTAGTTGTATCTTATTTGGAACTTTTCCAACTAACTGTCCCACCTACAAAAGTGCACACGTATCCTAATTGGAATTTGTAATCATCCTTATCAGATTAGAAATTGGCATCAATATACCCTTTAACTTGCAAGTCACCATCTCTATATACCAAGAATACATCCTTAGTTCTTCTCAAGTACTTAAGGATATTCTTAATAGACATCCAATGACCTTCTTCAAGGTCTGATTGGTATCTGCTCATCAAACTAAGAGCACAAGATACATCGGGCCTAGTACATATTATAGCATATATGATAGAACCAATTGATGATGTGTATGGTATCTTATTCATGTGATCCCTTTCATCTTGTATCTTGGGACACATAGATTTTGAAAGGCTTACCCCATAGGTCATGCGTAAGAATCCCTTCTTGGATTGATCCATGCTAAACCTCTTTAGCACTTTGTCTATATATGTAGACTATAAAAGACCGAGTAACCTTTTTTATCTATCTCTATAGATCTTTATTCCAAGAATGTAGGTTGCATCTCCAAGGTCTTTCAAGGAGAACTTCTTGGATAACCAAATCTTAACTGATTGTAGAATAGAGACATCATTTCCTATTAGTAATATGTCATCTATATATAGTAATAGAAAAACAATTACACTCCCACTAACCTTCTTGTATACACAAGATTCATCCATGTTTTGTTTGAAACTGAATTCTTTAATTGTTTCATCAAAATGGATGTTCCAACTCCTAGAAGCTTACTTTAGTCCATTAATGGACCTTTGTAGCTTGCACACTTTAGTGTGATCCTTGGATGTAAAACCCTCAAGTTGTGTCATGTACACTTCCTCAATCAGATTTCCATTAAGGAAAGCTGTTTTTACATCCATTTGCCAAATCTCATAATCATAATGAGCGGCAAGTGATAGAAGTATTCTAATGGATTTCAATATTACTACTAATGAAAAAGTTTCATCATAGTCAATACTTAGTTTTTTATGGTAACCTTTTGTAGCCAATCACACCTTATCAATAATCACTTTACCATCCATGTCGGTTTTCTTCTTAGAAACCCATTTGCACCCTATGGGTTTTATCCCTTCAGGTGGATTAATTAAAGTCCAAACTTAGTTGTCATATATGGAATCTATTTCTGACTTCATGACTTCAAGTCATTTGTCAAATTTTGAACTGTTCAGAATTTCTTCATAAGTAGTAGACTCATCTTATTCTATGAGCGATACGTCATTATGGTCAATAATGAGAAATCATATCTCTCAGGTGCCACTCATATCCTACTTGACCTACGAGGTTCTTGTGTAGTAGAAAGTTCATCTGTTTGATCAATAAACTCGGGATCAACTGATTGATCATTGTTTGTTTGGGCTTCTTGAACTTCACTAAGTTCAATCTTACTCCCACTATCTCCCTTAAGTATGAATTTCTTCTCTAGGAAAACAATGTGCCTTGAAACAAACACTTTACTTTCAATAGGAAGATAGAAATAATATCTTTGAGATTCTTTTGGATATCCAACAAACAAACACTTGTCAGATTTATTTTCTAATTTGTCTAATTTTGACCTCTTCATATAAGCAGGACATCCCTAAATTCTCATGTGAGTTAACTTTGGTGTTTTACCATAAAATAACTAGAATGGGGTAGTGTCAACCGTCTTTAATAGAATTTTGTTTAGTATGTAAACAGCGGTTTCTAGTGCAAATTCCCAAAACGATTTTGGTAGATCAGCAAAAGCCATCATGGATCGAATCATATCTAATAAAGTTTGATTCCTTCTCTTAGATACACCATTATGCTAAGGTGTATGTGGCAAAATCTATTGAGATAATATCCCATTATCTCTAAGATAACTTAGAAACTCTTGACTCAAGTATTCTCCTCCTCAATCGAATCTTAGAGTTTTAATACTCTTACCAAGTTGTTTATCTACTTCATTTCTGAATTCTTTAAACTTGTCAAAGGCTTCAGATTTATATTTTATTAAATACAAATACCCAAATCGAGAATAATCATTGATAAAGGTATTGAAGTATTGATAACCCTCTCTTGCTTGTAATGTCATTGGTCCACATACATCAGTATGTATTAGTTCCAATAATTACTTAGCTCTTTCCCCTTTCTTAGAAAAAGAGGTTTTAATCATCTTTCCTAGTAAGCAAGATTCACAAGTCTTATATGATTCAAAATCAAATGAGCCTAAGTTACCACACTTATGTAACTTAGAAATGTGATTCTCATTTACATGGCCTAAATGACAATGCCATAAATAAGATGGGTTTGTATCATCTTTTCTTAGCATTTTATTGTTTATATTGAGAACTTGATTTTTCATTTCTAGAACAAATAAACCATTCATCAAAGTTGCAGTACCATAATTGATATCATTTAATGAAAAAGAACAACTTTTATTCTTAAAATTTAAATGAAATCTAAGCAAGTCTAAACAAGCAACTGAGATAATGTTTTTAAGTAAATCTGGCACATAAAAATAGTTTTGTAATTCTAAAATTAATCCAGAAGGCAGGTGTAGATAATACGTCCCCACAGCAAGTGCAGCAACCTTTGCTCCATTTGCTATACGAAGATCCACATCACCTTTCTCCAGCTTCCTACTACTCTTTAGTCCATACAAATTATTGCGCAAATGAAATCCATATCCGGTATCCAATACCCATATCTCATTGTTAAAAGCAGTATTGATCTCAATCATAAACATACCAGGAGTGGAAGTAGAACTTCTTGTAAGCTTCTCCTTCTCCTTCTTTTCTTTAACAGTCTCCAAATAGCCTTTGCAGTTGCACCTCCAATGGCCCATTTTCCCACAATGGTACATGGGACTTTAGTAGCTGTCTCCTTTTTCTTTACACAACATTTAGATTTAACTGGATTATTCTTCTTATTTTTAGAAACATTTTTCCTTTTAGAAGAAGAATCAACCAATAAGACTGCATTATATTCTTTCTTCATAAAAGACTCCGCAGTTTTAAGAAGGTTAATCAACTTAGGTATTGTGGTCTCAATCTTATTCATCTGATAGTTCATCACAAACTATGAAAAACTAACTACAAAAGATTGAAAATTAAGTCTATACTTAATTCGTGATCTAAAGTAAACCCAAGTGATCTAAGCTTCTCAATTAACCCTAGCATCTTAGGTCCATGAGTGGCTACCGAAGTGCCTTCTACCATCTTAGAACGGAATAACTGCTTAGATATCCCATATCTCTCTACTCTTGCTTACTTAACAAAAAGCTCTCTTAGATGGAAGATAATAGTATGAGCATCTATATGCTCATGTTGTTTTTGAAACTCAGTGGTCATTGACGCAGCATGATACAAGATGTTGTGTCACTGTCCTTTTTATGTTTCTTATGAACTCCATGCTCTTCAGCAAGAGCATCATTAGTTGGCGGTGCTGGAATTGGAACATCTAACACGTAGAGCAACTTTTCCAATTTGAGAATGATTCTCAAATTTCTATACCAATCCAAGAAGTTTGATTTAGCGAACTTGTTTGTTTCCAAAATACTACTTAAGTTCAAATTTGTTGTTATGATGTAAATGACCTAGATGAAAGATAAAAGATATTAGACTATGTATGTGCACATGACATGCATTTAATTAGGTCTTTAATTAAACGCATATTTAACCTACTATTTTTTTCAAATCAATAGCCTTTAATAATGACTCAGAAAGGCCCATTGGAAGCTTTCTTAGTAGTTCGGTATCCAAATTTTTTAAGAATGACCTTGAGTATGCCCAACAAACCACCCTTAAGTTCAATGGTAGGTATCCAATACCAATTACATCAAATGTAAGTACCGGATCGTTACGTGATTAATATTTTTTAATCTTAAAGCACTTAGTGCTACCCAACTTAGCATCTAATATTCTTTATGCTTGGATATGTCCAACTGGGATAAAGATATTAGTTAAATTCAACCCATTAATCAGGAATCATATTTCACAGTTTGAACATGCTCAATGTCGAGTAAGCTTAGGTATACCCAACAACCTAATCTCTAAAAAGAACTCTCGTTCATACTATTTTAATGGAAGGTTTTAGATTTAATATTATTTGAGGGATTTTAATTATTTAATTAATAGTCTCATCATTTGACATGAAAAATATCAACACTTTGACATAATAGAGTCAATTACATGGTTTGGTTATGGACCTTTTCTAGATTAATTTCCTTGAGCTAAGAAGGAAATTAATTTTGGTCAAAACTTATGTGTTCATGCATGTTTTGGAAGAAAGTTTTACCATCTTCTTGATTTGTCTTGGTCGTCATCTCTATAAATTCATAAAATAATTTCTAATCATATCTAACCTATGTAATCTAATTACATAAATTTTTAATGAAGAAACCTTGAATTATATTTGAGGGGAATTAGGTGAGAAAAGAAATTACAAGAGAATTATAAAAAAAGGCAAGACACGTATGCCCAATTTATTTAAAACAAAGTGGTAAATATGCATAACACAAAATTAATTAATCAAAATTAATTGGTCTAAATCCATAACCAAGTCAACATGCCAAAATCATGCTTAAAATAAATTAAGCAAAATAAATTAATATGGAATAATAAATTTCCAAAATCATTATTTGGAAAAATAATAAAGTTAGTCCCAAAATAAAATTTTAGGAAAAACTTGAGGTCATTTTGAAATTTAGAAAATTGTTTTAGTGGATTAAAAGAAAAAAATTTAATGAAAGCCATGGTTGCTTGTGACCAGCTGGAACAAATTCCAGTTGGTCCGAAATTCCATGCCGTCAGCAATTCATGGAAACAATTGCAGTTTTCACCGAATTCATGGAAACAATTTCCTTTGCACCATATCTCACAATTGGAGACCATGTCAATTTCATTTCCACCAATTGGAATCAATTTCCAATTGAAAACAATATCAATTCTAAAATTTCGGTTGATACCTTTCTGATTAAGAAATAATACTCCATCCGTCCATAAATAATTGGTCTAATTGTAAAAACTACGCATATTAAGTAATTGTGAAATTTTATAGTAAAAATGATTAAAATGTCCATTATACCCTTTAGAGTATTTTTATTATCTTTCTCACCTCATTAATTTGAATCATACAACTTCTTTAATTACATCACTCTAATAATTACATATGTCTCTCTCTTCTCACATATGTCCTTTATCTCTCTCTTCACACACTTTGTTTTAGAGTCTTCTTTTCACCCATATCACATCATTAAATTACACTTTTGACTATTTTTATAAGATAACATAATTTCATTATTAGTTAAAATAACTTCAGTATGGGTAATTGTAATACTAATTAATTGATAGAAAATTATGCAAGGTTAAAATTGAAAAAAAATTAAATACAACTTACATTTAGAAAGTGGACAATTATTTTTGGACAAATTAAAAAAGAAATTAAGTTAGTTATTTGTGGAGGAGTATCAATTTAGAAGCCATAGAAATTTGGACATAGTATCACAATTTGGAAACAATTGCTATTCACAAAACAAAAGTAATTTTTGCCACTTTTGGAAAAAATTTCCAAACTCCAATTGGAACCAATTTCACCCAGTTTTTTTTTCTCTTCTGCATTACGTTTTTTTTTTTTCTTCGTTCTTTCACCGAAAAAAGAACAAGAATGTGAAAAAAAAAATGAAAGGTTATTTTTCTAAATAATCTTGATTACATAATTTAGAAATTTCCAATTTCTAAATCAATTTTGATCACAATCAAAATATTTTTTATTTCTTTTTGAAAACAAAATTCTCATGACTTCATAAATCCTTTTTTGCTGAAACCAATTTTAGCAAATAATATGAGAAGGAAAAATAATAATAATCCACTAAATTGAATTTTCTAAAATCAAAATGTACGTGAAACAATTTCACATAACTGAATTTATTTATGAAACAATTTCAAAATAATAATAAATCCATAAAATACCTATGAAATGGAGCTGATACCACTATTAGATTTTGATCATGCAAACCAGTTTACACGTAACGAAAAAATAAAACGAAATCCACGTAAAGGATCACTCGTATGTAATTAAACGGATCATGAGAAGGAAAGAAAAATTAATTACCTCAAAAACACAGCTTTTAAAAATTTTTCTTCCACATGAATCCCGTTCAAAAGTCGATCCAATCGAGCCACCAAATTCCAAGAACAAAAATTTCTCTAATATTGATCCACACAAAGAACGTACTCAAAACCACCAAAATCTATGCTAGTAGAATAATACTTGGTAGCTTTATGATTAATTTGATTGGAAAGAAATTGTATTCTTTTTCTTCGAAAAAAAAAAGGAAGAAGAAGAGAAAAAAAAAACTTTCTATGCGTGTTAAAAAAAATAAATTCCTTTATATTTACAACGGTAAATTTCATATATAGAGAGAATAAAATTTCCTATTTTATGAATAGGAAACTAATTTTCTTTTTTTTTTTTTACAAAATAACCACCATAAGAAGGGAAAAAGAACACGTAACTTTCTTAATTCTTTTTAGGGAACAAAGAATTTTCTTTTTTTTTCTATTTTCAATTATGGGCTTGGAAATTTTAAGAATTGTAATTAGGCCCTATGAATTATAACAAGTTTATAATTCACCTATAGGGATTTAATAATCTCAATTCAAACCTAAATAATTATAACACTTAATAATTAGATCAATAATTATTTCTTCACACAAATTAACCCTGTAATATTATCAAATAATATTTTGAGTACTAATTCCTCTATTATGCATGACCTATTAGGTTTTCTAATCATTTGGTAGCTAATATAAATTAATTCTATCATAATAGAATTAATAATTCTTTTAATAATTAGAATTAATTTATTAATTTTAATTAAGATTAAATTTATTAATTCTCTAATTAATAAATCCATATTTTGCATATCATGAATGGTATTTAGCAATACATCATGACCATCCAAAAGTCCAGAAAATCAAGTGATTTGACATGAACCTTTCAATAGTGAAACGTCAGTGCAATAAATTTCTTTCACCATACAATATCGCATTCAGTTTAAAGTATGGAATTAGTGCCAACTCTCTTCAAAATATTAATTAATTCTAACCCGAATAGTTTAATACTTGTTCCCAAAATCCATTACTCATCATGTGTATCAATTGGAACTATTTCCAACACAAAGTCGCATTAGTCAATGACTTGTTAAGTAATGATTCCTACAAGCGGCCATAAGATATTCACTCCTACTATTAGGAGTGGTGAATCATTTATTGACCCTCTCAATTACTTTCGTTTACTTCACGTTGTACCCAATGTCTATCCTATAGACGGTCTTGTAAGGACTCCAAATATTGGAATTAAAGTACAACGCTTAGCAAACAAAGTACCTTGAAGTTCTCAAATCTAAGTATACTTGTATATTTGTTATAATGAGATTCTATCACTGCCACTAAATAGTTATTCATGTGATTATCTTATAGTTAGATCATCAAATGTACTTGTTTAAGTAACAAGCATCTACGTGTTAATTTTGAGTATCACAATACTCACGGATATGAGAACCACTACTTGATTAAATCAAGAAATATAACACATGCTAATCTTAACGAATTAATGATGTCCTATCTCATTAATACTATGATTAGGAATGGTTTAAAAACAAAAATACTCTAGTGTAGTGTGAATATCACATCACAAATCCCTATCATGATTTCCTTAACACAGTATTATACTTAGGACTTTATCTAACAATTTTTATATACATGAATATATGGAATAAAGAAATTAAAAGGTAAAGAATGCATTTTATTGATTTAATGTGCAAGATACATTGTATAAATGATTGCTTTTAGGGCACAATCCTAACATCAGCTCTATTTCAAACATAGCAGGCTAGACATGAAATATTGCGTACTAGTAATTTAATATATACTAAGACAATTATTAAATAAATGATAAACTCACATATAGGTTAGCAGACAAATGACTAAGTAATTATATAATTATATAAATAAATAATTAGTTAATTAAAATAGAGGTTGCTCGTAAAAGTAAATAAACAATCAAATAAATAAACTAGTTATTGTGTAAAAATATTAAGTAACTAAAGAACTAAGTAAATAGAAAATTATTTAACTACTTACTTAGCTAATTAAAATACTATTTGTTTGTAATTATACAAAAATAAATATCTAAGGAAATATATCAATTAATAATAATAATAAGGACAATAATAATATTAATAATATTGGTATTGATATTGTTGGTAATGTTTTAATAATAATAATAATAATAATAATAATAATAATAATATTATTATTATTATTATTATTATTATTATTATTATTATTAAGAGTGATAATAAAATAATGGTATTATTAGCATTGATGACAGTAAATTCGTTATTATATCCTAATGTCAACACACACAATTTTTATACATAAGGAACACATATAAATTGATAATAAGAAGTTTTCTTAAAATTTCTTAAGTTGGATACAATTTTCAGTTTGAGTAATACTTTTTTTAATAGCATAATACATATAAAAACACTTGGGTTTAACCTCAAATTTTATAGAGACATACCCAAACACATATAGAATAGAATATAAGTGGCCTTGCATGAAAATTAGACCTCATTTGCACTTAGAAAATTATTTTTCGCTGCTAGAGTAATCCGTCAAATACAAACCAGTTTGAAAGAAAAATTCGCAACTTTCAGCTCTATCATCAGAAAATTCTGAAATTTTACAGCTAACATATAAAGACATAAGGCTACGTTTTCTAAGTTTTGAGCTTTTCCAAATTCAGAATTTATCACCATGAAATAATAGTATCAACTTGACTGTACAACAAAATAAGGTACTCTGCCCCTTCTCTTTTTTTTTTTTCTGAAAATTACTGGGTTTAATCCCAAGGTTTTCTTACTTGATTTCTAGAATAAATAATATTCTAAAAATGTATAGTAAACAATGTAAAAAGGCCCTGCAATAATAAATTACCTTGCTATTTTATTTTGAATTAAAACAAACAACTATCACAGATTTACAAAAAAAATTCTAGCAAATATGTAATTTGTTCTAGGCTTCAAGAAATCAACTTCTTAGTTTTATTACTTCAAGAAAACACATCCCTAAGGTACTCTAGATGAGGCAACACAACCCTTAACGTACACACATCAAGATCTTTCAAGAACACATCAAGAAGTCATATTTTCTTTGGAAAAATTCTAACTTTTTATGAAAACAATAATTTAAAAGAAAAAGGTGCTTTCTTTTGTATAAATACTTTGAAAGAATGTTTATTTTTCAAGATCTAAACAAGTATGACTCTCAAACATAATTCTTTAATCATCTTTTGCCTATAAAAATTACTTTAATAATTTATAATGCTAGAACTCTAATTTTTCCAAAAGAAAGGCTTTTGTTATTACCTCTTACTTCAACATCCTTGATCACCGTTAGGAAAGAAATAATGTGTTTTCTAGCCTTTGATTTCACATAAATCTTCAGACTTTCAATCCAAGAATGATGCTTCAATGGTATAGCAATGTGCAGAATTTTCAGCGTAAGCAATACAATAGTTAGTCTTTGGCCAGGGGGAGGGGAAATTTCGTGTGAGGGGAGAGTGGTGGAGAAAGAGATGGCTTCTAGGGTGTGATAGGGCTCAAAAATCTGATTTGATTAGGTTTCTATAGGTGAATTATGATGGGTTTAGGAAATACGGAAAAAATTAAGGAAAATCCTATTTTCCCAAGGTCTTATCTAATTAAAAGCTTCCTATAATTATTGTGTCACAAATCCTAGGGGTTCGGAGAACTAGGTGGCAGCACATAGGAGAGAGTAGAAAATGAATATTCTCCAAATTTTCCTCAAATATTCTTCTAGCTAAATTAAATATTTTAATTAAGAAAATCTAATCGCCATATAAATAAATTAAGAGGGAAGTCTTACTAAGCTAAAATGAAATTACTACATGAAATAACATCTAGACACTTAAACAAAATAATCATTTAATAAATATTTTGAACACATATTTACATATGTTATATATGTATTTAGTTATATAAAATCAAATATCAAATAGTTACCTACATCATTTTTTAATTAGTGACTAACTAATCAATAATCTAATACACGGATTTAGATTTAACTCTATTATTATTATTATTATTATTATTATTATTATTATTATTATTATTATTATTATTATTATTATTATTATTATTATTATTATTATTATTATTATTATTATTATTATTATTATTATTATTATTATTATTATTATTATTATTATTATTATTATTATTATGCAAAATATTCTATCTACTATCGTCTCAAGCACACCATTTATTTCACATAATAAGCTCATATAATTCATCCACACCATGCCAAATGTGTCTATATGCAAGATTGTTCATGCCATTTAGATCGCACATACCCTACTTCTAGGTGCATTTTAGGTGGGGTGTCACACAATATATAAGTTTATATAAAATCAACTCTCCTAGAAAAGTCCTAAGTAGAATTCACAAACAAAAAATAAATAATAACTTTACCAAACTAATACATATCCACGCATATATCAAAAAGTCTTCAAAATTAGCCCAAAATGCAAAAAAATTGAAAAGTTTTTAGACTAAAACCAAGAAAATACACAAGATTATTAATACAAAATTGAATATATATATATATATATATATATATATATATATATATATATTATTCAACTACTCCCCCATACTTAAATGAGGCAATGTCCTTATTGTCCAAAACATATAATACAAATACATTTACAGAATACAAAATAACAAAATAGGAAGAAAAGGGAAAATAATACTCCCCGGGTGTCTTGAAGCTAATTAAAATTATAGTTGCTATGTACTACACGGTGCCAGTTGAGTTGTAATAAACGGTGCTATGTATGCTCAGTATATCTATAGTAGTAGTTTATAGTAGATGTCCGGTGCCGTTTCATATGAACCACACGACACCTTGTCTGTTCAGTACCTAGAAAATAAAAACAACAGATGTAATAATACACAAGCCAAAGAAATAACAATAAAGATATAAACAACAATATCAAGAAAGATATAGTACAAAAAGAAATCAATACAAAGATATAACAAATATCAATGATACAAAAAGTTATCATAACTAACCAAATCCAATAACATAAATAACTACCATGCCCAAATCACAACAAAACCAACTAACATAAGCAAAACTAAGACATATGTTAGAGCCAAGAGCTACATTACTTCAATAATACAACAAAACAAATAACAAAATCAAAATGTACACTACGATATACAAAAGGTAAATGAACACTATACATCCAAAGGAAAATGAATGATCAAAGACTTAGTAGGCTTATTAAAGGAGGATACCCTCAAAAGATTTTCACAACAATAACTATCAATACACCTTCCAAAAACACTATAATATCTCCCAAACAACTAACAAATAACTCCAAACTTCAAGAGTTATTAAACCAAAAGTATCAAAAAGTTAACTAACTCTCCAAACAAAAATCAATAAGTTATCAAAATACAACATCAATTGTTTAAATCAACAATCTCCAAACTTATTCACCACTACTACAATCAAAGATTGAACCTCTACAATGTATATAGTACAACAACAACCAACTATTAAAACCATCACAAGGCTAAAAGAAAGAACGTCTGAATGTACAACTATATCAAAGGTTACCCAAATTTCAACAAAATCTCTAATTACAGAACAACATCCTATAAACATAACCTTAACTAGACAAGTTCACCAACTTCTCAACACATTAACTATGACAACAATCTTAACTTGCACCAAGTATATTACAACAACAATCAACAATACTACCATCACAAGGCTAAAAAAAAGATTCCACAAAAACAACAATAATTTCCCAACCAAATCCTCAAAATAATCACTATCATTACAACAACACTCAAATCCTCAAAGCAAAAACTCTACAATAAGGTCTCCTTGATAGTAATTCAACAAATATAATGATACAATACACTAGAACTCAATATAATTTATTTATTACAATTACAAAAGATAAAGAATCAAAACACTATACAAACAAGATAAAAAAAAGGAAAAGAAATTTTTATACAAGTATAGTTAGTATTATGCACAAAAAGAGAAGTAAATATTTACATAAAAGAGAAAGTTAGTAATATTCACAAATATATAAATGGCCAAATCAATAAAATTCAAGTTTTCATGATATTATCTTCAATTTGTGACAACGGCGCCAAAACCTTGTAATGTGATTTTAAGTATGGGAAATATTACCAACAATTACACACAAATCAAGTTTTAAATTAAAA
Source organism: Voacanga thouarsii (assembly GCA_026120185.1). Classification (NCBI taxonomy): domain Eukaryota; kingdom Viridiplantae; phylum Streptophyta; class Magnoliopsida; order Gentianales; family Apocynaceae; genus Voacanga; species Voacanga thouarsii. Next base: position 1,741,619 of record JANUWF010001135.1, read on the forward strand.
TTCCAAACACATTCAAATCACACAATTAGCTAAGTATACATATCGTATAATATAGAGTTTAATGGCAAGTATCAAAGATCCTTGGGGAAGGGATAAATATACCACTACTAATTCTTCTTCTATTGTTTATCCCAACAAATTAATGAAACAATACTAATTACAATGGGCGCGAACACGGAGAATAAACACAACCCTCACAAGATTGGTTATGAGAAAATCAAAGATAAGAAAATGAGTAAAAGACATGAACTTGTCAAGAATCCTCCTAAATTAGCTAAGTACCAAATCAAACCCAAGATAGCTAAATTCCCAATTCTAAAATCGATAAAGGTCACAAATGCAAAATTCAATTTCTCTCGAGTTATGAATTTCCTATTCTTAACTTAATTAGAGGGTATCTCTACCTTTCCAATTGAACCTAAAAAGCATTAGATACAAATCTTAAATTATTTGGAAGAATCTAATATCTCTATCTCTAAGTGATTTCAAATCCCAAACGATTACCAAATTCTAATCCCCCAATTTTTCTCTTGAGTTAATTGAAGGAAAACCCACATTGAACCCATTAATTGGAATCAACTCCTAACCCCATCTCTCGAATTCATTAGTAGCAAGCAACTTAAATAACAAACCCAACACAATAAAATTAAGTAATCATTCAATAAGAATTGGAAATCAACAAATCATGAATAGATTTAATACATCAAACTAACTAGGTTTCATTTCTTTAAGAACAATTAAAGCATTCCATACAAATTTACAAAAAAAAAAAAAAAAACAAAGGAAAGAGAGTAAGAAATACTCATAGACAAGATGTTTCTTTTTCTCCATCTTAAATCTTCTCTTAAATCAACCTCTAAACCTCTCCAATCTTGTCTTTCTTGTGTGTGGGTATTATTCCTCATGGTTGGCCATTAAAATAGTCTGGAAAAGTTCTTTTTATAAGCCTTAAAAATCCCTAAAAATTGCTTAAAACCAGATTCGTATTTCTATGTTTTGAACTTTCATAGTGTCGTTAAGATTATCTAAACGGCGCTATCAACTCTAAACTTGCACGGTGCCGTCAGAGATAATCTACATGGCGCCGTTAACTCTTAGCATCTCTTTTATAATGCCAAGCCAACCATAGCTTTTTTTTTTCTTCTTCTTCTTCTTCAATTTTCGTTCTTTTCCATTCTTTTCTTCATTCAGTCATCCTTTATTATAATCCTACACAAAACAATATAAAATTGTGAGAATAAGTAAGTATTTAGATATTATTTTACAATGAACATATTACAATTTACATAGAAAATAAGTGCATAATGAGCACTTATCAGTTTTAAACTAAAAGTTTTGAAGGAAAAACAAGTTTATTTGCTTAGTCAATTAATTAAATCATTTGATACTCTATTTTGCTCAACCAAAGCAGAAATTTTAATTAGGCTAGAATTTGGAATTGTTTGAAAATGTGCTATAAAACTTACATGACCCTAATTTGATTCTATGATAGTTTGGGGAATGTTTAGAAACATTTATAAGAGGATATTGATGCATGAATCGGATTGTATGAGTGTTAGAGTTTGATTACTAAGACAACTTGCAAGAATTAATTATATTGCATGAGAAAGCCCTTGATTTTTGTGATATCAATTGATAACTTGATTTGTGAGCATGATTGAGTGATAATTGCATCATTATATAACTTTTGTGTGTAGGTTTATGTGTTATAATTGAAGGAATTTGAAAAACAGAGAGCATGGCATACGGTGAACAAAAATGGAGACAGAAACAATATAACAGAGCATGACAGCAGTATGGAGGGATTAAAACCATACCTCTTGGAGCCTTAAACCTTGAAGATTGAAGAAGAATTGTTTGAAGCATAAGAATAGCTTCTTGCTACTCGTGGGTTGAAGCTTCAGTGCAAAAACACCACCCTCCTTCCTTCACCTCTGGTGCAATTAATGCCAAGCTTTTCAATTCTCAAAATATGGCCCTTCCTCTCCTTGTTGGTGAACACAGATTTGGGTGAGAAGAAGATCAATTTTTTTTTTTTTTCATAGCTCCATCGGTTGGTTTTCAACGCTTGGCTTCTTATGTTATGCAAACAAAACCAACAACCAGTAAATAGAAAACCAAGAGACAGTGAAGAAAAACCAAAAGCCAAGAGTCTCGAGAGTTTTTTTTATATTTTATTTTATTTTTATTTTTCCACACAGAAAGCCAAAAGTCATGAAACCAAAAATAATTATGTTGATAAAAATAATATTTTCGGGATTTAATATTTCAAACACCCGAATATTATTAACAAAATAAATTTTAGCTTCACTCTAAACTCTTCTGAACCGTGTCCAAAAAAGTCCTATAGTCCAGGCTATTGGGCCAAAATAATATTTATTATTTTTCTTGGACCCGAAAAGTCCAAAATAATAAATATTAAATATTTTTTTTGGGGATTAAATAAATATTAATGAACCAAAATAATTAAACTTTAATTATTTATTTCTTGGAATTAATTAAATGAATAACCTAATAAATAATTAAATATTAATTATTTTCCTCTAATTTAAGTCTTGGTTAATTTCTTAATTATTCAAACTGGACTTAGGCCCTAAATAATTAATTAATCAATTAAAGCTAAATCACTTCTTTTTTTTTTTATTAAAACAAAAAATAGTAGATTCAATACTCGTTGAGTATACGTGTCAATCTTTTTTAATTTTCTATATAATCTATATTAGTTACTAAGTATTATGACTAATAATAAATTGTCAGTTTTATTGATATAACCAATTAAACTTTAAAATATTATGCAATAAATTTTTGAAAAAAAATTATAAAAAGGAAAAGTATCAAATTATATAAATTACTTCCTTCAATTTAAACAAATATACATAAAAACAAAACAATTGTTAAACTAAATTAATCCCTCTTCTTTTATTTCTTTAATTTTTTTTAATGTTTGAAGACTTAAGGGACATTGTATAACAAATAACAAAATATTCAGTAATTTCTTTTAATTAATTTTTAACGATTAGAGGATTGCTTTAAGTTTGGTCTATATATAATTCACATCAATTATTGGTGCTTTACGAGTTTTTTAACAAAACGTAACAGAATTGATATCTGTTGGCAAAAACCTATTAAATTGATAACCAATCAAAATGAAACAAAAAAAAAAAAAAAATTGTAGTAGTGTTATTATATGTAAATGGGTACTTGAGAAAATGGAAAGTCTACAGATAAAGACATTCTCCGAGTTCGTGGTCCTCGTCCCCGAATGTAAAATCAAATTGCATTTCCCTTCTCCAGACCAGAGTCCAACTTTATATTCTAGTATTTGAATTTGTGCCTGCCTCCCCACATCTGGAAAAGGAGTGCTAACTACACAAGAGAAAAACTTCCCCGTCTCTCTTCCTCTTGGAGTTGTCGGCCCAGTTTTCTCCTTTCTGATTCCTCCTTGAAATTACTATCTCCAATTTGATTGTATGCAATTAGAAGTACTCCCCAAATCTCCCTTTTCCTCTCTTTTATATATTTCTGTGTGATTTAGTGTCTTGTGGGTTCTTTGAAATACATGTTTGGAATTCATGAGCTCTTGTATTGGACGAATTGTAGGTAAATCTCTGTCTCGTCCTTATTTCTGTTCTGTTCATTGGATTCTATGATGTATAGTACGATGGACGAAAATGGATCCTAAAATGTTATGTGATTAATTGAGTTTATATATTTCTTTTTCTTTTGGTATTACATTTTAGTTGATTCAGCCCTTGGACTAGACTTTCTCAGCAAAATTTTCCATCTTTTTTCGATTAAAAAGGAAGAATGAGAGAGAGTTTCTCTTTCTTCATCCTTTTTTGTCAAACGTATCTGTCTGCTTAGTTGAACACTGATGTTTGATTGTGTCAAAATGGGGTTTTAGATTCAACGCATAATTATCTGTGCGATCAAGCTATCTGTTTATCAATTGGATCATGAATTCAGTAGAGTTACACTATTCTTGTTATTTACTGTGTTGTCTATGCATAAAGATTCTAACTTTTAAATTTTTCCCTACTACACCCCCCCCCTTCTCCCTTTTTCCTTCGAAACCTTTTCTGAATAATTCATTAAATTATGACTATGTACTGGTAGTCACTTTAATGATTTGTAATTAATAACATGACTCCTGGATGTTTCCATTCAGTGATATTTGTCTTCAGATTGCTAAGCTTGATAATGACTGCAGAGTGACTCTGTAGGTGCGTTCAGAATTGTACATCTATTTAGATGAATATCAATACTCATCTCTGATATGCGCCTGCATATTTCCATGTCATTATATACATGTATGCATGCATGTAGACACATCTAATTATATGCATTTTAACTGTGAACATCTAGTTTATGTGATATTAATTACGTCCCAGCATAAATTTGGTATTATATTCCATTATGGACAAAGGGAAGTTTACGTGCATGCATTGTGAGCAAGTTTGTATAACTGGTTTGTTGCTATGGGATTTAAAGTGATTTGTTTGGAATTTAACCAACCCTAAGAGAAAACTTTAGATTGATTTTTTATGCTTTATCTGGTTTCTATACCAGGCTGGATAAAAATATTTCCAGCTGCCTAAGTGAGAAAATGCTTTGAAATATTTGCAGGTGTCTAATGAACTGTATTAAAACCATTTGTCTGATACTTCTAAAAATATTTGGATGAATTCTTTGCTTGGCTTCTATTTTAGCAGGGAAGAGAATAAGAGAATAAGATGGACACCATTGCCCTTCTTATTTCTCTAATTTTTACTAACTTGCTCGTCCAGCCTAACAAGCATAAATGCCAACCATTCTGGATTTAAGCAACCTTAAGGCTATTACCTCAAAGGAAAAGTGGCTCTTGCATTTGTTATTATTGGTAATGAATTTCACTTTGATGTTTTCTTGCAGCCATTGGATTGCCATTCTTTGTTGTAATTTTCCACTGCATTCGAGGTTTATGACTGATGCGTGGTGAACTTTTCACACTGAAGAAAATTTTCTGTAGTTTCTTCCTATCCTGTTGTGGAGGGAATTTTCATTGGGAAGACTAGTGAGTTTACAAAAATTGGGAGATAATCCTCAAATTTCATCAATCAAACGGCTTAGTGGATCAAGTCTTTGGTACAGTCAGAAAAGACTTATTTTATGCTATTATTGCTGTTCCACTTTATATTATATGCTTCTATGTCGTGATACATATTTACTAGGTTGCTAAAATCCAACTTTTAGTGATAATTTATTCAAGTATTGTGTCTGTATGATACCAACGAATTTAAACAGTGAACTGTGAATTGATGTATATATTACCTTAAGTATCTTTTATTTGTCTTGTTAACTTTCATTATCTCAATCAATACATCTCTGGAATATACTAGTGACATATAGTACTAATGTTTCTGCACTTTTTTCTTCTTATTTGAAATGATCTAGAACAATGTATATAATTATATTTATTTGAGCTCTAAAAGTTTGGTTCTGCATGTCTAGTTTATGCTGTTTTCTTTCAACTTGAAGCTGCAAGTGCCCTGTTGGTTTATGATCTTACATTTGAGTACATATCGGGGTATCATCAATTTTATCATAAGATGAACTTGATCTTTCTCTCCCTTCTCTGAATAGGAAAGAAAAGGGGGAGAGGATGGTGAAACTTTAATCTCTGATTTTAAATAATTTTTACTGCTTATGCTAGAATAAAGTTTCCAGGTCAAAACTCAGTTTAAGATAGGGCACATCACTCACCTTGTGCCACATCTTACCAAATCGTCCTTTTGTTTATCCTATGATCATGACTTATATGGAATAGAGCAATGCTGGTTTCTTGCCAAGTGAGCCCATATGTAGAAAGGAGAAGGAAGGAGCAATTATAATCCATCTTATGGATGCTATATTGGGTAATAATTGCATGGCCTGGAGAATGAGGAATGTTATAAAGTATTGAAAGAAAAGGCAATCTAGTGCAATGTGTCTCTGGGTTTCTTCTCCTGCCTAAAATCCCTTCTCAGATTTCCCACTTTTAAAATACTAATTGATCAGTTTTGTGTTGAACTAATTAACATATGATTTAGGTATTAATTAATAGATTCTAAATGCAATTGCTATTGTGGTTCAACCTGGAATGTCTTTATCACCAAAGAGACATATGTCCAAATTAATTATGTTTTTTGTTTTTGGTTTTGGGAAACGTCGAAGGTCAAAAAGAATTGGAAGAGGACATTTCTTTTGGTGATTTCTACCTAAAGAGCAGTGGGCTATGATAACAAGCTTGAGATTCTGTATTGGTCTTTTCTCTTTGCTTCTTTTGTTAGATTCTGCTGATTAGCTTCCTCGGTATTCTCCTCTACACTAGTTCTACCGAGAAGGTGCATTTCAATTCATTTTTAAAGTTTCATAATGTGGAGACTTCTTTCTTCTGTCTATCTTTGCCCTTTGTGATATTAGCTATATTCTTTTTTTCTCTGTCTCTTGATAAATTTATTGAATACTTCATCCATCAACTTGTTTTGTGGAGTGGCCTTTTCCATATTGGATTTCCACACTTGTTAGCCAAGTTAATAATGTGGTTGTTGTTAGAGAGGAAAGTTAAGGCTTTTCATCTAACTTCCACACTCATTATCCAAATTAATAATGTGGTTATCTGTTATGGAGGAAAGTTAGGGCCTTTGTCCTTGATTGATTTCATTAATTATCTTCTAACCTATTTATGTTCTCATCCTTGAAGTTGGGGACTTTTGAAATAGACCTATCTCTGTCATTTGAGGATCAATCTTTCAATTTCACTTCAACTATGTGGATTGGAATGCTATAGAGACATTTTAGTGGTGTTTTAGAGAAAAGTATAACAACTCAATCAACTTTAGATTTGACAATAAAATTAGCTTGCTTGGAGTTCTAATGAGAGGAATGGGGCCTTTAGGATTGTAATTGTGACTGATTGTGGTAAGCATGTTTCTAACTTAAAAATTTACACACTTCAACTTAATATTAATGCACTTCTAATTTTTTCTATCTAACGATCTTTTGCTTTCTGCTTTTTTGAAAAATCACTTGTAATCTTAATCATAAAGGAACTTTGGCATTACTGATATGATTTGAGCTCTTGGAATTTGTGAGAAGTAATTCATGTTTTGCTTTATACCAATTCAGTAATTTGGTTCTGACATATATCAATACATACTTTAGACATTTTTCCCCTTGCTGTCCCTGATGTTTTATGGAATCCTTCTTAAATATGTTGTGGAAAAGCTTGTAAAGAGATACTCCCCGAAAGGGATCAGGGAGATGGAATAATCCACCTCCAGCACTTTCCAAATGCATACACTAGGGAGTTGAGGGAAAATACATCAGAAAGCATAACGGGCAAAGATCATTTAAACCTGTGTGAGGTTTACTGTATAACAACTGTAATTGGAGATCCCTGGAGGTAAAAGGTGCTTTTGAAACATATGGAAAAAAACAAACCCAAAAATGGGTTAAGGAGATGATCTCTCATCACTCTTCTGTCAGATCACAAAAAGAGCATACGTTAAATATATCAAAAAGCATAACATGCAAAGAATAAATTTACAATTGCATACTGTATCATTAGAAGATCTCTTTGAGTGAAATGCCACTTCTAGAACCAGACACACTGCGGGCAAAACGATGCAGCTGCTTAAAGTTACTTTCCTTGGTCAAAGTCATGGCAGGCATAAAAGAAAGGGAAGATAGTTGGAGACCTTGGATTCTGTTAGTGGTTTGTAACTCTTTCATTGAATACTTAAATGGAGAGTTCTGTTCAATTTGAAGGATATCACGAGCAGTAGAGCAAAACGGCAGAAATGATAGACACAAATATTCCTTTTTTTTTTTGGTGTGGTCATATATATATATATATATATCCATTATATATGTGCATATTCATACATATCCATGTATATATATGTATATCACAAATGCATACACACATAAATATATCTATATCTATATATGCACACACATGTACATATGTAATACACATACGTACTGTATCTATATACATATATATGTGTGATATGTATATACACATATATATCCATGTATATATACGTATATAATAAATACATACTCTGGGAAAATATGGCTAATAGGTGTATTTTAGGGAAGTATTGCTGAAAATATTGTAATACTAGAATCCGGCTAAATTAGGAAAGTTTGACCCTTAAATTAGGTGATTTTGTAATTATTGATTAGGTGATTTTGTAATTATTGATTAGGAGATTTTGTGATTAGTAATTAGAGGATTTTGTGATTAGTTTTTTAGGGTAGTTGCCATTTTTGTTTCTTAGACAACTTGTATATAATTAGTTCATTGTAACCTCCAAGGAATAATAAAAAAAAATGAGATGATTCTCTCTCAGTTTCTTAGCACATACATACATAAATATATCTATATCTATATAGGCACACACATATACATATATAATACATATATACATATATACATATATACATATAAATATATTATATATGTATATACATAAATACATATATATGTGTTGTATATATATATATATATACACACATATATTATACATATATCTATATACATACATATATACATATAAATATATATGTGTGTATTATACATATGTACATATATCTATATCTATATAGGCACACACATACATATATAATACATATATACATCCATATATCTATATACATATATACATATATACATATATATGTGTTGTATATATACACAACACATATATATTATACATATATAATACATACATATATACATATAAATATATTGTCTATCTATATACATATATATTTATGTATTTCTATTACTATGAAATTCATAAATGAAGTAGTTTGGGGTTACCATTATCCTTTTTGTAGTGACGAATCTTGTATGTGTTCCTAAGACAAATTAAGCCAAAAAGGGGCAATGAAACCTCTGATAGTAATGGATATTAAGCGATAGCAAAAGATTGAGCTCGTAGTGCTTGTGCCTAACCAGGTTTGATTCTTTTTTTCTTTTGTCTTTTTCCTTTCGTTCTTTGAATGCTCTGCTCTCCCCAGGAAAAGACTTGTTGGAAATCGCCGGTGGTTGGTCTGGAAAGAAATGGGAATCTTTGGGCATTGCTTGAGTTGAGTTAAGCAAAGACTGGCTACCTGTTGGTGTGTAATTTATGCCTGCCATACCTAGCTTTTCTGCTTTCTTTCATCCTGGGAAAGGGGAATAAAGAGAGAATAGGGAGTACGGCTGAAATGGCTATACGGCTTCCGAATTCTTTTTGAATGTATATTGATTGAACTAATAGATGCTGGGTGAGGGCTTAAAGACGGATCCAGTTGAAGTAGGCCTTGGAGAGATTTCCTTCTCTTTTATTTAGGAGGATTGGGATGCATATATATGTATATAGATATATAATATATTTATATGTATATATGTATGTATATAGATATATGTATGTATTATATAGGTGTAATATATATGTGTTGTGTATATGTAAGAAATTGAGAGAGAATAATCGCTTTTCTTATTTTTCAAAGATTACAATGAGCTGATTATATACAAGCTGCCTAAGGCACAAATATGGCAACTACCCTAATAAATTGATTCACAAAATCTCCTAATCACTGATTACAAAATCCTCTAATTTAAGGGTTAAACTTCCCTAATTCTAGTGCTATAATATTTACAACCTTACTTTCCTAAAATACACCTTTTAGCCATATTTTCCCACACTCCCCCTCAACCTGGTGAATAGATATTCTCTATTCCCAGCTTAGATACAATATTTTCAAACACTGGACCACTTAACTCTTTGGTTAACACATCAACAAGCTGATCATTTGGAGACACATAAGGTGTGCAGATCAATCTACTCTCCAATTTCTCCTTGATAAAATGTCTATTAATTTCGATATGCTTTGTCCGATCATGCTGCACAGGATTGTGAGCTATGCTAATTGTAGATTTATTATTGCAGTAAAGTCTCATTGGACCTTCTAACTTGATCCTTATGTCTTGTAGAATGATCTTTAACCAAAGTAACTCACATACTCCTTGAGCTATTGCTCGAAACTCAGCCTCTGCACTAGACCGTGCTACTACATTTTGTTTTTTACTCATCCATGTCACAAGATTTCCACCAAGGAACGTATAATATGCAGTGGTCGATTTTCTATCACTTAATGACCTAACATAATCAGCATTTGTATAGGCTTCAAGCATTAGGCCCCCATTTCTCCTAAAAAGAAGTCCTCTTCCGGGGTACCTTTAAGATATTGCAACACCCTGTGTGCTCGAAGATGAACCTCTTTTGGAATGTGCATAAATTGACTAATCACACTCACATCATAATCTATATCCGGTCGTGTGTGGGACAAATAAATGAGCCTTCCCACCAAACGTTGATATATCCCTTTGTCCACCATAGTATCTTCCTCTGCTTAGTCTCAACTTTATATTTGGATCTATTAGAGTACTCATTGGTTTGCATGCAGTTTTTTCTGTCTTCTTGAGTAGATTAGTTACATACTTCTGTTGAGAGAGAAAAATACCTTTCTCTGAATGTTCTACTTCAATTCCGAGAAAATACTTTAGCTTCCCAAGTGTCTTAACCTCAAATTCTTTTGCCAAGCACTCACTTAAAGAACGTCTCTCCTTATCATCACTTCTTGTAACAATTATGTTATCCACATAAACTAAGAGGACTGTGACTCCTCTTGAAGACGAATGCTTGATGAATAAAGTATGATCTTCTTGACTTTGCTTGTATCCTAGCATCACCATAACTTTGGCCAACTTGCCGAACCATGCTCGAGGAGATCGTTTAAGCCCATACAATGCCTTCCTTAACCTACAGACTGTATGATCAGCAACTCTTTTCCCATAACTTGGAGGTATCTCCATATATATCTCCTCCTGGAGATCTCCATGCAAGAAAGCATTTTTGACATCAAACTGTTGTAAATCCCATCCAAAGTTGGCTGCCAAAGATAATAGGACTTTAATAGTATTCAATTTTGCAACTGGGGCAAAAGTCTCTCGATAGTCCACTCCATACATCTGAGTATAATCCTTGGCAACCAACCTAACCTTATATCTTTCCACTGAATTATCAGCTCTATCTTTTACTATGTACACCCATTTACACCTCACTAGTTTCTTCCCTACTGGTAACTCCACAAGCTCCCATGTTTTGTTCTTTTCCAGTGCTTCCATTTCTACATTCATAGATTGTTTTCATTTTTTATTAGACAAAGCTTCGGATAGATTGGAAGGAATGGCAATGGTTTCTAGGTTACTGAGGAAGGCTCTGTGTGATGGAGAAAAACGCTGAAAGGACAAGAAGTGTGCAAGAGGGTATAAAGGTCTTTTAGTGCACTCTCTCACACTTTTTCTCAATGCAATGGGCAAGTCTATGTCACTATTGCCCCTATGGATCTCACTCTCTACCTTTGGTTCTGTTTCAATCTGTAATGTGGGTTTCAGAAGTTATTACTTGATCAGACTCTTGGACTTGCGTAGGGTTGGGAGCAGCCGTCTTCTTCCTTGTATACGTCTTTCCTTTGCCATATCTAACATCCTTGGGAACAGATTCAGTGTCAGATTCAGCAAATACAGGTTCAGAGTGAACTGACTCAGATTGCTCAGAGTGAACTGAGACAGTATCTCTAGTGGATGAGGAAGTAGGATGATTTGAAGTTGAAAGATCCTATAACAAGTGAAAACTCAAATTTTCATCTTCTCTCACAAACTTCTCCCTTTGAAGATAAGAATTTGGAAAGTAAGATTCACGTTCATTGAGAGCAACATCTATAGAAACAAAGGATTTTCGGGAGGGTGGATGATAGCACTTGTATCCTTTTTGGGTTGACAAATATCCCACAAAGACACATTTTATACCCCTTGGATCCAATTTGTCTCGGTTGTGACTGTGAATATAGACAAAGGATGTACATCCAAATACTTTAGGAACAAGATTATTTGTGGTGTGGAAGTTAGGATAGAAAGTGGACAACACATCCATTGGACTCTGAAATTCTAGGACTCTAGATGGCAATCGGTTTATGAGATAGGTTGCTGTAAGAATAGCCTCCCCCCAAAAGGTTTTAGGTACATGATATTCAAATAACAATGCTCGAGTTTTTTTAAGGAGATCACCATTTTTTCTCTCTGCAACTCCATTTTGTTGCAGGGTATTCACACAAAATGACTTATGGATTATCCCTTCCTTTTGAAAATATGGACTTAGAATTTGATTGAAATAGTCTAGTGCATTGTTAGACCTAACTCTTTTGATAGTCACTTCAAACTGGTTTTTAATCATGGAGTAGAAATTTGGAAAAACAATATTGACATCAGATTTTTGTTTAAGAAGGAAGACCCAGCAAACGCAAGTGCAGTCATCAATAAAGGAAACAAACCAAGGGGAATTTATATAATGTGAGACCTAATTTCAAAAACTAACTTAGGAAAACATCTTCTATTAGCCCTTATTTATTATTTCTGAAATTAGGAAAATAATTTATATACCTCATGCTTCATTGAAATCCTTATTGTGCTTGGAACGTGCATAATCCTTGTCACGCTTCTTGAATAAGCACCTTTTGTTTGGCTAGTCTATAAATAGGGGGCAAAGAATGGAGGTTTGCACTAATATTTCCTTAACAAACACACACACTACTTAAGAGAGTTTAGAGAGAAAGGAAGAGAGAGTCTAGGAATTGGAATCAATAAGGAAGAAGAAAGGAAGGAGCTTTGAAGATTTGTTGAGCAATCAGTGTTGAGGAGGGAGAAGAGAATCAAGTAGGGGAAGTTGTTTGGGGTGAGTTTCGCTAGTTTTCAAAACACACATTTTATGACATCACAAGTATATGTTCTCAGAATCCAAACAAAGAGAAATTATATTGTGAATGGAACAAGAAATAATTTCTATTGAATTCTCTTATGTGTACATACAGTGTTGGTTAGCCTTAATACACAAAAATCCTAGCGGAAATTAGGAAACTACCCTTTGTCAGATCTCATGGATTATGGGACTCCTAGCTGTACAAACAAAATTAGGAAACTACTCGAAGTTGTTAGATCCCATGAATTATGAGACTCCTAGCTATACAAATAGAAAAGGAAAAACATAGAAAAGTAAACATAGCTGTAGATATGACCTAATTATACTAAGCATATCCCCATGATTTTTCCACACTCCCCCTCAAGCTGGTGAATAGGTATTTTCCATTCCTAGCTTGGATACAATAGTTTGAAACATTGAGCTATTTAACCTTTTTGTTAGTACATTAGCGAGTTGATTATTTGTTAACACATAAGGTGTGCAGATTAGTCCATTGTCTAGCTTCTCCTTGATAAGATGTCTGTCAATCTCAATCAACCAGAGTAGTTCACGTACACCTTGAGCTATCGCCCTAAATTCTGCCTCTACACTCTATTGAGCTACCACACTTTGTTTCTTACTTCTCCATGTCACAAGATTTCTACCAAGAAAGGTGCAATATCCGGATGTTGACCTTCTATTAACAATAGACCCAGCATAATTAGCATCAGTGTATGCTTCAAGTACCAAACCTCCATTTCTTCTCAATAAAATACCTTTTCCCGGTGCCCCCTTAAGATAATGAAGTACTCTATAAGCCACTTGCAAATGAACCTCTTTCGGGTTATGCATGAATTGACTTATTACTCTTACTGCAAATGCTAGTCTGGTCATGTGTGAGAGAGATATATAAGTCTCCCTACCAATCGCTGAGACATTTCCCGATCTACTATAACATCATCTTCTTCTGTTGCTAGCTTGAGATTTGGGTCCTTGGGTGTGCTCACCGGCTTGCATGCTGTCTTGCCTGTTTTCTTGAGAAGATCTATAACATACTTCTGCTGCGAGATAAAGATTCGTTGTCTTGAATGAGCAACCTCGATTCCAAGGAAATACTTCATCCTTCCCAATGCTTTGATCTCAAATTCCTTAGCCAAACACCGACTCAATGCCTACTTCTCCTCATCATTTCCACTTATCACTATGCCATTAACATACACAAGTAGAGCTGTGACTCCTCCTGAAGGAGAATGTTTAATGAACAATATATGATCACCTTGGCTTTGCTTATACCCCTTTGTCAACATGGCCCTTGCAAATCTTCCAAACCATGCTTGGAGGGATTGCTTAAGACCACATAGAGCCTTCTTCAATTTACACACGATGTGGGCATCCAAGTTCTTACCATAACCTAGTGGGACGTCCATATAAATCTCCTCTAGATCCCTAAGTAAAATTGCATTCTTGACATCGAACTGTTGCAAGTCCCATTATAGTTAGCTGCAAGCGCTAGTAATACTCTAACTGTATTCATCTTTGCAACAAGAGCAAAGGACTCTAGATAGTCAATCCCATACGTCTGCGTATACCCTTTCGCTACCAACCGAGCCTTATATCTCTCGATTGACCCGTATGCTTTTTATTTTCCTGTATACGCCCATTTGCAGCCCATGGGTCTCTTTCCAAAAGGCAACCTCACCAACTCCTAGGTTTTGTTCTTTTCTAATGCCTCCGTCTCCCTATCCATAGCTTGTTTCCATTTTCCATTAGATATAGCTACAGATACACTAGTAGGGATAGTGATGGTATTTAGGCTAACAAGGAAGGCTTTGTGAGGTGGTGAGAAATTTTTGAATGATAAGAAATGTGCTAAAGGGTACAATGGTCAATTTCTGCACTCTAGTTTTCTTTCTAATGGCACTAGGTAAGTCTAGGTCTTCATCATCAATCGGCTCAACTAGTGTTTCAGCTACATTAATGGGTTGATCATTATTTTCCATTTGACCTTCGATCTCACCTGGTGCATTGGGATTAGAAAATGTTACCTTATTCATCATTGGCTCGGGCTTAGACGCTTGGACTTGTGCAGGTTCAGGGACAACCTTTATTTCTTTCTTCTTGTATTTCTTTGCATATCTCATGTCTTCATCACGTCTTCTAGTGGCATTAGCAGGAGCGGCTTTAGTAGGGGTGTTAGGAATGGCAGTACAAGCTTCAGTAGGGGTGTTAGGAATGGCAATACCAGCTTTAGGAGGGTTGTCAGACTTGAAATAGACACAGGCAGAATAGACACAGGAGGAGTTAGGCTAGAGGACAAATCAAGTGGATCGAAAAAGAAACCTTCCTCCTGATTCTTATCTACCTCAATGGATTCCCTGTGGAAGATAAGATCTGGTGAAGTAAGATTGCTTTTCGTTGAATATGACATCCATGGAGACGTAGAATCTCTTTGACGAAAGATGGTAACATTTGTATCCTTTCTGAGTCTTAGTAAGCAACAAAACTAGGTGGTTTCTACAAATGTACCTCATCATGCAGATGCAAAAAGGCATTCTTGCTATCCAACTGATAAAGAGGCCAATAGCGCATGGCAGACATGGAGATAAAGTGACGAACATAGGTCATCTTTGCCACTGTAGAGAAGGTATCCTTATAAGCGAGGCAAAAAATATGTGTATCCCTTGGCAACTAAGCATGTCTTAGTAGATCTACTTGTCCATTAGGACTGACTTTAACTGCATATATGCAATGACAACTAACTATAGATTTAACCAGAGGTAAAAGGCACAAGTTCCAAAGTGTCAGAGGAATGAAGGGTTGCCATTCATCACCATCGTTTGTTGCCAACCAGGATGGGATAGAGCTTTAAGAACTGTTTAGGAATAGGAACAAAAGACAAGGAAGAGATAAATGCAACATTGGAAGGAGATACATGTTGGCAAGCAACAAAATTGCAGACGATGAGCATTATGAGTAGTTCTATTACCTTTCCTTGTGTTGGTGGACTAGGAAGAGAGGAAGGAGCCTAATCCAGTTGAGGAGACAACATTGATAAGGAGATCCTAGTATCTGCAGAAGTAGGTATAGATGTATTTGTAAGAAGATGTTTGGTTCAGTTTATAGGAGGTGTGGGGTGAGGGCAATGATGATAGTGTAAATGAGATGGACTTGAGGGAGCTAGTGCATCTGTGATAGGAGTTAGGGATGGGGAGAAGGACTTAGATCTACGATGTGAATCAATAGGAGTGGAATAGATAATGTTACTGAGAGAAACTTAAGATTAGAAGAACTATCAGTGCTAGCCTCATTTGAGAAGAAAAGGGTGGTCTCCTAAAGGTGACATTTGGAGAAATAATATACTTATGTTCCCTGGGAAAATAACACCAATAACCTTTTTGTGTGATGGAGTTACCTAGAAAAAGGCACTTAATTGGCTTAGGTGATAGCTTGTCTTAACTTGAAGTAGTATCCTTGACAAAAAAGGTACACCTGGAAACACAAAGTGGAAGGGTATGGAGAGGAGATTTGGGAAATTATGTGGTGTGAGAGATTTGATTTTGTAGAATAGAAGATGGCATTCTCTTAATCAAGTAGCAAGAGTGTAAAATAGTATCACTCCAGATACAGAGAGGAACACTATAATGAAGTAACAAAGTTTGAGCAGTTTCTATCAAATGCCAATTTTATGCTCAACTACTCCATTTTGTTGAAGAGTATTGGGATAGGAAGACTTATAGGATTGTGAGCAATATAACTTTGCATTATTATTCCTCAAAATTTTAATACATAAACTAAATTAATTTTTTATTTCTTGACAAAATCTTTTAAATATTAATAAATTGTAGAATATTTTCCATTAATTATAACCAAGTGCATTGAGAAAAATCAACTATAAAGGTAACAAAATAACGAAAACCTCTTGCAGATGTGACACGACTTGGACCCCAAACATTAGTATAAACTAAGGAAAAAGGACATGTAGCTTGTTTATTGACGCGATTAGGATTGGGTTACTTGAGACTACTTACCAAGTTGACAAGACTCACTTTCTAAGGAATGTTAGTTAGAAAGGTGAGGGACTAGCTGATGGAGGTTGTGGAGAAGAGATGGTGAGGGACCATTAATTGTAGTTCAAGAGGCAGTTGATTAAGGTAGTAGTGGCCCTTGAAATACTCTTCCTCTACCGGTCTTGTATCCAGTCCTTTGGTCTTGTATAATCATAGACTTGAAAAGGTAATTAAACAATTTGAAGTGTGGGTAAGTTGGTAGATAGAAATCGAATTAAACAAGACACTTAGGGATGGCAACTAGGCTAAGACGGGCTGGGATCTAGAAATCCTAGTCTGGCCCCCGCTTTCCTGTATCCCTGCTTGTCCTCAGCCCATCCTCGCAATGGGGAGAGGTGGGGATCCTCGGTCCTAGCTTGCTGGGGACAAAGTCATCCTTGTTCCTGGCCTATCCCTAAGTGAGAAAGTGGAGGCCTAGTGAGCCAAGAGGGGAAAGGTTCTTCAATTGGACCTAAAACCCTACATAAGTGAGAACAATACCTATATATAAAAAAAATTCAACTCAATTTGAGAATCCAAAAAACTCATAATAAAATAATGAAGCTCCAAAATACAACTTTAAACAACAAATAAAATATATCAAAGGACAACATCAATGGTAATAAAACATAACAAATTATAGAAATATGATATAATTTTGAAAATTTAAATATTCCAATATAATTTTTTTCGTTCAAGATTCAAGAAGACTTGCGCCCCCCCCAAAAAAAGGATCTTTTTGTTTTACATAACTTATGTTTTTACTTTGAAAATAAAATATAAAATCCTTTTGTTGCAATTCAAATTAATCCTAAAAATACTACCTCTCTTGCAAAATAAATGTTATCATGTTATCTTTTAGAAAACTTAGGTGTTTGACTATTTACTATATTTTAAAATATAGAAATATACTCTTAAAGTATATTAATAATATATTTTTTTTAAATGTATATAAATTTATATATACTTTTATAAATGTGTACGGGTGTGTGTATTAAGTTTAAATATTACAAAAGTAAAAAATACGGTTTGGTTTAGGGACCAATCCTCATCCCCAGCCCGCCTTGTCCTGGTGTGCCGAGGGACAGGGCCGATCCCATCCCCATCCGTGTCTAATCAAGGGAATATCTGTTGGGCTAGGCCAGGTCCCTAACTTAGCCAGGCCAGGTGCCATCCCTATTGACATTGAGGCATTTGTAGAATAGTGAGAGACTAGAGTAGACAATGATTTGGCTTCACCTATCGGAGTTGCCACACACTTGGATACATTACCAAAAGTTATTGAAGGAAGGGAAGGACAAGGACAAATATAAGTAAAAAGATTGGGGTTACCACAGAGATGATCCGTGCAATTTGAGTCGGTGTGCTAAGGGTCCAAGAGAGTAACACTGACAAACAGAGGTTGCAGAATGTTCTTTGTAAGCAACAGAGGTGATACACAAGTTAGGCCTTTTAAGGTGCCTGAAACTCTAGGGAAAGTTGCATGGTTTGTTGAGGAGATAGTAGGGGTCAAAGTAGTAGAGTCCATAGATACATATTGCAAACCAAGCAACTGACTAGTGGTGATTGTTGACATGCCAGAGAGATGTGGTCCCACAGGTGCAAATGCTCCATTTGACTTTATGGCTGAAATAGCCTCTCAACTGTTTTGGCTGAATGAAGACATCATTGGAATAATTTAGAATGTATTGAACCAGATATCTGGCGTGCTTTCATGAACTTCTGATTACTAGAGTGGAATATGGGTCGGAAGTTAATTTCTGAAAAGGGCGGTAGGTACTGGCATTGAAACATATTAGCTAGGAGCCTAGAAAATTTAGTAATAATCTCTCCTCCTAGTTCTGTTACCATGTTGAATAGAGAGGAGAGAGATTTTTGGAGAATGTGTTGTCTACTATTCTAATGATTACAAGAACTTTATATATATGTATGGTAAAATATAGAAAGGAAAGATATACAACAAGATCCTATAATCAAGGCAATATCTAAGATTGTGCAATCAAGATTTTAGAATCACGGCTATAGATTTGAAATAGTACCTACAAATATCTAACAAAGTGCGTAAATGATTGTAAAAGGCTTTCATTTATGAAAGTTCCACATATTTTGGGACGTCCTAGAATAGCAAGTAGATAAAAGGCTTTCATTTAGATTTGCTGTCAGAAAACACTGCAGTTTTTCTTCCAACCACAAAAAAAAAAAAAAAAGCAGTTTTTTACTATTGAGTTTTGAGTAAAAGATACAATTAAATATCCATAGTGAGAAAATGAAACTTCACGGAGATTCTGAACCTCACAGTAATGTATTGCTCATTCAAGCTAATTCTTGCAGTTGAATTTTGAAAACCCAGACTACATGAGAGCAGAGGAATGTGTTCGTTAGCTGCTGCTCAACCAACAATGTTCTTCATTTCTTAGACCTTGAAGATATTTGTTATGGGTGGTTTCATATGAGGAGCTAGGTTGTGATGCCTTAAGCTGTTTGTTGTCTTCCTTTCATTCGTATCATGGTTAATGTTAAAAAAGTATTAGATATAAAATAGAAGGGACAGTAATTAACTGTGAATAAAGCTGCCTAGGTCTTGATTAATGTAATCTGGGGCTTAGCATGCACCCTGCTTCATAATGTAATCTAAGATTTTCTGTCTGCATTTTCCTGCCTTTTCTGTTTTGTAATTTTCTTTTTCACCTTTCCATTTTTACTTCTTGTTTTTTTGGTTTTTGGTTTGGGGAGTGTAGGGTAGGAACGATTATGAGAGATGAACTGGATTGATGGAACTTGATTGTTGAATATTAGTTACTTAGATCATTTCTAATTTTTTGAGAAGTGAAAATATCATTTTGGACTAGCTCCTTGTATCCATATGTCATGTGAGAACTGACCGGACTTGTTTATTTTACAGAAGATGCTGCTTTTGTGAGTTCCTCCTTTTGAAGCTAGATGTAGATGTAAAGGGTCCCTCTTTGTCACATGATCTGTGTCATTCTCTCTCGTATGACTACGGCATTGTTCCATACTCTTTGTGGCTGTTTATTGTATTGGAAATTTTGCTTGATATATATCTACTACCTTATATATGAGATCCTGAAAATTATTAGATTTTTGATCTTTTGATTCTTTTTTGTAGATAATATTTTGTAATGAAGTCTCTTAACAAAGATAATGAGACTGATGTGGAAACAGTGAAGCTAGAGAAAGAGAGAGAAAAGACAATAAGAAGCAACAAATCAGTTAGAATACCAAACAAAGCATTGCTTTCAGGCCTTGCTTATTGTGTTTCTTCCTGTAGTATGATATTGGTCAACAAGTATGTTCTCTCCAGCTATGACTTCAGTGCTGGGATATCTTTGATGCTATACCAGGTTCATCTAACCTCCTATGATGTTTTTGCTTTTGACTATGTATGTAGGTGTAAATATAGACGTTTCTATTTTACTAGACTGACAAGTTATACCTTCTGGTACATGATTGCAGAATCTTGTATCAGTAATTATTGTTTGTATTTTGAGCTTCTCTGGTGTCATATCAACTGAGCCACTCACATGGAGATTGATTAAGGTCTGGTTGCCTGTGAATGTAATATTTGTTGGGATGCTACTTACAAGTATGTTTAGGTATGTTTTTTCCATCATTCTCTGGTCATTGATAATTCTTAGTTTAGCAACATCAACTTACTGGACTTTTGCACTCCCCTTACACTTCAAAATTTCCCTTTTAGATTTATCTTGTTCTTGATATATAATTTCCTTTTTCTTTATTCTTATTCTTGTCTGAATTTTGTGGTGCATTTGTGTGCGCAATGGGATTCTCTCTTCCTAGTCTGAAATGAGATAGCATTGAATGTTGTATGTTATCATGGCTTGTTAAGTTAAATGAATTTGGTGGAGACCACATGATACCTTCTTGTTGGTATACAGAATCCTTCCTCACTTGTCTAGCTAGTTGAATAGTGTCATTTGATACATTTATGCATGGTTTGGAAATTGTTCATTGGACCGGAAAAGTGATTGGTTCACGGTTCACTAATACAACTGTAATTAGGCTGCAATAGGACCGTAATTGAACTGAGATATCTTGACTACATAAGAAATATTTTTACTCTCAGAATATGATTTGCAATCATTGGAAAATGTGGTACAACTGTAGTAAAATCTAAATAGTCTAAAAACTGTTGTTAATTATGGAAATAAATCAATATGTCTGACATTTAAATTCATTTCACATGATGATTTAGAACAATAATTTGTAAACAAAGCATAATGCACTAAAATGAAAGTTAATAAAAAGGTTTCAAAAGGATACAAAGAAACAAAAATTCCAATTTTACTTGTAGGTAACAGATAGATAAATTGTATAATAATTTACACAAAGATGGAGCTGGGTGGGGTGCTGGGGGTGGCGGCCACTCCAAAATTTTTGAAAACCCTCCTATTTCCCTTAGAAAATGAGGAACTTTCAGAAAAGTCCCTATAAAATTTACCTTTCGACCCTACAAACTTTATTTCCAAAATCTAGACATTGTTTTCTACTATATTCTAATAGTTTTTGTAAGAAACTAGGGGAGAATAATCTCTTTTTATTATACCTTAAAATTTACAATGAGTTGATTATATACAAGTTGTCTAAGAAACAAATATGATAACTATCCTAATAAATTGATCACAAAATCTCCTAATCAATCCTCTAATTACTGCTCGCAAGATCTCCTAATCACTGATTATAAAATCCCCTAATTTAGTCTAATTCGAGTGTTATAATATTTACAATATTACTTTTCTAAAATATACCTATTAGCCATATTTTCTCACACTCTCTCTCAAGTTGGTGAATAGATATTTTCCATTTCCAGATACAATACTTTCAGACACTGGGCCACTTAACCATTTGGTTAACATATTAGCAAGTTGATCATTTGTAGACACATAAGGTGTGTAGATCAATCCACTCTCCAATTTCTCCTTGATAAAGTGTCTGTCAATTTCGATATACTTTGTCCGATCATACTGCATAGGATTTTGAGCAATGCTAATTGCAGACTTATTATCGCAGTAAAGCTTTATTGAACCCTCCAACTTGATCCTTATGTCTTCTAGAATGATCTTTAATCAAAGTAACTCACATAGTTCTTGAGCCATCGCTCGAAACTTAGCCTCTGCACTAGACCATGCTACCACATTTTGTTTTTTACTCCTCCATATCACAAGATTTCCACCAAGGAATGTACAATATCCAGTGGTCGATCTTCTATCAACCAATGACCCAGTATAATCAGCATCTGTATAGGCTTTAAGCATTAGACCCCTACTTCTCCTAAAGAGAATTCCTCTTCCTGGTGTACCTTTAAGATATTGCAACACTCTGTGTGTTGCTCGAAGGTGAACCTTTTTTGGACTGTGCATGAATTGACTAATCACACTCACAACATAAGCTATATTTGGTCGTGTGGGGGACAAGTAAATGAGCTTTCCTACCAAACGTTGATACATCCCTTTGTCCACTATAGCATCTTCCTCTGCTATTCCAAGTTTTATATTTGGATCTATTAGAGTACTCACCGGTTTGTATGCTGTTTTTCCTGTCTCTTTGAGTAGATTAGTTACATACTTTTGTTGAGAGAGCGAAATATCATTCTTTGAATGTGCCACTTCAAATCCAAGAAAGTACTTTAACTTCTCAAGTGTCTTAATCTCGAATTCTTTTGCCAAGCACTCACTCAAAGAGCGTCTCTCCTCATCATCACTTCCTATAACAATTATGTCATCCACATAAACTAAGAGAACCGTGACTCCCCTTGAAGATGAGTGCTTGATGAACATAATATGATCTTCTTGACTTTGCTTGTGTCCTAACATCATCACCATAACCTTGGCAAACCTGCCGAACCATGCTCGAGGAGATTGTTTAAGCCCATACAATGCCTTCTTTAACCTACAAACTCTATGATCCATAACCAGGTGGCATCCCCATATATATCTCTTCCTGGAGATCTCCATGTAAGAAAGCATTTTTACGTCAAACTATTGTAAATCCCATCCAAAGTTGGCTGCCAAGGATAATAGGACTCTAACAATATTCAACTTTGCAACTAGAGCAAAAGTTTCTAGATAGTTCACTCCATACGTCTAACCCTTGGCTACCAGCCTGCCTTGAATCTTTCCACTGCATCATCAGCTTTATATTTCATTGTGTCCATTTTTCCTTTCAGCTACCCTATTTTGTTGAGGTGTGTTGACACAGGATGATTCATGGATGATTCTTTGTGATTGAAAGTAGGGTGATAAAATTTGGTTGAAGTAAGCTCTAGCACTGTCTGTTCCTAAACTTCTTTATTTTAACTCCAAATTGGTTTTGAACCATTGAGTGGAAATTAGGTATAATAGTGCTAACATCAGATTTTTGTTTAAGGAGAAAGAGCAATGTAATCCGACTGTAATTATCAATCAAGCTACAAATCAATGAGCCCCAGAAACATTAGGAATAGTAGAAGGCCATATGTCACTATGAATTAAATGGAATGGATGAGAACTTTTTCTGTTGCTAATAGGAAAAGATACACGAGGATGTTTTGCTAATTCACAAATGCCACAACAAAACTCAGAGACATGTAATCCTTGACACAATTAAGGAAACATGATTTTTAGAGTCCTAAATGATGGGTGACCTAGCCGTAAGTGATACAGCCAAATGACATCTTTATTCGAAGAACAGAGAAAAGAAGAGGATAAATTGCTCCTATCCTTTTGAGATGATTCAAGGTAATAAAAGCCGCTTCTTTCCTTAGCAAATCCAATCCTCCTCCCGAGCTTTGTTCCTGAAAAACACAATAAGAAGGGAAAAAAATAGCATAACATTTAAGATCCTAGGTAAGTTTTTGAATGGAAACAAGGCTGGTCGATAGTTTGGACACAGGAAGAATATTTTTAAGGACAAGGGTAGGTGTAATATGAATATCTTCGGACCCTGCAACGGTAGCTAAAAAACTGTTGGCCACTATAATTTTTCTGTTACTTAGACATGGGGTATAGGTGTGGAAGAGTTGAGATGTAGGAGTCATATGGTCTGTGGCACCAAGAGTCTATTATCCATAACTCGGCATAAATTTTGTCTGAGGCATTCATGCAAAAAGAAAATGAAGATTTACCTGAAAGAGCCAAAGAACACACTCTAAAGGCTTCTCAAGAGATTCTTTGTTTCTCAATTTCTTCACCATTGAACACTCCCGTTGCAGATTTTCCTCAATTTTAGGTTGCCCTCCATAGTTTCCCCAATCTCGACTTGGTGGTTCACCATTTAGCCTCCATCATTTTACTCTTACAACTTGTGTTTGGGAGGTTGACATGGTGAAGGAAAGATATTTGCAGCAATTAAGGCTGCCTGAATAGGAAGTGGAGAAGGGAAAAATAAAGAGAAAAATACAGCAATGAAGGCTGCTCAACAGAGAAGAGGAAGAAGAATCCTAGAAAGCCTAGGGCTATGATACCATGTAACAAAATCTGAGAAAAAGGATACTGATTTTCTCACATCCATGATTGATTTTACATGCTATTATATAGTAGATTACAAGAGGAAAAAGATTACTCGTAAATCTAGATAGTTGTCTAATCAAATCCCTCCATTTAAGGGATCAAACTAATCTAATTATATCCCTTCATTTAAGGGATTTGAAATTGATCTTCCTAATCTATTTACACCTCATTATCCTAATTAATTTACAGCTCATTTACATCTTGACAAGTATTAGTTCTTGAATAATTTCTTGGATTTGTAATAATACGATCTAAGTTTATGGCAGTTGATTTGACTTGAACTCTGAATCCTCCAATGAAGCACATGAAATTGCTCTTTGGATTTGAGTATGCGTGAATCAGTTGGGATTTAATCTCTACCCAGATTGATTGTTAGCAAAGAGCTCCCAACCTTTCTACCTCTTTAGGAATCAATGTTGGTCAGCATGTTGAAAGGGGAAAAGGCTTCATGTTTCAATTTCAGTCTTTGTATCTTTTAAAAAGTTCTGAATTTCTGATGGTGTAAAGCTGGAGTCTTTGTTAACTTAGTATTTTTATTACGATTTTTTGTTGTTGTTGTTACTACTAAAATGCTTACTAATTTTGGCAGTTTGAAGTACATCAATGTCGCAATGGTCACTGTCCTCAAGAATGTTACAAATGTAATAACTGCTGTTGGTGAAATGTATCTCTTTAACAAGCACCATGACAACAGAGTTTGGGCTGCTCTTTTCTTGATGGTACGTTCAGTAGCTAAAACACAATGCTGCATTATGTTCTCTCTCTATTATTTTCTTCTCCACATGCATTTGCCACATTGTTGGGTGGTTGTGAAAAGGCACATCTGTTGGTTAACAGATGGAGATTGAGATTGAAGTGACTTTATGCAAGAAATTTATGCTTGGAGCCTTAAATATATTTTATTTTATAGTCTTGTGGGTATGTTTTCTATGTTCAAACTGTGGAGTGAATGGGTGAGTTAACAGAGATTTCTCTGGTGCAGATTATTTCAGCAATTTCTGGCGGGATTACAGATCTCTCGTTTAATTCAATTGGTTACACGTGGCAGGTTATCAATTGCTTCTTGACAGCTTCATATTCTGTAAGTATTTTTCGTATGTCAAATTCTTCCCCCATACACACCAGTTCTTTGGCATACTGAAAGTACATTCAAAATGCTTGCTTTATTTTCCGTTCTTTGTTTTAAAGTTTTCATTGTGACAAGGACTTCCGTTTCATGTAGGCTAATCTGAAGAACTGAGAACAACTTTTAGCTTGGAATGGTGATCCTCTCTCTAACTGAATGAAAAAAAATTACATTCTATAGTTTTAAAGTCTAAAAAACTGGTGGGGAGGAAGAGAAAAGGAAAGAGGACAACTCGTTTTACTTGTAAAGTAAATGTTTCTGGGCAGCAGCTTTAAGTATTGATATTTATAATTGAAACAGGCAAGCAGTTACAAGAATTGCCTGAATTTTTTTATTTTAGGTGGAGAAAAAGTACCTAATATTGTCTCATTACAATCCTGCAAAGTGATAGTGCTTGTGATGGAATGATATATCTTTGCATTCTATTTCGATGAGGTGTGTCCAGGTTGGGGCATTTCCTTTTGTGCGTCGTTGGTTTTAACTAAAACTCAGTGTTGCCTTCGCTTAAATTTTGGAAGGGAAGAAAGAAAGGATGGGGCTGTTTTCCAATATGGAATTAATCAAACTGGAAATTTTGTCTCATTTATCGCATGAACATATGGTCTCTGTTTCCATTAATGTGTTATCCTTAAGTGCTTCAACTGTCATATGTATCACTAGACTATCTTGTTCAGCTTTCCAATTACTTTGTTAGGTGTTATTTTCCTTAAGGTTCTTACCAAGGATTCTTCTATGATATTATCATTTATTATGCAGTTAACATTGCGTAGGGTCATGGACACAGCTAAGCAAGTCACTAAATCTGGAGATTTGAATGAGTTTTCAATGGTCCTGTTAAACAACATGCTTTCACTGCCTCTAGGGATTTTGCTCATATTCATGGTTAATGAGGTGGATTATCTTTCTAGAACGTGAGTTTTATCTGTTACTAATGCTTTCGTATTTTGATTCTTGCGTGATTTGTTCCTGTTCATATATCTGTTGTCTTTCACTACATTCTTGGTAGAAGAGATATTTCCTCTTTATATATTTGATTATTTTTTTTAGTTTACTAATCAGAGATTTCCCCAGCCAAAAGGCTTGATGCTTACTTTAACCTTCTCTTTTCTCAGTAACCTGATATTTCAGTTGAAGGACCGAGGAGTTTTAGAACTGTCTTTTTCACATTACAAGAAAGAAATGACCATATGAGGGAAACTAAACAAGTATTGCAGAACATGCAATCCTGGATCAATATTAGTTTGCATCCTATACTGTTTAGCTTACATATAACATATAAGAAGTATTTGTTATCGGTTACCTGTTTGTTGTAGAATTGCAATTCAACTTAGCTAGAAATCATTTACGGTTAATTTGACTAGTACAGTGCATAGACCACCGACACTTGTATTGCAATTGCAGACCACTTCTCAGATTGCCCAGCTTCTGGTTGGTGATGACACTAAGCGGATTTTTGGGATTAGCCATCAGTTTTACGTCTATGTGGTTTCTTCATCAAACAGGGGCTACAACATATAGGTATTTTTGTGAAATCTTCAATTTCTTTTTCCATCTTATAATGGAGAATAGACATGGAGAAACAATAGTCGATATTTCTTCCATCTTTTGTTGACTGCTGCTATTTGACTGAAAAGAGGATCATATTCACTTTGACTTTGGGTAAGGTTGATATTTTGCAAGTTAATCTTAAATCGGACCTTTATAAAATAGATGTGTGAAAATTGATGAACCTCTCCATTAGTATTAGAGAGGGAGAGTAAACAACATCAGTTACCCCTTTTGGAAGCACAGGTTTTTCTAATCAACTTTCCCTCTGCCGCTTTACGACGGAGTGCTATGGATCATATTTCCTACCCACCTTAATTGTATCGTGGAACACAAGAACTTCTCATGATGCATCTTAAGAGTATGCCTTGATGTCATTATCTCATCTGAGGACAAAATTTTATACCTAGACTTGGGTCACCAAGTGCACTATGTGCTGTGTGTTGGCCGACAGTTCAGCACAAATTTTAGTATTTTAGTATTTTTGTTACTTTGTATTTGTCATTCTAAATCTCCACTGCATTCTGCAGCCTTGTAGGGTCATTAAATAAGATCCCTCTCTCTATGGCTGGCATTCTTCTCTTTAATGTTCCAACAAGTCTGGAGAACTCCGCTAGTATATTATTTGGTTAGTTTTGCACACTTCTCCTGATCTTGAAATAGTTGTAATCCTGCAATCTCGTGAACAATTCATTACCTTCTAATACATTTTTCAGGCTTGCTGGCTGGAGTCTTCTTTGCTAGAGCAAAAATTCGAGAGAGATCTCAATCTTGAGAGAGATGTGAGCATTTCTTGCAAGAAGCTTGCCTTAGATAAGAAAATGTAAACCTTCTTTGTATAAATGATCTTAATAGTAAAAAACAGCACTAAATTATTTTCTTTGGACGAGGAATGCGGAAGATCATTCTTGTTAGGAGGATTTCATTTCTTGTGTATATTTCAGTTTTTGCAGGAACGTGCGTCTGCTGATAATTTTCTGCCAAATCTATTGCTGTGAGGGGACATAGTTGCTTTTCCAGTTCTCTTGTAGTTCATTTAGATATTCTCTTTTAGTTCATTTTGATACTCTTCCACGGTTTAAGTACTCAATTAGGAGAGCAATGGACGAACATTCATCCCACTTTTAAGTTTGTAAAGCCTTCTTTTGTTTTTTGTTTTGTTTTGTCGTTTTTGTTTTTGTTTTTGTTTTTTGTTTTTTTTTTATGTGGTTTTTGTCCGTATGGTTGTCCATTTTCACCGTACGAAATTGATACCCCTTTGGCTGGGAATAGATCTACTGTTGATTTTGAAGCGTTGAAGCAATATATAATTCAGGGATAAATATTACAAGCCTTTCTTAAAGCTTGCTGTAATATCATCTAAAAATAATAGTGTACCTTCTATAGATGTGATTAGGGGTGGCAATTGTGTCGTGTTCGGGTTCGCGAGTTGTGTCAATTTGAAATAATTATACTCAATGGATTGTCGATTAATAAACGTGTCGTGTCAATCCGTTTATTTTCGTATCGCGTTCGTATTATAAAATGGGTTGACACGATATGACATGATTAAACACAAAAATTAAATAGATAATTACTAAATTTGTCAATCTGAATATTTACTAAACTGTGTACCATTATACAAAAAATTTTAAAAAATCAAATAAAATCATATAAAATTAAAAAATTTATAAAAAAACTCATAAAGTCATAAATAACCAATAAAACAACAAACCATTCCGTTAAATATCTAGAGATCTTAATAAATTCATAAGATTTAATCTTAAAAATTTAAATAAATATAAATTTGCAATAAAATTAGATTGTTCAAGAAATTATTTTCTCTAGCTAAAAGTCATTGTAATAATAATATTATTATAGACACTAAATAGTAATTAATTAAGAATGATTCATTTACTATATATCAAATAAATAATCATATTAATATCATTTATTTTCTTTAAGAGGTCTCATATAATTAAACAAAATAGACATACAAACAATTCAATTAATTCATATAATAAAATTTAATTAAATTAATTTATGTAAAAAATTAAATTATCTAATTTTCTATAGTGAAATTTATAGGGTATTACAAAAAGTATTAAATATAAATATTAAAAAAAGTTAAACGAGTTCGCGGATTGAAACGGGTTGAATCTGTTTATGACCTATACACGTTTAAAGTTAAACGAGTCGACCTGTTTCGATCCGAACCTGCGAAATTTTAACCGTAATCCGTTATAACCGTGTCGTGTTCAATATTGCCGTCCCTAGATGTGACATGAGTAATAAAATTTTAATTTATTAGTTGATTATTTAACTTTGTCCTTTATACGTATAATTATGATTAAAACAAAGGATCTTATTACTATATTGGCGTGTTTTTAAAAGATAGGGACAAATACATGATGAGTTTAAAATATGAAAGTATGACAAAACAGTATATATAATTTTAAGTGTATTACAAAATTTCTCATTGAAATAAAAATAACAAAAAATTAAATTTGTCATTTGGTATGAGATTTTATATAAAAGTAAAAATTATATAATAATTATATCGTATAATAAAAATAAAAAATATTTAGATTTAAAATATTTTATATTAAATTAAAAAATATAAAGAGAGATATAGTGATTATTTTATAATATAAAATATATTAAAAAAATATTTTAAAAAAAGTTTTAAATTTTAGAATAATTTATTATTTTAAAATAATAAGTAGGTTAATTTTGTTAGATAGAAAACAAAATATTTAATAATTTTTACTATAAGCATTTTTTTTAAATGATAATATCTTTAATTTATCGTGTAAAAATATTTGTATGCTCATTCATACTTAATATATATATAAATAAGTCAT
Organism: Voacanga thouarsii; assembly: GCA_026120185.1. Lineage (NCBI taxonomy): Eukaryota > Viridiplantae > Streptophyta > Magnoliopsida > Gentianales > Apocynaceae > Voacanga > Voacanga thouarsii. Next base: position 1,771,517 of record JANUWF010001135.1, read on the forward strand.
TTGGATGCATGCATATGATACTTTAAAAAAAATAACTAGGAGGTGTAAAAGGGAGGCAATATGGGTGTTATATCGGTTTTGTAAATCAAAATTAGCAAAGTATCGGGTTGGTTCGAATCACACTTAAAAAGAAAAAAAAAAAAATTTGTGCCAAGGAATGAAAAATGAGAATGAGAATGATAATAAAAGGATGGAGGTATAACATTCTAATGTTTTAGTTTTTGTTAAAATTTATTAAATTATCTTTATGAAACTGAGAAGAAGTATTTAAAACTAACTTTTAATTTTAATTTTGTCAAACATCGAGGAATTCTATATATTAAACTTGAAAATTTTCAAATAGACTAGGCAAATATCTCATTTTCGTTTTTTGTCTCGTAATTTAAGAGAAAATTGAAAGAACTAAAATTTTACAGTTTATTCTGTAATTTTTTTAAAATTAAATATCTTGAAAAACATTAATATTGTTATAAAATTTGGGTAGTGTTAGAATAAAATCTACACACTACACACTAATAAAACTCTAACTATTCTTTGCACAAAAATTTATTCAAACTTCTCTTTTTCTTTTCTCTCACAATTTTCTCTAATCTTTCTTTCACAAAATAATGGTGTATTACAAGTTTAGAGAATAGCTCTATTTATAGAGCTCTAATTAGTGGAATACATCATGGCATACATCATCTTCCACTAATCTTAATTAGTGGTGTCTCCACTAAATGGTGGACATCCATAAAAATCTTCTCTAATAATTCACATAAATCCATAATTAGTGGAGCCTCCACTAATTAATGGAGCTTCCAATAATTTTAAAATATTCATAACACTCCCCCTTGGATGTCCATCCATTACATAAAGAATATGCCTCGTTAAAATCTTATTAGAAAAAAACCCAGTGGAAAAAAAATCTAGTGAAGGAAAAAGAGTACACTATTCTATATGTCTGATTATTACTCCCCCTGATGAGATGATTCCTTTAAATCTTTAAACCGATGCATACCGATTTTATATCTCAACTTCTCAAATGTTGCAGTCGGTAAAGTCTTCGTAAAAATATCTGCGAGGTTGTCACATGACCGAATTTGTAGTACATCAATTTTACCTTTCTTCTGGAGTTCATAAGTAAAAAAGAATTTTGGTGAAATATGTTTTGTCCGATCTCCTTTAATATATCCTCATCGTAATTGAGCTATGCAAGCTGTATTGTCTTCATAAAGAGGAGTTGGAATATCTTTGATTGATAATAATCTACAACTTTCTCAGATATAATGAATCATGGATCTTAGCCATACACATTCTCGACTTGCTTCATGAATGGTTATAGTTTCAGCATGATTTGAAGAAGTCGCTGCTTGGAGATATCGAATGACTTGTTTAATTCCATTCCAATGTCGTCGTGTTGGTGAAGAACTAAATCTTGCTCATAAATTAACAGCTAGCAAATGCAATATCAGGTCGTGTATTATTAGCAAGATACATCAATGCACCAATTGCACTGAGATATGGTACTTCAGGACCAAGGAGTTCTTCATCATCTTCTTGAGGTTGGAAAGGATCTTTATTCACATCTATGATCGGACAATCATTGGAATACTCAATGGATGTGCGTTGTCCATGTCAAATCTTTTTAAAACTTTTGTTGTATATGTTGATTGATGAATAAATGTTCTACTTGCCAAATGTTCAATGTGTGAACTAATGCAAAATGTTACCAACATCCTTGATGTCGAATAATCAATTGTTTCTTAGAGCTCTTCAGGAGTTCCAATAAGATTAATATTCTCAACATATATAACTAATATCACAAATTTAGAATCAGAAAACACATGGACATACCTGGTCATTTTAAATCTCGCTTTCAATCAATATTCACTAAGATGATTGAACCACATGCGCCCAAATGGCTTCAGGCCATATAATGATTTTTGCAACTTGATGGAGTAATTTTCACAAGGATAATGTTTATATGCTTCAGGCATATGAAATCCTTCGGAGATTTTCATGTAACATCATACAAGTAAGTAGTGACAACGTCTAATAGGCGCATATCTATCTTTTCATGTAATGCCAAACTGATAAGATATCGGAGTGTAATAGCATCAACAACAGGAGAATAAGTTTCATTATAATTAATACCTGGTCTTTGTGAAAAACCTTGGGTCACTAACCATGCTTTATATCGTATGGTTTCATTATTTTCATTGCGCTTTCGCACAAATATCCATTTGGAGTCAATAGATTTTACACATTCTGGTGTTTGGACTGCAGGTCCGAAGACTTCGCGTTGTGTCAGTGCATTTAACTCCGATTGAATCGCATCTTTCTATTATAGCCAATCTTTTCTATGCCAACTATCATGTATAACATCAAGAGATATATTATATGCAAACATATTATCAATCCGATTCTAACTTCTACCGGAAGTGGTATAATTGATAGAAATTTCAGTGTTGCTTTCATCAACTTATGATTCTTTGTCATCAATTTTCTCTTGGTCTTTCTCTTCAATATGATTATCTGGATCATTTAATCCTCTTTTCTTTCGAGGATTTTTATCTTTAGAACCAAGAGGTCGGTCATGCTTCTGGCATGCTTTTGACTCAGCAGATATATGTATAATCTTTTGTTCTGTTGGAACTTCAATTTTATAGCTGACATATGCAATTTTGTTACTCTTCTGGAGTCAACAAAAGCGTCTGGCATTTGATTTGCAATGCTTGCATGCGGATCAAGATAATTTAATGATGTTGTCCAATCAAGATCTTTCTTGTACTGTTTCTATTCTTTCCATAATTTAGGGATTAATATTTCACAAGAGAATAAGGGAAAAGAAAAGAAATGTAAGAACATGATGATAAGTAGGAAATGCTAAGAAATCGATTATAAAAATCCCTTCTTTTTTTTTCACTCTTCCCGGTATCGTCTTTTCCATTTCCTTCTTATCTTTTCTTCTCCTCCGTCCTTCCACCTATCATCTACCTCTTCTTCTTCCTCATACATATATATATATATATATATATATATCGATATATATCTCAATCATCAGTCATTAGTACACATAAAAAAAACAAAAATCACAAAGCAGATATGGAAACTCGTAATTCATTTGAGACATGGTCAAATTTTGACTTGGTTTCTAACGCAGAAGATTTTGATGTGTTTTCCTTTTCAAGCCAACTGCTTCCGCCTAATTTGAATGCAGAAGATTTTGACATGTTTTCCTTTCCAAACCAACCGCTTTCTCCTCATTTCAGGTAAGATACCTTTGAGGGCTTCCATTTATTATTATTTTTTTAGTGTGCTTGATAATGAAATTAAACTATCTTTTGGTTTGTTTTGATGTAAATCAGTGAACATACTGCTTGGGACCAATTTGATCTGCCCATGCAAGAGACTGCTTTTGATGCTGTTCCTCTTGATGCTATTCCTTTGAATGAGGATATGCTTGTGCATGATCCTTTCTACTCCTTAATGGATTTTGAACAAAGCTAAAATATGATTCCAGGTTATCATATATTCAAACATGAATTTTGAATGGTGTTATCTTTACTAATATTATTTTTCTTTTTTTAGGAGAAATAATGAGTGGTATTGGTAATGAAGTCGGAGTGAGGACCCATGACATGCATAATATCGAAGTTCAAGATATTATTTCAGATGAAATTCCTATAGAGAATAAAAGGATTAAGAGGCAGAGAGAGAAGAAGGGCAATAACTCCCAGACACTATCAAGATAAACCATTTTGCAGTACTTTTACCTGCCAATCAAGAGCGCGGCCAAAGAACTGAATATTGGCATAACCCGTCTCAAGAAAAGATGTAGGGAGTTAGGAATTCGTCGATGGCCTCACAGGAAGTTGATGAGCTTGGAGACCCTAATCCAGAATGTTCAAGTTATCTCTCACATACACTTATAATTTGCAAGTATGAAACTATGAAAGATTTATAAGTAAATAACCGATGATATCACTTCGATTTACAGGAGATGCAAAACAAAGAAGAAGGAGGACATATGGCTGAGAAGAAGTTGAAAGAGGCCATTGAGATACTGGAATGTGAAAAGCAGTTGGTGGAAGAAAGTCCTGATACGCAGTTGGAGGACCAAACACAGAAATGGAGACAAGCATGCTTCAAGGTCAAATATAATGAGAAATTTAAGTATAATAAACTTAAGGGGATCATAAAATCCTAAGACTCATTTCACAGTAACTTCACGGCTAATTCTACTGCAAGTCTAGATGCTAGCTCAAAAGGGAAGGAAAAGGAGGAGGATGCCGAAGAAGAGGAGCTAAAATCCACAATTGCTAATTGTTTGTCTTCCTCTAATGTAAATATTGAAAAAGAACAATTACAAATATTCATCTTAAATTTGTCAGCTCAATTGCAAAAGAGCAACTACAAACATGTATCCTCAAGTTCATGTGAACACTAGTGATATGAATAAAAGATGTGATGCTTATTATTAATTGAAATATCCTTTTCCCTTTCTATTTCACTTCAGGTAGCCAGTATTTCTCTGTGATAAGGGAAATATCGAGTGTGTCCATGACCATAACCACAGTCACTGCCACAACTACGACTAGAATGATGGCTTCTGCTGGAGCCAACATTCACTTCTGAGAGTGCTATTGAGCCAGTTCATTTGGCTTCATGATTACTCAATAATAACTCATGTTAAATCTGTACACTTTGGATACTCTTTTTCTCGATATTGTTGCTGCAGGACAATATTCGAAGCATGAAAAGTGAAGAATGTCTTCTCCAATATATCTTCATCAATAACTTTTTCTCCACATAATTTTAACTGAGGTGTAATTTTTTTTATACATTGCGGAGTTCACGGTTTTAAAATCTTGCAGCTTCAGGTGCAATCAAATTTACCGTGCAGTTGATAGTACGACCATCTTCAGGTGGTCAAATTTTTCTTTTAAGCATTTAGATGCATTTTTGTATCGAAAACCCATCAGAAATATCAAGGGCTATAAATTTGAGTTTAGCCATAGAGATTAATAAATGCGTACCTGTCATTTGGCTTTAATAACGGCAGAGACTCGTGCTAATAACGTGTTATAAAATTTGGGTAGTGTTAGAATAAAATCTACACACTACACACTAATAAAACTCTAATTATTCTTTGCACAAAAATTTCTTCGAACTTCTCTTTTTCTTTTTTCTCACAATTTTCTCTAATCTTTCTTTCACAAAATAATGGTATATTACAAGCTTAGAGAATAGCTCTATTTATAGAGCTCTAATTAGTGGAATACATCATGGCATACATCATCTTCTACTAATCTTAATTAGAGGTGTCTCCACTAAATGGTGAACATCCATAAAAATCTTCTCTAATAATTCACATAAATCCATAATTAGTGGAGCTTCTACTAATTAATGGAGCTTCCAATAATTTTAAGATATTCATAACAAATATATTATTATCATAGTTTTGCAATATATATAATATAAAATTATTAAATCAGGCTTAAACTCAAAATGGGCTGAGCTTAGCCTGCTCTGTGTTTGAACTGAATATTAAGTCCAAATTACAATTAGTTGAGGTCCGGATTTGAGTTCGTCCAAAACTATTAACAGCCCTAGAAGTGAAATGATTTTTTTTCAACAAAAAATTTATATAATATTACAGTAAACTTTAATAGATTTATGATATTATTCGCATAGTTTATTACTAGGTGCGGAGGGGATGCCACGTTAAAAATCCAGTAAACTATGGCAAAGATGTTGTATACAAGACTGAGGAATCAGGACATTTGAGTGCCGTGAATTTAAGGTAGCCAAAAGTCGGAATCCAACAAACAAATTACACAACCAAGGTGCGGAAATTTCGAAAAATGGTGCTGTTTTTGCACCAAATTCCGGCAGAGGGGCAGCGAGAATTGGGATTCGATTTTTAGTGAGGTCGCATTCTGAATGCGACCAATTAAGTTGAGGTCGCATTCCGTGAATGCGACCTCTACGCGATTTGTTTTTTTTTTTTTTTAATAACGACTAAGCTTGAGGTCGCATTCTGAATGCGACCTACATCCCAAGGTCGCATTTCTTGAATGCGACCTCAACCTGCAATTTTCCCAACCTGCAACTCCAACCTTATTCAAACAACCTTATTTAAGTAACCTCAACCTACTACAATCTCCACCTGCAACCAACCCTTTACAATTACTTAATGTAGTTTGAGTAAAGATTGATAGTAGACCACGCACTTATCACATGAATAAAATTTAATATAATATCGCAAGTACATAGATAAGCATCCAAAATAACAAGAACAATATTGCAAGTACATAGAGAAGCTGTATTGAAAATACAATTGAACAAAAAACGAACTAATAGTCCAGTGTCAATGGCTAGTCTCTCGAAACAGTAAAATTACTATTATTACAATTCTTTCTAGTATGTCCACTCCTATGACAGTTGTTGCATCTTGGAGGAGAGTTGGGTGTCCGATAATCCATATCACAAGGTATCCACGATGTGCGTGGACGGCCAGGAACTTCATTTCGCATCATTTCTTCCACCGGTGCAAGCGTAAAATTAGAAGGCCTCCAATACTGTTCATCCGCCACAGGAAAGAACTGACCCTCATATGTCAACTCATAATTCCTTCTAGTGTAGAACTCCAAAACAAAGTCAATTGGATTCCAACCTCTGTGACGACATGCTACAAACCCATGTGAACAAGGAATACCATATATACTCCATTTTTGGCACGTGCATGATCTCTCTGTTAAATTGACACTGTAAACATTTGGACTTCTACCCGCTTGTTGAACAGATGATTTAATCCCATATATACCGGCCTGTGCATTATATTCAGTTACAACATGCCCTCTGGATTTGTCCTCATAATAAGAATACAGCTTCCACATTTCAGATGGTAAAGGATGTCTCAAATTAGATGCTTCATCTCTGTGTTCATTAAAATATTTAACTAACATCTGAAATGAAGTTTCAACCAAAACCTTCAGCAGAAGAGATCTTGCTTTCTTTAGCGCACTATTCATACGTTCAGACAAACTAGTAGTCATTGAACCATATCTGTGCCCTTCATCATATGACAAAGTCCATTTCTCCAAACCAATATCCATTAGATACTTAAATGCATCCTCTTTTCGAATCCTGATTTCATCCAAATATGACTGACACTTGGTCCTTTTGCGCTCTAAACCGGCATCGTACATCAAACTTGTCAAATTAGTGTCCTTAAACTTGGCATGAAAATTTTCCTTTATGTGTCCGAGGCAATATCGATGAAAAGCCAAAGGTTCTTACCACTCATTCATATGGCGTACATCATTTACAATACCTTTATGTCTATCAGAAATAAGATATATATGTCTGTTCAAAATGACATGTTGACGTAAGAGTTTTAAGAACCAACTCCAACTCTCCAATGATTCCTTATCCACGATGGCAAAAGCAAGAGGGAATAGGTGACTATTCGCATCCCAAGTGGATGCTACCAACAGTTTGCCCCGATAAAGTCCCCTTAAATGGGTTCCATCAATTGATACCACTGGACGACAATATTTGAAACCATCAATTGAAGGTTTGAATGACCAGAAAAGGAAACCAAAAGCTTTCAAATCACTCACACTAGTCCAATGGTGTCTCCACCTCACAATAGTCCCATGATTGGAATCTTGTAAGGCAAGCATGTATTTTGGCAGGGCAATCCACGTTGAGGGCCAATCACCATATACAAGTTCCATAGCAACTTTTCGGGCTTCCCAAGCTTTCTTATAAGAACAGCCCGTTCTCCACAGTTTCTGAACTTCAGCAATAACATCACTGACATGGCATTCAGGGTCGTTTAATACTAAATGTGTCACATTACGGGCTGTGAACTGATGATCCATGTTCCTATGCACGTTGTTCACAACTATAATGACGCATGTGTGTTCTTTGTTCAAAACTGTTATCTGCCACTGTCCATGAGTCTTCTTATGTATAATGCGAATATGCCAAGAACAATGATTGTCAGCACTTGAATGCTTACACTTAGCATACCAGCAATCTTTCTTACTCTCCAAGACTCTGAATTCCCGGCCTGCTTGAATAGACCACTTTCTGACTGCATATATAGCCTCCTTCTTGTACTGAAATCTCATGTTTAGATGTAAATCAGTGTCAGTGTCAGACCAACTTCTTGTAACAGCGACTGAGTGCCTGTTGAGTGACTCGTTAGCACATGCACCCGAGCCGACATCATCAAATATTGGAAATCTTGCTGATTGAGACAAGGTATTAGAAGGCCCCGCTACATCACCCGCTTGTGGAAGTCTTGCTGTTTGAGAAATGCTGTTAGAAGGCCCCGCTATGTCATTCATGTCATCTTGCACTTCATATGTAGGAATGTTTGCTGCAATGTCACTTTCTTCACTCTCATCCGTGTCATGCCAATTCATTGGTCCTTCCAAGCCAGTGAAACAATCACCGTCAGATGTATGCAACATTGAATCAAGATTTACTACACCTGTGGCCACATGCGACTGAGATGCTATATCTGTTGGGATAGTGCTAGCAGGCAGTCGGTTGTCGTCTACTGGATACGTATCCACCTCCCGTTGACTTTGTGTTTAAACCAGTAGTTGCTTGGGGATGATCAAGTTATTCCTTCTTGCCAAACCTTCAGATGTGTGACCAACATCGACTGTCTCAGCATTACTACCTGTTGAACTAATATATCCAGTCCCGGTAATGTTGAATGTTGCACCTGTATTTTCCACCGGTTGGTAAAATGATTGGGGGCGTATGTTGTTCAAGTCTTCCATCGTTATGCCCGTGGGGAGTTGGGATAATAAATTCATTGTGTGCCCCAAACCCGTGACTCGGTTAAGCATTGCCAAGAATGAACCCGTTGGTGGAGACAATCCGGCCAAGTGACCTGTATGTTGAGATGTCAAGTCTGAATAGCTAACATGAAGTTGGATGCTCTGTGACTTAAACTCATTCGGAAGCATCCATAAAACCTCCATATCATCATCACTCAACTCATTCACAGCATATTGTTGATCAGATCCATACAGGAATGGATGTCGAAGTGTAATCTTGAATATCACGTTTCTCCCTCCCAATCCAAGATAGTTTCGGACCTTTTCAAGTAGTTCAGAATACGATATCCAACATCGGAGTATCCAGGTTTTTTTAATGGCCCTATCAAACCATATGCTGCCTCGATAATCTCGCTGTATTTGACAATCCCAAAAAAAACAGAGCACAAAAGGGGGATCCAATGCATTCATTGTTACAATGTGGGCACAATCTGATAAATGTGAGGAAATAATGAAAGTGATCAAGTAATATGAAAGAATGACTTGTAAAATTATAAATAAAATCAACCAGAATGCATTGATTTTACCTTTTTAAGTAGATTGAAATCCAAAATCAATAAGCCCAATCTGAGCTACCCATCAAACACCCATAACCGCAGCAGCATTACAATGTCGCTGATTCTCCCCCGAAAATGAAAATCTCCAGATCTGGTCATCGATGCTGGATTGGAGTGTAAAATGCTCGTCGAGGTCGCATTCATGAAATGCGACCTCAAGGTCGCATTCAATGAATGCGACCTACTTTTTTTTTCCACTTCCTGCCCAAAATTAAAAAAATACTACCTATACATAATAAGCAAAGTTAAAACGCAGAGTGCCAAACGAAATAAAATGCATAACCCGAACAACCGTACTCAAAGTCCATGACCTGTACACTATAAGCAATGACAACGAAAGCAGAGGATCAAAAAACAAAATCATCCCCTAAAAAATGGTATATGAAGTACATAGTGTCTCCTAAGATCAACTACAGCTAATGTGGTGAGAGCACACACGGACGACGAGGTTTAATCTTTCGTCTTGGTCTCCCACCACCTGCTGGCTTGTCGCCGTCTGGAGGCTGTTGTGGAGTTGGCCCGGGATCATCGAGATGCGGTGAAACTGCCACGGGATCTGGTAGCTGGTCTACTACCGGCACATGAGCTGTCTCGGGATCATCGAGATGTTGTCCTGCTGCTGGTGCGTTGGGTCTGCGTCGCCGGTGACATACTATCCCGCAAAAGGGACGCACGGGAAGCTCCTCAATGCGTGAAGCGTCTGTCCCCTAGGCTTGGAAAGATGGGCCCGCATCCCCGCGATCGAACGCACCAGATGCGGTACGGGGAGAGTGAACGGGAATGACAATGAAGTCATGGCCAAGCAGATCATCCGGTATAATATCAGTCCCAATCTCGAACTACGTGCCATCTCCAGTCTGCTCCTGAACCTCCGGCTGCTGAGGCACCCCCTCCGGGGCGGGATCGTGATGTGGCAAATGCGCTCGAACTCGGGCCCTCCTGCTCCCACGCCTCAGCCCTGGGTGCATGCGTCCATCAACAAGATCCCGGGGCCTCAACGTAGGCTGCATCACTGGGATGACCGGCGTGCCTGAATCGACCGGTATTGTTCCAGCATACCGCTCATGAACCTGATGACTAGTTGTGAGTCCTCGGGCGCACATGTCTCGAATATCAATGAATGCTCTCCGGGACACCGAATTGGCACTATAAATGTGGCGTTCAGCCACTGTCATATAGCGTCACATAATATCAGCCTGAAATCATCATTCGAAAAATTTTGTGAATAATTAAAGGAATTATCAAATTATTAACTTCTACCATTACCGAATGAAATACATACCATGACAACTGTACTGGACCCAGTAGGATGATACCCCGAGATCAACAACACACGAGTGGTGGGGTTCCCGATGCGTAGACGGGTACGGTCCCTATACCACCGCATGTAATCCACTGTGACCGAAACACCCATCGTAGTAGTCTGGACAAAGTCTGCTCGAGTATCCCATATCTGAAGATACGACCCATGATAGATCCTGTAATCTTTGGAGGGATTGCTTCGCCTATCAACCAAGTGCAGGACAATCATCGTATCACAGTTTATCGGGATAGGCTAAAGCATCCCAAACTGCCATATCACTCGATCTGGAAAATATAACTTAACGACCTCCCAGCTAATCAACGCTGTGCATGACCTCCAGATACGGGTGCCTCCAAACATACAGGGGGAAGACAGCTGACCAAATCAGTCTGATAAGGCCGCCAGATAAACTGTCACATCATTGTTCGGAATTGTTAGTGTCAAATACATAAAGAATATTAAATAAACTATTCATATATACTCACATCATCGTCTGATGGGGCATCTAGCTGGGAGCGATATGTCACGAGAACATGTGCGGACGTCTGATAAAACTGTACTGGAACATCCCATCGAGCACCGTAGGGTGCAAGGGGTGGGAGATCATCGAGAGGCATACTCCTCTCTGGCCGTACAACCCTAACATGCTCCCATGCCCATAGCTACAACATAGTCACAAATGTGTTAGACTCGTGCCACACATGTTTATTAAATGAACATAAAATATAAAAAATATTTGAATTCGTACCTGAAGTAAGACCATCGCTCCACAAATCTCCTGTGCAGACCCGAGAGAGGCTTGGCACAGGCATCTATACAAGAAAGCTAGAACAGTACTACCCCAACTGAGTGCCCCGCATGCCTCCAAATCCTCTAGGAGAGGTAGGTATCTCAAGTGGATCAGGTTCCCTGACTTATCAGAGAACAGTAGGCCCTCGATCAATAGGAGGATAAGGCAACGAGCACGCTGCAGGACGATGTCATCAGCAGCATCATCGGCCAAAGGAAAATCCAAGACCTCCTCAATAGGACCCTTCTTAATCCTATTTCCCCGTATGTCCTTGCCCCGTGGCCTAATGCCAAGAAGTCTCTCGCAAAGGTTAATCCAATCACCTTTGTTGTAGTGATAAGGAGGCCCTATCACCGCATCCCTATCCACTCTAAGGCCCCATAATATCGCAACATCCTCTAGTGTCACTGTAGCCTCTCCTATAGGGAAATGAAATGTATGGGTCTCCTGACGCCATCGCTCTACTAACGTAGTGACGAGAGCATGATCAACCTGGATGTGTCCAGCTCATCTAACTCCACCAAAACTAGCCCTATCAACTAACTCCACAACTCTACCGGAAAGGGGCATATGCTCCCAAAATGCGGAATCGTATCGTCTATACACTAATGGAATCTCACAGGTGTGCTGATCACCGGACCATACCAAAGACGAACGATGGCTCGACTGAAGAGATAGTAAACCATCGACGAGAGGACCCGGATGAATATCTATGTGCATGTGATCCATTTTGCATCAGTTCTTTAAATAGCAACCAATTTTGGAAACAATAGATGAGAACAAATTAGAGTTTCAAATATATTATGCTGAATGCAAGACATAGTAACATGCATAACCTACTAAATCAATATTCACTCATTTTGCATAAGTAGTTCTTGGAAGAACCAAACATCAAAATAACATGTTAAAATGGTGTTGGGGAGGGCAGGGATAAATTTGATTGTATTTGAAAGACAATATCATAGCAGATCACAATGTGTAAGGACGGGGTAAGGGGCCTCAGCAGTTCCCATCCTCTATGTATGAAAGGCATTAGGCAACTGAAACTATTAGAAAGCTTCATTCCAATCATTTACTGGGTTGTGAACCCCAGGATTGACATTTTGTAATTTTGCTTCAGTATTAAAATGGTAAAGGATGCTCCTTTAATATAATTATGTTATCAAATTCCAACTAAGAATAAGGCATTCGCCTACCTCAACTAATTTGAATATATGCAATAAATATTCTTCATAGAAAACTTGACACCATAAACAACATGCAGATAACCAGGCACAGGAATCAATCTGAACTCCACATGACTCATCTTTGGATTTGTCTATGCTCCAATAACTAACATATTTTTTAAACCTAAGGTGTTTATTAATCTAATGGAGTTGAGACAATTAAGCATCATTGAACCAAAATCATTCAGGAAAAACAACTTACTTTTGGCCTTGAGTATATAAAAGCATCCCTTTCTAAATCAGAATTGATTTTCCTTTTAACCCCAAGTAAGTCACTGAGATCATTTGAAACTATGTATACAATATCAGCTAGGCAAACAAGAGAATTCCAACCTTAAGACAATGAGAGATCGGTGGGCTGTCGTTGGCGGCGATTAGGATGACGGCGGCGAAAGCTTTCTGGCGAAGAGGCGACGGGCACAGTTTGGGAATTTTCGGACTGTTGTATGTTTGCAGAAAAACCCGTTGGGGAAGGAGATGGGTGGTTATAATGCGACCTTGAGGTCGCATTCTATGAATGCGATGTGGTCTTAATAGGTTGCATTCAAGGAATGCGACCTCAAGTTCTATCGCTGAAGAAAAAAAAGAAAATTCATAGAGAGGTCGCATTCACAGAATGCAACCATATTTTAATGGGACGCATTCTAACCATATTTTAATGGGTCGCATTCCCAGAATGCGACCTCACTACAACAGAAAAACCGGTTGACGCTGCCCCTCAGCCGGAATTTGGTGCAAAAACAGCACCATTTTCCGGAATTTCCGACCAAGGTGCACAATAACTTATACACCATAAGAAACAATATCCTTGAGCTCTCAGTAGAGTGTAGTGCACTGGAGAGAGAAAGTTAGAGAGAATTTTCTCTCAACCGATTCCCATTTCGATACTGCCTCTCCCGACGCCCTCTCGAGTTTTTGCTGCCTTGGCGAGTTTGTTTCCGATTGTCCTTCTGGCCAGTCGTGGGATACTTTCATCATTCTTTTTGTGATTCTCAGTTTTTAGTTTCAGTTCTTCACCGTCGTCATTTGCTGGGTGTCCAGCTTGGTGTCTCGGCAAACCTCTGTTTACTGTCATCTTGGGTTCTGCTCAGACCAGCTCAGGCCCAGGCGTGCCGCTGCCCGGCCTCTGCCCTCCGGTTCACATTGTTGCCTTTGTTCTGGTTAGCCTTAGTCGGCTCCTGTCAAGATCAGACATTTCTGTCATATTGGCTTGTGTGGCCGTCACTAGCACTCTCCTTGGTCCTTTGACGAGCCATATTTTGTGACAGTTGCATTGCTGTTGCACCTGGAGTAAAGCCGAGCATGTACCCAGCTCTGCACTTGCTCTACCCAATTGGCCCCTGGTCTTCCTGGGCTGGGGCACAATATTCTCTGGTTTTTCTCAGTTGGGTCTGTTCTCCGCTTCCTGGTTATCAAGTTTTCCCACCGACTTTTACTCATCCCATTTCTGGTTCCAACCGGTATTCCATTTGCATCAGTGCACCGCATCCGTTTGCCTGCTACTGTTCACGTTCTCTGTGTTGGTTTTCAAATTTTGAATTTTGAACCCCCTATCTTGCAGCAGATCCTGTCTTGTCCGGTCTGTGCCAGCTCCTGACACCTGCACGTGCATTGGCAGTGCGCGCCTGGGTCAATGCGAGCACGTGCGCCTACCATCCTAGGCTGCTGCCCATCCCACTCGTTGGGTTCAGTTGGATTATGACTAAGAAGCACAAGAACAAAGGGTCCGCTATTGGCCCCGAGGTCGTCCGCCGGTGTAATATCCCTACTAAAAATAATCGTGGAAGCATACCAAGTCAGGTGTCATCTCTTTTAGTTACTCAGATAAAGGGTTTTTTATAACGAAGAATTAAAAGAGTAATTATGGCCCAAATTTATACAGAACAACTCATATTGATGGTCATATATATATATATATATAAATAAATAAAACAGAGAATCTCGTACACACAATCTTTATATTATATTATGTTGTTATCAAAATGGTGAGTCGATATAACCAGGTATTGACTACACTTTTGATAAATACAAACGATCCGATATGGTGAAAATAGAAAATAGCATCAGATCTTTTTTGAATCAGGAATAGGGTTCTTTGAACTTACTATAGAAAGAGTTCAAGAAAGTCAGCTGAAAATGCACAACAGAAGAACTTTGGTGGAACAATAAGTAGATACGTGTATTCAAGGAAAGTACACAACAGATTTAAATCTTGACAGAAGAACGGGAAGCTGTAAAGAAAGTTGGAAACAAAGCTGTAACAAAGCGGTAAGAAAGTTGTAAGAAATTGAAATCCTAGACTAAAAAGCTACAAATGACGACAAAGCAGAAGAAATAGAATTTTAATGTTGTTGGTTGATGATGGTCGTGTCTGGGTTCTGGGGCAGCATTTTCCTTTTATATTTGTTGCAATCGAGCCATTAACAGATCGTGAAGTTTCTTCCGGCCAAAGAATACTCCCAACGGTCGTGGATATGCTCGCAGAATTCTCGCGCCGAAAGATCAGGAATTTGTTTTACTTCCTATCGGCTTCGTGGTGTCGATGTTGACTATGACTAACGGCTGCTCAAAACGCTGACTTTATTGGCTCGAGAAACTTATCAAATCGGCAATGGCCCAAAGTAACCGTTGCGTCGGCTCGGCAAAGCTGACGTCAACACATTAGTAATAAAGTACATAATCAAAAGAGAAAACATCCGGACCTAGACTGCTGTCACTGTGGTATCGTCTCTTTATCTGTAGGTCTGCTCAATTCTGGATCTTACAAAAGAGTAAGATAAAAGACACGTGTGAATGAAAAATTACCTAATGAGTCTCGTGTATGCCAATGCTTTATTAAAGAAACAAAGTATATAAAACTTTTGTGAGGAAAGCATTTCATTTTCCTATTGGAAACAATTCTAAAACTCACCTAAGGAGAGTTTATTCAGAACTCAATTATTTTTGAAAAATTATGTTTAAATGTCAAATCGTTGTCCTAATTTCCAAATCATAGGCATTTCTCCAACAGAAGGTCGACCTGTATGTAAAGCTCACAAGGCTTTGCCTTCGGTGCCACGTATCATTGTACTTAGATTGTAGCCTACAACACTCAACCGTGTGTCGTTGGAAGAGAAGTACACCGCAGCATACTACTGAGAATAAATAATAGGTATATTGCAGCATACCAAGTGTATCGCAACACATTCTTGCCACTGTAAGCCAGGAGTCCTAATCTTGACGTCAATCACTATCGAGGCGACAAGGAGTCAAACGCTACCTAGTGTTCCTATTCGGCGTTCAGCGAATGACTCAAAAATAAGGTGCACCTGCAGGCGCGACAAATGTCATGTGCTAAACGGCTAGTCAAGACGACTCATCATAATGTCTTGTCGCCCTGTTTGGAGTAAAACAAACCTCAGAACTAATCGGGTTACTTAGAGTCGTCTATCTCTAACATGAGCTAGTACAAAGATTAAAATCCTTACTGAGTACTCAACGTTACCAATACCGACCCTTACTGACTGATTAAACCAGAAGGTTATTTGTTCTCGCAGGATTTTAAAATCAAACATTTTTTGGGCAAAATATCATTTTCTAGAAATTGATCTCACTGACTCATAAGTTAGATAATTATTTCCATAGGCTTTGCAGAGCCAATCAATTCATTCCATAGGCACATTAGGCCAATAAAGCAGTTCACGGATCAAAATGTCATTTTTCAAAAGTCAATCTCATATCGAGAGATTATTTTCCAAAACTATGTCGAAATAGGGAGAAGAGTTCTTTTTGCACAATAAAATAAGTTTCCAAGAGTATTCGGGTCATTTTACCTGTACCCAATCTCAAAAGTCATTTCCAAGAGTATTCAGGTCATTTTGCCCATACTCGATTCTAAAAAGGCTTTTCGAGGTATTCAGGTCATTTTACCCTTATTCGATTTGAAAAGTGTTCACAAAAGTTCCAATAAGGATATTTTAGTCATTTATCGAATATCTGATTCCAAAAGTTTCCATAAAAGATTCCAATAAGGATATTTGGATCATTTTCTAAATACCTAATTCCAAAAGGAACTCATTTCAAGAAATGTAGAATTCTAATTCTAAAAGAGGATTAATTTCAAAGTTTTCAATCATGTTTCAATAAAACTATTCCAATAAGGGCATTCTAGCCAATTTGTGAATACTCGATTACAAAAATTACTATTTTCTGAAAATTCTAAATATTTAATCAAAAAGGACTAAATTCGTGCTTTAATCATTCGTTAAGGTTTTCAAGCCAATTATGATGTTTATTCGAACCCAAAATGGCATAAAAATAAATCTTGCTCAGATAAACCTTAAATATATTCAGGGATTTTTTAAACCGGTCTAAAACGTAGCATTTCATGGAAAAATAAAACATACAAGCTTTTAAAAGGTTTTAGAAGTCAAAGGGATTTACATCATGTCTTAAATAAGCTTTTACCGTTCACGTGTCGTTCGACTACTATTCTCATTGTTTCCAATGTACCATTGGCCGTTTATTGATAAACCTACACCAAACATCGTTTTTATTTTAAATTGTATTTGGTTGAAAAGTAGCGATAGCTAGCTGATGTCCAACTGATGTTTTGTCAATAATTAGCCAACGTCCAGCTAAGGTTTAGCTAACGGGGCCAACGGTTAAGGAAAACATTTAACTTTTGTTCACGTCGTTTTTTTATCGTTCGTTCAATTCTTTTGTTTTCCTTTTTCCATATCCTTCATTCCTTCATGAACAAGGAATTAATTTCATGTTCCTCATTCATTTCTGTTGGAATATATGCCCTCTAGATTAGTTTTCTGATGTAATTTTTGAATTTATTAATAAAAGAATTTATTCTCAAAATTTGTGTGTGAATTTACATTTTATTTGTGTATGATTTACATTTGAATATGACCCATTGTGTTTAAGTAAATGATCCATGTGAATGGTAGTCTTTCACAATATGGTATGGTTCACAGATTACTTAACACATAAATATTTGTTCTTAACCGATTGATGAGAATGAGAATCTCATCATGTTTAGGATATTATGTTATGAATTCTAAATGGGGAATGGTTTACCTTTAACTGGTGAGTAGTCCAATCACTTCATAACATGGGCGTATTTTGAATATGTAGAACAAGACCTGTAATAGTAGCTTCTAAAAGTACTACTTAGAAGAAACCCAAATTATTACTGCTACAGCGTAGACTAATACTCTACCACTTGAGTGTGAGTTGGTGGTCTGACGAAGCTGGAAACATGTACTTTGATATGCTGTAGTTGAGATTCTTTCATAGAGTAGATATACTTGTATGTTGGGTATATGTGACTAGTTAGTTAAGATAGACTTGTACAAGATAATTTTTGGCCTATATCACCTCCTTGTGATTGTTCAAATGATCTAAATATATAGGACCCTGGGGAACATAACTTGGATGTTTACTTTAGGGTAGCTCCCTTAGAAAGTGGAAACATTCTAGGAGTCGTGGATCATAGGACTTAAGGTTTAAGAATGGTAGATGTCTATTAGAGAGGTGTTAGTACACTCCTCCTCTTTAAATGCACGGTGATGCGTAGAGGGGTATTTTAGTTATTACACCTGCAGGTCGAAGACTTTGTTAACGCAACATTGTCCTTAGGGTCAATATTTTCTTATGGTGATATTAGAAAATATTTAAAATACAAAATATAGCTATTTATAGAGCAGATGTATTTTGGTTATTTTAGTAACTAAGGCGATGTGTCTAAAATGACAGATTTGAGTTAAGGAATTGTTCTTGGTAATTATGGGTTTTATTTTATTTTATTTAAGTAGTCTAATTTATTACTGAACTAGAATAAAATAAAAGGCACAAGAGAGAGTATATATTTTATCTAGTTTAATTGGTTAATTAATTATTTAGGGCCCAAGGCCCAAATTGAATAATTAAAAAATTAATCTAGGTATAAACTAGATAAAATGTCTGATATTTTATATTGGTCTATTTGAGCTTATTAATTATTTATTGAGTTGTTTTATGAAGTATAGAAAATAAATATTTGAGACTTATTATTTATGCGTGTTCAAGCCCATGAGTTAATAATTTTATCTGGCCCAATAAATAAGACCAGGAGTAAAATAAAATTTTAAAAAAAATGGGATGGATCCCATTCTGTTTGGCGTGAGAGGAAAACAAAAGCATGGAGCTTTTTGTTTAACTCTCTTGGTCTCTCTCGGTAATGATTTGCATGAAATGAAAGAAAAAGGAATTAAGACCAAGAAGAACAAGATGAAGTCTATGAAGCTTTCACTGGCTAAAAAGAAGAAGAACCCAACACTCTGTAAGCCTTCACCGGTAGAGGAAAAGGCGTCATTTTGGAAGCTCAAAAACTTCAAGTGAATGAGACGAAGCTGGCATTTTCACGGACGTGATCCAGTGGCTTCAAGCATCCTGGTTCAAACATCTTCTTCAGTGCCAATAAGTTCATTCAAACACAGAGGTAAACAGTTCCCATGATGCTCTGTAATTTTTTCGTTCTGTAAGCATATTTTCGGTTTCATCATTTTTGCCATTTTCATCCTTCAAGTGGTATCAGAGCCATGGTTTGGCAAATATTGGAAGCATGCTATGCTTAACTAAAACAAGAAAATATTTGTTTTGGATATTTTTTGTGAACTTTCGCTGTTTATGGTATGGGATACTCTTTGTGTAAGCTTCGCGAGTGGAAGCATAGGACTACTGTAATTTACTACTTTCTTAGATGAAATATGTAAGCCCACTATTTTTAAGAGTATAGGAGCTTGTTAAATGGTTTTACATGTTGTCTGGACGAAAGAACCAGAAGAAGGAATGCAAAATTACAGGAAAATCTAGAGAAGAAGAGCCGAGCTGAGCCGCCTACCTTGAATGAGTGGTGGAGCTATGGCTTGGAGCCGTAGCCCAGTCGGTGCGCAAGTAAAGCTTCCTTGCAGAAGAAGCAAATTTGCAATTTGCAATTGCAAATTGCAAATTGCCACGGTCATCAGTTTTGATCGCGACAGCGAGGCTATTAGAAGGCCGGATCACGGGCACCCGCTCGGATTGTGGCCTATGGGTTTTCCCATGGGCCATGATCCAGTGTGGCGGGTGCACTAGACCAACAATAAAAATAAAAATTATTTTAAAAAAATTATTTTTGGTTCTATACCGGACAAAGTTATTTTTTTTGCAATAGTTAATATTCTTTAAATATTTTGCATGAAAAATAATAGTAAAGGAAATTTAGGATTAAATAAGACCATTAATTAATTAATATGTTTAATTCTATTATTTGGACACTTAGGTTAAAAGAATAAAAAAGCATGAAAACGTTTACAGTTTTCTATTATACTTATTTCTTTTTGTACCCTATGTGCGCGTTTTCTAAAAGACCAAAGTTTTTGGGAATTTTTGACAAAGAAAAATATTTTTCTTAAATCAAATAGTTAATTTTAATTTGAACAAAAATTAATTCTTAGGTATTTTCTCAAAGGATTTTATTCTTGACATATAAAATATTTTAGATTTAGATATTTTTGTGAATTAAAATAGAAAAAATATTTTGATTTAATTTTAATAAGAAAAATTAATTTTGTCAAATTAAACTTGAGATCAAAATCTCTCAAAAGTTTTATTGGAAAATTTTGAAATTATTAAATTTATTAACTTAAATAAAATTAATCCATGAAAAATTTCTCAAAGGGTATAAACCTTGACATAGAAATTTTTTTGGGTTTAGATATTTTATTTTTGAAAACTTAATTGAAAATTTCAAAGGATATTTTTCAAGAAAACCCTTATTTTAAAATATTGAGTGGGAAAGGGGTTCCAATAGCCCCACGGCTTCCATCACGATCCTCATTAGAGATCGTGAGTCTTCTCGCATCACCCTAGGAGTGAACCCGTATAGGATGGGGATATCACAAGGATCTAGAACTAATGGATGGATATAATTAATAATTCGGGACACGTGCTATGATCGGCCAGCCCATGTTGGAGTTTATAGTGCAAGGAATGTCCATAAGAAATGAGAAGAAATGGTCATCCCACGATGGAGTTATCTTCTAGATCATTATTTAGAAGGGAAATTAATTTGTGGTGATTAAAACACTTAGCTTGGGAAACTGTTAATCTTTTCAAGAAGTTATGTCAGTTTTTGTAAGAGTCAAATTAATCATATTAAAGATAATAGTGATATGATTAACTATTATTGGATTTAATATGACGATAAAGTTACAAATTATTTTGTTTTTCACAAACTGAGTTTTCTTTTATTTTTGATTTTTTAGAAATGATTGGTGGAGTTTCTTTTAGTCCTTTGACTGTTATTGTCTATGAGAATAAGTTAACGGGTCTAAATTATGTGGATTGAAAAAGAAACTTGGACATAATACTCACGGTGAGGAGTATAAGTATGTCCTCTTTGATACCTGCGCTGTTATCGGGAAGGGTTCCACCGCTGAGGAGCGAGAGGCTAAGAAAGCATGGAAGAAGGCCAATGAGATGGCTCGATGCTACATGTTCCATGTCTAATATGCTCCAGTCTAAACACGAGTACATGGCCACTACATACGACATTAGCCAATCACTAGCCACGATGTTTGCAGATAAGAGTCGGCCCGCAAGGCAGGGGGCTCTTAGAACGATTATCAACACTAAGATGGCTAAGAGAGCATCAGTCAGAGAGCATTTGCTCAAGATAATTGCTACTTTCAAGGAAGCAGAAGTCTTAGGGGCTGTAATAGATCCTGAGAGCCAAGTGGACATTGTTCTCGAATCTCTTCTGGGCTCTTTTACTCTGTTCAAGTTAAATTATAACATGAACAAGTTAAACATGGGTTTAATCGAGTTAATGAAAGAGTTCCAGGTGGCAGAGAAGGTCATGCAGCCATAGTCCAAGGCTATGATTGCTAGGACTTTTTCTTCCAGAACTGGGCCTAAGTCCAGGAAGTTCAAGAAGAAGAAGGAAAACGCATCAGACCAGCCCAAGAACTAGCCCAACAAGCCCAAAGGTAGATGCTGCAAGTGCGGGTAGAAGGGACTGATAGGACCTAAATTAGTCATATATTTTCTAGTTATTTGATGCCATTTTGTGATACATTTTGTTCAATAACTGGTCATATTCCTTCATATTTGAGATTTTACCCTTGAAAAGGTATTTTGTACATTATTTCAGATTTTAGGGGTAAAATAAGGCAAAAACGTCGCTAAACAGAATAGAGGCAGTGCCGACCAGGACAAGATAGGTGGCGCCGGCTATGTGCTGCTGGCACGCACTTTGAGATGATAAAAAATCGGTGAAACAGAGTTGAACAGAACACAACCGGCGCCAGTTGGGAGCTCAGAGGTGGCGCCGGTTGTAGTCTGGAAGGGTTGGCACGAAAATAAAAAAAAATTGGCAAACGAATAGAGAAATAGACCACAATTGGGGCTAGCTATGCACTGGTACCGAGGCGGTGTGTAACACCCCACTACCTAGGCCCAACAGGGCCGGGGATGTCGCCCCGTCCATAGGACAAGGGGTCTTTATAACTAGGTCACACAAAAGAAAATAAAAGTAATACTTTAAAATTGAACTTATTACAACCCAAAAATTACATGAACAAATCCAAAATAAATTGATTACTACCATCTCTCAAAACAACACGTAAGAAAAATAACATAAAGTCTTCAAAGCATAGGTAACAAATCTAGCTATTCATCTTCACAGCAGGATCGACCTGAAACATGGCATAAAAGGTGATGAGATAAAAATCTCAGTAAGCTCGTGTGTGCTTTGAGTGTTTTAGGAAAAATAGTTCATGTATGCAAGTTGGAAAATTTTCATAAGAGAAAGTGCTGGCAAACATTAAATAAATGTTGAAAATAAAGAGTGGTGTTTTGCTTTCCAAATCATATATGTGCATAATAAATACAACCACTCAAATGGATAGCCATGGGTTACCACACGTTGGGCCCCATGACCATATAACGGTCAGAATGCCACACTTTGTGCAGCCTGACAAAAGGTAGATGTACGGCCTACCGGGTGAGATACTCTTCTTTTTCCACACCCAAACTTACCGGTTGTCCACTCTGGAAACACACAGTCCACATGACTGAAACTTACTAGCTCAGACCGGCATAACCTATTGGACTGGCATCCTATCCGGGAAGGACTTACCCCTCAGAGGTGGCCACCTACTGAGAGACTTACCCTAACCTTTCAAAGACTAGTCCTAGTAGTCTACCCTTATAGAGTACTCAACGTTGATTTTCCCACTTGGGAGAAAACTGATAAAGCATTGATTTACTTGGAAATAGCAATTAAGGGTTTCTAAAATTCTTGTCAAAGTTGGGTTTTAGAAAGAGTTTAGTATTTGTGTAAAACTGCTTGTTTAAATTTTCAAATGATTTGCTTGACTGAAATAAAAAGGAAAACAGTCCTTAATTGCTTTTACAAAATGAGTGTCCCTACACATCGCATTTAGCTTGCTATAGTAATCTTTTGTCTTCAAATAAGTTCATGCAGGAGTTTACTTGATCATTTGCTTGCTCAAATTCAAAAATCTTCCAAAGTTGACCTAACCCCGCCTGGGGGTAAACACAAGACATAAGGTTATACTCGAGCTATATTCGCTTACACAAATAATCCTAACTCAACTTACTACAATCATGACCCTAATGTCCTAAGCTTTAAGGCTAGATGATAAAGGATTTTATAAAATAAGTCTAGCTTGATAAGTTAAAATAACTAGAGGTTGTAAAATAATTACTAATAAGTTATATGTTCAAATAATAAATCTTGAGTACTATTGCTAATAAATAAACTAAGGTTTAATTGTTAAATATTAGCAAACGACAATTTAAAAAAAATAGTTTTATTATAAATAATTAATAAATTACAATTAATTTTAATTAATTTTAATTAGATAATAAATAATTAGTAATAAATAAAATTAATAATAAATGAATTATATTAAATTTTTGTTTAATAAATAACAAACAAATTTTAATATGAATAATATTTATGAATATAGGCCTACAAGGTCATTAATATTTTACTTATTATTATTATTATTATTATTATTATTATTATTATTATTTATATAAAAAGATCTTATTTACTATTATACATATACATATTTTATTTTTAATGGAAAATATTATTTATTTGACTAGTAAAATATCAACATTTCATTTAATACCCTATTTCCAAAACTTCCTAAGAATTTCGAAATCTTTAGAGGAAAAATATAGTAATAATTTTAATTATGATAATAAAATTTGCTAATTAAAATAGCCTAGGATCAACAAAATCATGATCATAATTTTCTTATTGCTAACAAGATTCATGAACATATTCTCTAACATCAATCAACAAACTATTCTATTCATGAACATAGACTTAAATCCATACCTACTATCACATGGCCAAATCTCTACTAAGCATAATCATAGTCACGGCTTCAATGAAAATAAGAACATAAAAATCCTATTCATCAAAGGTGTCATAACATCTAGCATGCTTAAACATTCATAATTTCTTAAGACATGATGAACATACATTGATTCTCAAGGAATTCCATATAGCTTAATCATGATCATCCATTCTCATGCTCCAATCTCAACCTCTTCATACATATGCATATACTCAATCCCCCATTCATATTCTATCCTCTCTATCAACATCTAAGAGACATGAATTTAGAATTAAAAAGAAAGGTTAAGGAGAAATACTTGGTTGATGATTATTTCGATGAAAATTTAAGAAGGTCCACACGCTGGAGAGTCTTGAATTGTCCAAGGGAGGAGGAGAAAAAAAAAAACAGCCATGGTTGTAACAACCATTTTGGCAGAGAGAGAGAGAGAGCATTATCATGATATGTTAAAGGTTGAAGGAAAGAAGATGAATAAAAGAGTTGTTCTTGGTTACCTTGATGATGTTCTTGAGACTTCAAGGGGAAAAACTGGGTTTTGATCCGAATGCCAATTTTTGTTTTCGAGATTTAATGTTATAAATTTCAGAAATGAACTCTAGGGAGTATGTAGGAGTATTCTGGAGTTTTTGAGAGGGATTGGAGGTGTTTAGAGTGGTCTTTGGCTTGAAGAAAGGTAGTGTGTGTTCTTGGTCAAAATGGAGAGAATTTGAGAAAAAATGTTGGACGAATGATTAAGGGAGTTCAGGGATTTTGGTTTTCAGTTTAGAGAGGAAGAGAAAATCTGGTTGTTTGAAATTCAAATGGAGAAATTTGAGGAGTGTTTTGAGGTAGAAGATATGTTATTGGTGTTTAATTGATGGAGATTTCTTGGAGCTGCAATGGAGCCAGCTGGACTGTTGTGTTTTGCTGAAATGAATGAAGATTGATGGAGCTTTAAGGCTGGCCAAAATTCTGAGCTCAATGGCAGAGGAATTTCTGGTTATGAAGCCTAATCTAAGGGTGTTTTCATGGAGCAAATGTTGGAAATTTTGAAATTCAAATGGAAGTTTGAATGGAGTGATTGTAGGAGAAATTTGAGGTGTGGTTATAGAGTCCAACTATGCAAGGTAAGTGGAGGGGATAATGGTGTTCAGTTCATGGCTGAACAAGGGTTAATTTACAGAGGTTTGAGGGTGGTTTTCGGCCAAGGTCTGAAGGGAACAAGGCTGGAAATTTTCTGGTTATGTTTGAATGTTTTGCTGCAATTTTCTGTGCAATTTTTTGCAATGTTCCAACCCAACTTGTAGGGGTTCTTGAGAGGTGTTTGAGGGTCCTTTAAGGCTGGCTTCTAGCCTTCTTTATGGAGGAAATGTAGAGGAGTTTTGCTGGCTTGAAGGCAGAAGAAACAGCTTCGATTTTAGGCTGCTATGTAGCGAAAACTGCCCAGATTTTTTTTTTCTGGTTTGTGTAGTTTTGTGCAGTCTGGTTTTTGCACAGGAATTTCAGTCTTCAAGCTAAATAAATTGGCCATTTTTCTGGTAGCTATTGAGTAAGAAAGAGAGCTGAGATTTTCGAAGGTTAGGCTGCTCAAAAATCTGGAAAATTTCCAAATTTCTTTCATAGAGAATATGAACACTATGGAGTGGAATTTGAAGGCTCAACCATGAAGATTAATTTCTCTTGGGAACTTTCCCTAATTCCTCTCATATTTTCAGTCAAATCTCCAACCTCCAAGATTCATTTTCGAAATTCAAAGACCAAGAATCCTTACTGAATTTTCTAGAATTAAAAACATGAATTTGAATAAATTTTGAACAAATTTAATTGGTGAAGAGGTTAGGACAAGCTAGACGTAATAAAAGGACAATAATTCCTCTAGAATTCTTTTTAGGACATAATGATAGGATTAGGACATTCTCTTCATGTCCCCCCTAGGACAACACTCCTATCTTTATGGAATGTAAGAAAACAAATATTTCAAATTGCTTATGCTGATTATGAGATTAATTTGTTGTTTCTTCTATTAACTTGCTTAGAAAAGGGGTTGATGGTGGTTTCAATTCATTAATTTCATTTTTTTTTGTTTATTAACTTACCTGAAAAAGGGGTTAATTGCTAAGAATTGGGTAATTAAAGGTTAATTGATGTCTGCCAGGATATGGATTCATTGGTTAATTTCATGTTTTAAATTTTCCAGGATATGGAAATTTAATCAATGGTTGTGTTTAATGCATCTTTTGGGTGAATTAGTTGAGACAGGATATGTGATGCTAATTTGTCTAGAAGATAGTGATCTCATGGATTGGAAAAGAAGTGAATTTATCTTAATCCTTCATGATGCTAAGAGAATAATTAATTATGATAATGATTAGGTACTTTAAGGTCATATTTGTCAAAATAATGGTTTGAGTTACGTAATTCTCCATCAGTAATATATGTATATATTATATTATTTTATTTTATTTTCCTTTTTAGTCTTTTTCACTTTATTGAGTCGGTTAAACAATAAAAGAAAAGTGATTAAAGCATACTTGTTCCTTGAGGATCGACTCTCGTTTTAAACCCTATGCTATGCTTAATGATGAGTACGCTTGCTCATAGGTGTAATTTGGGGTTAACGTTTTAATTTAGACTTGATTGGAAATGTGCTTATTTTTATATGATTTTTATACCCAAATTCAAACACATCAGGGACACTAAAAAAAGGAGTGTCCAGAACTTCAGGTCAAGAAAAACCCTACAGGTTTTATTCTCTATCTAGAGTCAATTTCAACGGTTGGATCAACTTCCACTTGGATTGTTGATTTTTGTCTCACTGATTATATCTGTAACTCCTTGCAAGGGTCTAGGAAGATAAGAAGATTCCATAAGGGCGAGCATGGTCTACGAGTATGAAATGGTGCACAAGTATGGGTCCTTGCAGTGAGAGAGCTGGATCTTATTTTTTTTTATTGTAATAAAGCAGTTATTTTGAAGGATATTTTATATGTACCCGGTTTTAGACAGAATTTTATTTCAGTTACAAAGCTAATAAATCATGGATATTCTATTTCTTTCCATTTTGGTATTACTATCTGTAGAAATGGAGAAGTTTTATATATAGGGCACATGTATGGAAACTTATTTTTTTTAAATCCTACAAACAATCAAATAAATAACGTTCAATCTGAACCTTTAAGTAAGAAGAGAAAGACCAATATCAATGACTCAAATTTTTGACATCTAAGGTCAGGTCATATTAACTCAACCAGAATTCAAAGGTTAATCCATGATGGGCCCTTGGACTCATTAAGATTGGAAAGTTAGCCTCAGTGTGAATCCTGTCTTATGGGAAAAATGACCAAAAAGTCATTCACCCAAAAGGCTGATAGTGCCAAGGAGATATTGGGCCTTGTTTATATTGATGTGTGTGGTCCTTTGTCTACATAAGCTAGAGGGGGTTTTGGGTACGTCATCATTTTCACGGATGATTTTACAAGGTTTGGTTATGTCTACCTGATGAGGTGCAAGTTTGACTTTTTTGACAAGTTCAAAGAGTTTAAGGCTGAAGTGGAGCGTCGGACAGGTAAATTGATCAAAACCTTACGATCGGATCGTGGTAGAGAGTACCTCCTCATTGAGTTCAAGGATTACATGGTATATCATGGGATAGTATTCCAGCTTTCTGCGCTGGGTACACCCTAGCAGGATGGAGTATTTGAGAGAAGGAACATGACATTAATAGAAATGGTCTGAAGCATGATATCTCATGCTACTTTTCCGGTACCTTGGAAATAGCGACATACATTCTGAACTTGGTGCCTTCTAAGTCATTACCTAGGACACCCTATGAGATGTGGACTGGGCAAGCCAAGTCTAAATCATCTCAGGATATAGGACTGTCCAGCTTATGTACTGATCAATAAAATAAGCTAGAACTAAGATCAGAATTATGCTACTTTGTTGAATATCCAAAAGGGACAAAAGGAGGTTACTTTTATCATCCCAAGGAGTAGAAAGTACTAGTAAGTACTAATGCTAGATACTTGGAGGATGATCAAAGTACTTCCACTAAAGATTTAATAAGGTTGGAACTTGAGAAGAAGTTATCTTCGGAATCAACTTCTTCAAACCCAATTATGGAATAAGAAGAGACATAGCCTAAAGAACCTGTACAAACGAAGCTTCGTCGTAGTGGGAGGGTATCTAGAGTTCCAGAAAGATGGACAGGAGAGGCTTTTGAGCTGGTCTCTAACCATTAGGAATAAGATCCCACTAGATACGAGGAGGCTATTGCTGATGTCGATGCAAATCTATGGCATGAAGCAATGAAAGTCGAGATTGAGTCGATGTACTTTAATCAGGTTTGGAATCTTGTAGCTTCACCTGAAGGGATAAAACCCATTGGGTGTAAGTGGCTATACAAGAGGAAGAGGGGAGCAGATGGGAAGGTGGAAACCTTCAAAATTAGGCTTATGGCGAAAGGGTATACTCAGAAAGAGGGAATCGATTATGAGGAAACCTTTTCCTCGGTAGCCATGCTTAAGTCCATCCGTATCCTCCTTGTCATTGCATGTCATTTCGACTATGAGATATAGCAAAATGGATGTCAAGATGGCATTTCTTAATGGCCATCTTAACGATGACATCTATATGTTTCAACCGGAAGGTTTTATTACTAAAGGCTGGGAACATATGGTTTGCAAGCTTAAGAAGTCCATTTATGGACTTAAGTTGGTATCTAAAACATGGAACATTCATTTTGACAAGATTGTAAAGTCTTACGGTTTCATTCAAAACGAGGATGAGCCATGCGTGTATAGAAAATTGGAAGGCATAAATGTGGTTTTTCTTGTCTTATATGTGGATGACATCCTACTCATTGGGAATGATGTAGGAATATTGTCATCTACTAAGGTTTGGCTGACTAGTCAATTTAGTATGAAGGACTTGGGAGAAGCCAATTACATTTTTGAGATTAAACTTCTTAGAAATAGGAAGCAGAGAATGTTAGGATTATTCCAAACGACATTCATTGATAAGATGCTGGCCAAGTTTAGCATGGACTCATGCATCAGAGCTCTAATTCCTTGCAGACATGGGTTGTCTTTTTATTCTAAGGACTGTCCTAAGTTTTGAGAGGAAAAAGACAGGATAAGTAGGATTCCCTATACTTCGATTGTGGAAAGTCTCATGTACGCCATGTTGTGCATTAGGCCAGATATCTGCTTTGCCGTAAGCTTAGTTAGCAGATATTAGTCAAACCTTGAGGAGGTTCATTGGTAAGTTGTAAAGCATATTCTCAAGTACCTTAATGGTACAAAAGATTATTTTGTTGGTTTATAGGGCTGATGACTTGGTTCCTATTGGATATATAGGCTCAGATTTTCAAGTAGATAAGGATGAGAGAAAATCCACTAGTGGAAATGTCTTCACTTTGTCTGAAGGAGCTGTTTTATGGAGGAGTATCAAGCAATCTTGTATTGCTGACTCAACTATGGAAGCTGAGTATGTGGCAGCTTCGGAAGCATCCAAGGAAGCGATCTGGCTCTGAAAGTTCTTTTCAGAACTTGGAGTTGTTCCACACATGGACATATTGATTGTGGTGTATTGCGACAATTCTAGAGCAGTCCCGTAATCCAAAGAACCCAAGAACCACAAGAAAGGGAAGCACATCCAGAGGAAGTACCACCTGATTTGGGATTTCATTCAGAGACGAAAAATCGTAGTAGAACAGATAACTTCGGAGAACAACCTAGCATATCCCTTCACCAAGCCTTTGGCTGAGAGAGTCTTTAAGAGACACTTAGACGCCATAGGGGTGGCACCTATGGGTTTTCTTAGTCTTAGAGTAGAAGTGGGAGATTGTTGGAATATATACTCTCTAGACTAGTTTTCTGATGTAATTATCGAATTTATTAATAAAAGAATTTATTCTCAAAATTTATTTGTGAATTTACATTTTATTTGTGCATGATTTACGTTTGGATAGGACCCATTGTGTTTAAGTAAGTGATCCATGTGAATGGTGACCTTTCACAGTAAGGTATGTATCATAGGTTACTTAACAAATAAATGTTTGTTCTTAACCAATTGATGATAATGGAAATCTCATCATGTTTAAGTTATTGTGTTATGAATTTCAAATAGGTAATAGCTTACTTTTAGCCAGTGAGTAGTCCACTCACTTCATAGCATGAGTGTATTTCGAATACATAGAACATGACCTGTAATAGTAGTTTCTAAAAGTACTATTCAGAAGAAACCCAGATTATTACTGCTATAGTGTAGACTAATACTCTACCGCTTGAGTATAGTTGGTGGTCTGATAAAGCTAAAAGCATGTACTTTGATATGCTGTAGTTGAGGTTCTTTCGTGGAGTTGATATACTTATATGTTAGGTATATGTGACTAGTTAGTTAAGACAGACTTATACAAGATAGCTTCTGCGCTATATTGCCCCTTGTGACTATTTAAATGATCTAAATGTCCAGGGCCCCGGGGAACATGACTTGGATGTGTACTTTAGGGTAGCTCCCTTGGAAAGTGAAAATGTTCCAAGAGTCGTGGATCATTGGACTAGAGGTCTAAAGATGGTAGATATCTATTAGAGAGGTGTTAGTACACTCATCTTCTTTAAATACACGGTGATGCGTAGAGTGGTATTTTAGTTATTACACCTGTAGGTCGAAGACTTTGCTAACACAGCATTGTTCTTGGGCTCAATATTTCCTTATGGTGATATTAAAAAATATTTAAAATTTAAAATATAGCTATTTATATAGCAAGAGTATTTTGGTCATTTTAGTAGCTAAGGCGATGTGTCTTTTGGTCTCCGGAATAGCCTAAAAGCCTTGATATATTTGGGTCGAGGAATTAGTCTTTATAATTATGGGTTTTATTTTATTTTATTTAAGTAGTCTAATTTATTATTGGACTAGAATAAAATAAAAAGCATAAGAGTGAGTATATATTGTATCTAGTTTAATTGGTTAATTAATTATTCAGGGCCCAAGGCCCAAATTGAATAATTAGAAAATTAATCTAGGTATAAACTAGATAAAAGGCTTAATATTTTATATTGGTCTATTTGGGCTTATTAATTATTTATTGTGCTATTTTATAAAGCCTAGAAAATAAATATGTGAGACTTATTATTTATGGGTGTTCAAGCCCAAGAGTAAATAATTTTATCTGGCCTAATAAATAAGACCAAGGGTAAAATAAAATATTTATAAAAAAAAAACAACACTGGATGGATCCCGTATTGTTTGGCATGAGAGGATAACAAAAGTATAGGGCTTTTTGTTTTATTCTCTTGGTCTTTCTTGGTAATGATTTGCATGAAATGAAAGAAAAAGGAATCAAGACCAAGGCGAATAAGATGAAGTCTGTGAAGCTTTCACTAGCTAAATAGAAGAAGAACCCAACACTCTGTAAGCCTTCACCAGTAGAGGAAAGGGCGTCATTTCGGAAGCTCAAAAGCTTCGCGTGAATGAGACGAAGCCAGCGTTTACAAGGACGTGATCCAGTGGCTTCAAGCATCTTGATTCAGACATTTTTTTCAGTGCCAATAAGTTTATTCAAACACAGAGGTAAATAGCTTCCATGATGCTTTGTAATTTTTTTGTTTTGTAAGCATGCTTTTGGTTTCATCATTTTTGCCATTTTCATCCTTCAATCATCCCAAAATCACATAATTATTCTTCCTTAAGTTCATTCACCTTCCAACTAAAATCCTGAAATTTCGTTACTTTAACACACGATTTTGTTTCGCGCATAACTTTCAATCAACAACTTTGATTTGGCTCTATAATATACCAAAATGACTGTAAGACTCTTAACTTTAATTCTATGCAAGCTCTTTTCTGAGTCCTGGCTCTCGTAACACAAGGCAAAAATAGCCCTAGTAGTTTTGCTCCAATTCAACTATTCATGCTATCCTTTGATTTCCTTTAACTTTTAACACTTTGAGAACATTAACTCATTCAATTTTTCCTTCAAATCATCTTTGACTATGTAAGTTTTAGATTTCAATAACTCACAAGAGTTATGCTTATTCAACACAAATTCACTTCTTTCAATCAAAAGCTAGCATAATTCATTTTCCTAACCAATTAACTTCCATTTTCATTCCACTTTAATCCTTATTTCATCAACAAAGATAAACATTTCAAACTACCATGAAAACCCATTCCTTTATCACACAAAACATTATCCATATATCCTCTAGGTTGCCGGCACATACATGCCCACACACAAAGTTCATATACAAGTTTACAACCTTAGCTTTTGATCCAAAATCAAGGCATGAAAATTATATTTTCATGTTAAAATTAATATCAAAATGATCACCATTCACCCAACAATAACTTTAATTATAGCAAGGTAGGGTTTTACCTTGTATTCAGTAGAGCTCTTTAGTGTGATTTACTCTAAGAACTTCTCAAGAACACACACACAACACCAAGGCACACACACTAGTATCTTTTCTCTCTTTTTGCTAATTTCTTTGATTTCTTTTCCTCTTGTTTTTCCTTACTTGTGGCTGCCAAAATTATGGCTGTGAAACAGCCTTCCCACCACCATTTCTCATTAGATTTCGGCCAAGAGAATTTTAATTCAATTAATTGTATGGTGGCTAATATATAGGTGTGTTCCAATTGAAAAATTACATGTCATTTCACTTATTTTTCTTCCTCAAAATTTCATCTTCTTTTCTCTCTTGTAGCTGCAAATTTTCTGGCTATTTTTTAGCCACTCAACCACTTCTTTATGGTCAAAATATTGGCCAATTAAATTGCACAAGACCTTAAGTAAATGGCCCCGCAAATGATGTGTTCTAATCACAAAAATACACATAATTCTTTATTTATTTTGTAATTCTTTAATTCCATGCATCTTGCATGAATTCTTCATGCAACCTTTCATAATTTGACACATGTTTATGGGCTACTAATCACAAAGTGCCACACGCACCATTTTTCTATCGCATTTTCAATTTTTCTTAGAAATGACCAAAATCGGGTCCGAAATGAAAAAATATTTTATTTCACTATTCAACTCCAAAAATTTTATTGAATCCGTTAGTAGTACTTAAATTCTTCAATTCTATCTCAGTTTAGTCAAATTTGTGGTCAAAGTGGGCGCGGTCAAAATGATGAAAATGCCCCCGGTGGCCCGAATAACTTATTTCATACCAAAACGTGCATTTCATCGCACTGATTGATTTCCATTCTTAGTGTACTCTCAAATTCTGATTTCATTAACAATAGTATCCTTCCAAAGATTTAGGGTACGGGTAGAACAAATCCAATAATTACGTCTAAGTCCCGACAAAATGTTATTATACCAAAATATTTGTTTCATCACACTGATCATCTTTTGTTCTGGCCGTTGATACAAATTCTCATCCTATTACAAGTTGTATCTAATCGAAAATAAAAATATGGGGTATTACAACTAGGCTATGCTCGACTAACCCATTATTTCATTAGACGACTTCCCCTATAATGGGCAGGGCATAGATGATTTTCTTGCGTTAGCTACCCTTTTTGGGCCTCTACAGTCCCCGTCATCCTTATTCAGTTTTGGACTTGATGCACATGCCCAGTCTAGTACAGCAGCATTGCTGGGCCTCAAGATCGCTCCCTCGTTGGGCTCATGGGCGAATCTTTTCAAGAAGGAAACACTGGACACCGATGTTAGGCTCAAACTTATGGATATTCCCCTTACAGGAGACACGATGGTCTTAGACAGGATTGATGTCCTTGACCTTGAAACTCGTCTTGGTTTCTACCTGCTTGGGTTTGTTGTAGGATTGTTCCCTGGAGCGAAGGCCATTCAGGAGCTTGAATTTTCATGGGGCGTCCAAACCCAATGGTACATCCATAACAGTGGCTGGCTGGTTTTCAAGTTTCATTCAGCTAAGGACCACCAACAAGTTCTTGATGGGGGGCCTTACATTATCTCGGGAGGTTTCGTTCTGCTGAAGAAATTGCCCCTGGAGTTTAACTTTTATCCTTATTTGGATCATACTGCCTAATCTTCCCCTCATATGTTGGAACAAGTTTGCCCTTAGTAAAATTGTCACGGCTGTGGAGAAGCCGATCATTTCTGACGGACGCACTACCCGAATGGATCGACTATCATTTGCCCGCGTTCTGGTTGAGATTGATACCTCCCGCCCCTTAGTTTGTGAGATTCATGTTCAAATGCCCTCAGGGGTATATTGGTGCAACAAATCAAGTACGACGTTGAGCTTGCCTTCTATGCCACTTCCAAGCAGTTTGGGCATAATAGCGATTCATGCTTAACTCAAAAAGTCAATCACTGTCATGCATATTGTAAGTAAGTGGGCTGACCCAAGGGTGCATCCCACACCCAGCGCCGTGATGTTAGCCATTGTAGAGCTTGTTCGGGACAAAGGTAAACATGTGGTTTCTGATCAGTTCGCCCAGAGCCCTAAGCCACCTGACCAATCCATTCCTCAGGCTGCCTCTTGTAAAACCCCAACTAAAACCAACCCTAGAGTAAGGGGGTTGGGATGCATATCATATTTTCTTGCATGCATAAAAATATTTTTGATGATTTTATGTGCTTTGGATTTGTGATTTGTAGTCTAGATGGCATAATTGTGCTTAGTGAGTAAGAAGGGTAAAATGATAATTTTTGCTTGAGGTGGAAATAGGGAGATGGCTTGAGGGTTAAATAGGAAAAATATTTGGGAGAGAAAATAAAAACAAGAGTTGTTGTAGTTTAGTGGTTAGAGATTTGGAATAAATCCTTGAGGTCTTGAGTTCTAATTTCATCATTTAAGTTTTAGCATGATTAAATTTTATTTTTGATAGGTAGGCTATTTTTGGCCTTGCATGCCTTAGGGAGGAGTAGGGATGTTGTTCTAGGGGAGATATGAAAGGAATGTCCTAATTCCACTCTTGTGCCCTACAAAAAAATCCCTAAGGGATTCATACCCTTTTTGTTCTCTAACTTACCTTAATTCTTGACCAATTAAGTTGCTCAATTTATTCAAGCCATTTTATTTCCAGAAAATTCCAGCAAGCTTTCTTGATCTTGGAGTTTCGAAATTACCTATGGGAGGGTAGCATATAGGCCAAAAATGGAGAAGAGTTATGGAAGGTTCCCAAGAGAATTAATCTCCATAGTTGAACCTTTAAACTCCACCCTATGAGTGATCATCTTCTTCTTGTAGCAAACTGGAAATTTTTCCAGCTTCTTGAATAGTTCAATTGTCGAAACCTTCAACCATCTCTCCCTCTCAAATACTGCCAGAAAAATAACCAATTCACTCAACTTGTAGACTGAAAACTTCAGCCAAAATCGGACTGCACAAAAGCTGTGCAAACCAGAAAAATCCCTCGACAGTTTTCGTAGCTTGGTGAGCCAAGAACCAAGCTGTTTCTTCCACCTTTCCAACCAGCAATTCAACCCTATCTTTCCTCCATAAAGAAGGCTGGAAACCAGCCTTGAAGGACCCTCCAAAACCCCTTCAAACCTTCTGCAAGTTGGTTGAAGCATTGTAGAAAAATTTGCACAAAAATTCCAGCAAGCCATGCGAAAAACCAACCAGAAATTCCAGCTTTGTTTCTTCTTCACCATTGTCCGAAACTTACTCTATTGCTTTTGTAAAACCAAACTTAGTCAGCCATGAACTGAGCTTCATCATCTTCTCCATTGGTCTACTTGAATGAAGCTGCATGGCTGCTCCTAAAATCCCTCCATCAATCACTACCATCAAACCATCAAACCATCAATTGAAGTCCAAAATTCCAGCAAGTTATTCTAGTAAACCTCCATGGATTAAGCCGTAACTATCCAGAAAATTTCTTCACCATTGCACTCCATAATTCGGCCACCCTATAGCTCTTTCAAGCATCATTCATCTCAAAAAAATCCTAACCAAACAGTCGGCCATTGAAGCTCCCCAAAAGACCTCCCTCAACCAAGAACTTCTTACCATATTTGCTACCATAATTCACTCCCTAAATTTCTCCTTTTGAATTTCAAACAACCAGCTTTCCTTCTTCTCCCAAATCTGGAAATCAATTACCAAAATTCTCCAATCCATTCGGCCACCCTTTCCAAGCAAAATTTCGGCCAAGCTTTCTTCTATTCTCCCCATTCTCTCCAAACCTCCAAGAACACCAAGAACACACATCACCATTCTCCATGCCTAAGGCCACTCTAAACCTCTTCAATCTTCTCTAAAAACTCCAGATCACACCTACTTATTCTCTTGAATCCATTTTTGCAATTTATAACGTCAAACGCTGAAATCAAAGTTCCACTTTCAGATAAAAAACCAGAATTTTCTTGAAGGCTCAAGAACATTTTCAAGGTAAGCATGAACGATTATCTCCATCTCTTTTCATCTTTGACCTTTAATGAAATAAACTAATAAACTCTCTCTCTCTCTCTCTCTCTCTCTCTCTCTCGGCCGAAATGGTCACTCCAACCATGGCCATTTTTCTTCTTCCTCCTTGGACGGATCAAGCCTTCCAAGCATGAGGATTCTCTTGAAACGTCTTTAAGGTAGTTATCATTCAAGTAAGCCTTTTCAATCTTCTCTTTAAATTCTAGATTTATGGCTTTAGGATGTTATTGGAAAAGGATGGATCATGATTAGAGTTTGAGCATGTGTTTATGTGATGGAGTTGGGATTAAAGTATGGGGATGAATGTGTTTATATGATGGAGTTGGAATTGATGCATGAGGATGATTTGTCTTGGTTGAATTTTATAATGTTTTAGGGTTTGTTGCATGCCTTCATGTCATGAGTAGTATAAATGATTAAGCATGTTAGAGATTATGTCACCTTTGGTGAATAGGATTTTATGTTCATGTATTCTTGTTGAGGCCATAAATATGATTATGTTTAGTGGAGTTTGGATCATGTGTTGGTAGATTTGGATCTATGCTTTTATTCATGATTTAGATGGTTTGTTGATTGGTGTAGAGTGTATGTTCATGATTATGGTTAGCAATAGAAATTATGATTATGACCTTGTTGTTTCTAATCTATTTAAGTTAGCCAATTTTATTTCATTAATAAAAGTTAATACTATATTTTCTTCTAGAGATTTCGAAAACCCTAGGAAAATGTGGATTTGGATTGTTAAATGAAATAATGATATTTTAACCAAATAAATGATATCTTTTATTAAAATTAAAATATAAAAATATTATATATAATAATAACATTAAATAAAACCTTTTATATAAATAATCATGATAGGTAAAATATTAATCTTGTAAGTCATATATTCATAAATACTAATAAAATTTATTTTTATCTTATAATAAAAAAATATTAAGATTTACTTATTATTAATTTTATTTACCAATTATTTTATAATTATTAATGGATTATTATTTTAAATAATATCATCAAGGACCTAGGACCCTTCATCAAATGAACCCTAGTTTATTTATAACAAGATTTAAACCTACAACTTATTAGTAACTATTTCACAAACCCTGGTTATTTTATTACCAAGCTAGATTTATTTTATAAAATCCTTTTTGATTATCTAGCCTTAAAATCTGGAACACTAGGGTCATGATTGTAGTAAGTGGAGTTAGGATTATTTATGAAAGCGAATTTTGGCTTGAGTTTAATTATGGCTTATGTTTACCCCAGGCGGGGTTAGGTTAGCTTTTGGAGATCTTTGATTTATCTCAAGCAAAGGATTAGGTAAGCTCCTGCATAAAACTTGTTTGTTGTAAAAGGTTACTATGGCAAGCTAAACACGAAGTATGTGAATACTGATTTGGTAAAGGTAACTAAGGACTGTTTCCTTTCTTGTTTTAGTGAAACCAATTATTTGAAAATCAATAAGCAGTTTACTCAAACACTAAACTGTTTCTAAAACTAATTTTGACAAGGACTTTGGAAATCATTGATTGCCATTTTCAAGTAAAGCTATGTTTTACCAATTTTCCCCCAAGTGGGACAATCATCGTTGAGTACTCAATAAGGGTAGGCTAGTAGTACTAGTTTTGAAGAGCAAGAGCGAGTCTTCTGGCAGGAGGCTACCTCCAGAAGATGAACTCAACTTGGAGAAGCGATAGTACTACTTAGTCATACCGGTCCGAGCTAACAAGTTTTAGTTATGTGGAGTGTGTGTTGCCGGAATGGACAACTGATTTTGTTTGGGTGTAGGGAAGGAGTATCTTACCCAGTAGGCCGATCACCTACCTTTTTGTCAGTCTGCACAAAGTGTGGCATTCTAACCGTTGTATGGTTATGGGGCCCAACGTGTAGTAACCCATGGCCGCCTTTTTGAGTGGTTGATTTTATTGTACATGTATGGTTGGAAAAGCTAAAACGTCACTCTTGATTTTGAACATTGTTTATTGCTTGCTAGTATTTTTCTTATGAAGTTCTTACACCTTGCATTCATGAATTGTTTTCACTGGACACTCAAAGCACACACGGACTTACTGAGATTTTTATCTCATCACTCTTTTTACCATGATTTCAGGTCGATCCTGCTATGGGATTGAGTAGCTAGTTGTTGCCTACTTGGAAGATATTCTGTTATTCATTTTATGTAATGCTTTGGGAGTTGAGAGTGAACAATTTTTATTTCGGATTTGTTCTTGAATTTTTGGGTTGTAATAAGTTTTAAATTTCAAAGTATTGTTTAAATTTTTGTTGTGTGACCTAGTTATAAAGACCCCTTGTCCTTTGGACGGGGCGACATCCCCGGCCCTGTTGGGAGTGGGGTGTTACACCTCTGCTGCTCCCTCCGTTTTAGGGCACCCGACTAACACTAGCCCTAAGTTACGCTCCATTGTAGTTTTGCCTGATGGCTCTGTCCCAGCCCTTTCACAGGCTGATCAGCCCTTGGTTTTCTCGAACCCTCATTCTAGCACTGTGCCTATGGGCTCTAGTGTAGTAAGGATAGCCCCCATGAAGTCTCTACTGGCCTTTAGGCCTCAAGTCCCCCCCACCCCGCTAGGGGGCCAAAGTCGTTATCAGACTTGTGAAGTCGGTGGATGGTGTAATACTCCGATTTAAACCACCATTAGTTCATGGGGAAACTCATGCATAGCATAACATCTTATATTGTATTTGATAAATTTGAGCTACTTTTATGAAGTATGTGTGATTCATGTGTTTGATATTTCATGGATTTATTCATTTAGATATAGTTGTGTTGGATGAGATGGTAGAGCTTTTATTCTTATCAATGGAAGAATCATGAAGTGAGTTGAGTAGGAGTTATGGAAATTTATTTGAAGAATATTTACACAAGAATTATTGTGAAATAGTGGTTAGAGCTTGGTGTGTATTTCTTAGTGACTTAAGTTCAAATCCCAACTCTTGCAAGCCTTTTCTTTCTTTTTCCTAACTAATCTCCTTTCCCCTTCTTTTTCTCCTTATAGCCGAAATTCCTATGGCTAGCCACAACCTTAGTTTCCCACTTCCTAAAATATAGGAATGTGATTATTTTGGGTTTTTAATAAAAAGAATTAAGAAAATTAAATTCTTACTATTTTCTAGTTAGTATTTTACCTTAGTCATTTAGGGAATTTAAATATTTCAAAATTTGAAATTTTCAAAGCTAATATCTAAAGGATTTATCAAGGAAATAAAATATAAAAATATTTATCTTGTAAGCTTTTTTTTAGCCGTTAATTTTA
This sequence comes from Voacanga thouarsii, assembly GCA_026120185.1. Classification (NCBI taxonomy): domain Eukaryota; kingdom Viridiplantae; phylum Streptophyta; class Magnoliopsida; order Gentianales; family Apocynaceae; genus Voacanga; species Voacanga thouarsii. The sequence goes on from JANUWF010001135.1 coordinate 1,811,278, forward strand.
ATAGGAGAAAAGTCACCACAAATTAATTTCCTTTAAAGAATTTTAGTTTGAAATAAAGAGATAATATTGAATTTTAATTTAAGCAAATGTCTCTTGGGGAGATGCTATTTAAGAAAATAAAGATTTAGAAGGAAAGAAATTTTAGTTTTATCATATAAAAACCAAATTTTATCTCTAAATAAAATTATCCCTCAATTACATATTTTTTTCTAGAATAAATTAGAGTATTAATTAAATTATTTTTGGGTTAATATCTTATTTTCTTGCTTAAAATTTCTGGAAAAAGGGATGCTCTAGCTGCCACCTTATAAGTGATGTAGTTTCAATTAAACTCTCTAAAAATTAGGATAAACCTATTCTAAGTAGTTTAAACTAATTAAATTTCATTTAGCCAAATAAACACCAGAAATTCTCCTCGTCTTTCTCCACAATTTCGGCTACCAATACACACACAAACCTACACGAAAATTCCAGCATCAAACTCTCTCTTGTTTAGCCAAAACCAAAACACAAAAGACTTCATTTTTCCTTCTCCTATTTTCACCAAAAGCTGAATTGAAATTCAGACTATATTCTTCCCCTTTTATTCTCATTATTTTGGCCATATTAGCAACCAAAAACCAGCCAGAAACCTCTTCTAAACACTGCTCAAATTCGGCCACAACAAGGAGAACAAAAGCTGTCATTTTTTCCCTTGTTGTGTTCAAGAGTTCAAAATAAGGTGAACTTCTTCTAAACACCAAAACTCCTAAACCTAACTTATTTCCTTCGTCAAACCAACCTTCTATCAAACCCTAAACACCCCTAATACACGAAAATTTCAGCCGCCACCCTCTCCAAGAATTCGGCCATCTCAACTCCAATCATCACCAAAATCGAAATCCAACCCTAAGGTAAGCAACTCTTCAACATTCATCAATTTTTATTCAATTCTTCTTATTTTATTCTCCTAAATCATGGTAAAAAAAGGGCCATTTTTTTCCCTATTTTTGGTGACTTTCGAACCAAGGAAACCTAGAGGAACTAATCAACTTTTCTTTTCAAGTGAACTCAACAAAGCACCAAAGGTGCCACCTTTGCTCGTATTTATGTCGCTAAAGAGGTATTTGAGGCTTAACTCTACTGGTTTAAATAAGGTTGATTTTATAGTGCTATTATGCATGAAGTCTAGCATGAAAAGCATGAATAGATAAGATTGATAGGTTTGATGGTGCAATATTTGATCTAGGCGTATATGGAGTAAAATATGGTTATATATTGCTATGATGAATCTAGATCTAATGCATGTTGATTAAAGAGGAGATCTTTTGATGCAAATATGGTTATTATATGAGATTGGTGGTAGATGAATATTGGAGTTATCATATAGATGATGTGATTTGATTATATGCATGCATAATGATGAGTCGCATAACAAGGGAAAGCTATAGAGGTGATTTAATGAATTAATATATCTAGATGCTATGGATGAATTAGGTGATTAATGTGAACATAGGGATTCATGATGCATGAAAAGATAGTGGAATAATATATGGATTCTAATTGTAGAATCATTGATTTTAGATAAGAAAGAAACTTGAAGTGAGGGTAAGATTTAGCTTTGGTTGATTATTGGGAATATTCAAGTAAGTCCATGCATAACTATTTTGCTAAATTGTACATATTTGCAAGTCTTTTGTACAATAATATTAAATTGATGATTGACATGATGATTGAAATGATGAGGAAATAATATTGTTGAACTATGATACTTGGTTTGAGAATGTGGATATTTTAATCTCTAAAAGCTTTTGTTAAATCTCAACTTTTAACTGAAAAGGATTTTCTTTCCTTTATGAACAAAACGTTTTGAAAAGCTTGATATGAAAACCATGTTTTACAAAGAGAAGGTATTTAGAGTTTATGAAAAAAGGGAAATGATTCTACACCTAATGATATGATCTTGGGGGTGATTTTCTATTGAATTTCGTGGCTAAATTTAGGTCTAAATACAAGACCCAATTAAGAACTCAAAATAGTGAGTTTGGTGAAGAAATGACACACCCAATTCAAATACTAGGACCTTAAGCCAAAATAAAGAATTTAGAACTTTAGAAATAAGAATCGAGTCTACTAATTCCTACCCGCTCAACCCAACTAAGGAGCTAAGAACACTTGAAGAAGATGAACTGGGCAACCAAAGATAACCTCTACTCTAGACCTTAGATTAACAAGAACCTAAGATTCTATTTTGATAGGTTGGATTGATCTATCCATAAAATTTTATAGACTCAAATCAAAGGTAAGGAATGGAATCCTAAAATTAGTCTTGGCCTTCATGGATAAACCCTCAAAGAACTCTTACAAGAGTGTCTTTTGATTTCAATAATAATATCCAAGTTACATTTGAAATGTTATAATGCCATGTATATAGGCTCTAAACCTAACTAAAGTGAGATAAAATCTCAGCCATTCAAGCTTTTAAATGGTCCAAAATATTCCTATTACATAATAAAAGTCGTGAGAATTAATTTAGAAACCAAAATAAGAAAATTCAGTAAAACAGGATATGGCCTGAAGGGACCTGGCGTCAGGTGTACTAGTGGACTTAGCGCCAGGTGTGTTCTGGAATGGAACAACTCCTCTAGAGTGGACCTAGCACCAGGTGTACTAGTGTACCCTGTGCCAAGTGTGTCCTGGTTCTACACAGCCTGCTTTTTCTTGTCTTTTCAACCCCCTCTTGTGCTCTTTTGGCCCTCCACATGAATTGTTGTGCAAATGCAGCATTCTTGGGCCTTCTCTTTGGCATCCATCTCTTCACATTATTCATATTCCTTGGCTTGTTGAATGGTTTTGCTTGAATCCTCCCTTGTAAGCTCCCATGCCTTAGATTCTTCTAAGGTGCCATGAAGTGTGGCTTGTAGTTCCATCCCCCTTCTTTAGTTTTAGCATATTGCTTGGATGGATTCCTATCATTTCCCCCCCTTTTTGGGCGAATTCGTTTTCGAATGAGCACCTACATAAGATTTCAAACAAGAATGCTTTTGTGAAGATGAAAAAACAAGTTTATACTCTCCTACATACAACTCATTTTCCCCCTCATCTTTATTTTTCTTCTTTGTAGCCTCTCCCTCTTTGTTGTCATTTTTCAAGCACAAAAGAGCCACTCTCATTTTATCTCTTTCTTCTCTCCTTTTTTCACTCTCCTCCTTTGCTCCCTCTTATTTTGAGGTCTCCTTTTGCACTACTTCTTTTCTCTCATCAGTTCCTTTCTCATTCTCTTTATTTGAAAGGTCTCCTACTACACTCTTCTTTTTCTCATTTGTCCCTCATTTTTCTTTGCACTTCTTTCACCTCACTTGGGGTAGGGGTAAAAGAGTATATAGCTTAATTCCCTTAATAATCGAGTAAGAATTTCTCCTTCCATCATGCAACACACTCCTAGCAAATTGCCATGGTCTTTCCAAAATTAAGTGGCTAGCTTGTATGGGGACTACATCACAAACAATTTCATCTTGATACTTCCCCATTTCAATTGTCAATAACACTTGTTTGTTCACCCTCAATTTCCCACTATCATGGAACCATTACAATTTATAGGGGTTGGGGTGTTTCATCACATATAGTGTTGGGTATCTCCCGCGTATCATATATGGCGTAGCGGAAGAATAAGAACGAGATACCATCCCAAGATCCACATATGTGTGAAAAACAAGACATATATATAGAAAACAAAAAAACAAAGATAACAGCTTTTACCTTTCTTTATTTGTGTGGAAAATAAAACTTTTCTTCTTCAAGTATGATAATTGTGGCGCGATCCAGCAATCCTCTTGAAGAATCACCACGAGAGTTGAATATCCAACCACTATAATTACAGTGTATGATTATCTCTAACAGAAATCCACAAAGAAGATACACTCAAGCACTAATATTTTTCTATGCTAGCAGAAAACAACAATGGTGGCTGGGGTTTTTCTTGTTCTTCTTGTTAAACAAAAACCAGAGAAAGAAGAAGAAGAAGAAGAGTTGTGTTCTCCTTGAAGAAGCTCATGAAGAGAGAGGATGAAGAGAACAAAAGATCATATCCCATCTTCTCTTGTGTGCCTTTTGGTTTTTGTAGTTTTAAGTGTTATTTCATATGTCCCTTGGTTCACTTGAAAAACTCTTCATATACTACTAGGGTTATATCTCATATAATCCAAAAGCCTCTACAAAAATCACATCTGAGAATTCCAAACAATTCTCCAATTGCAATAAGAACCCATTAAGTTCTCAGAATTATAAATTGGCCCATAAATTATAACTAATTATAATTTGGCCACATCAACTTCTCTTTCTCGTAATAAACCCCACTATGTTATCAAATAACATCTTGAGTAAATATTCCTTTTTTGTGTGTGACCTATTAGGTTTCCCGATCAATTGGTAGCGAATATGAATTATTCCAAACGTCTTTGAGATTAATAATCCTTAATTAATTAGAATTAATCCTATTAATTCTAATCAGGATTAGTTTATTAATTCATCAATTAATAAACCCATATTCCCAGATTATGAGCAGTTTCTAGCAACACATCATGACCACCTAAAAGTCCAGGAAGTTAAGTGGCTTGACATGAACCCTTCAATAACAAACTACAGTACAATTAACTCCTTTCACCATACAATATCTCATTTGGTCTAGAGTATGGAATTAGTGCCAACTCCCTCCAGAATATATATTAATTCTGGCTCGAATATAACTATACTTATACCAGGAACCCACTACTCTAGATGTGTATCAATTGGAACTGTTTTCAATACACATACGCCTTGGCCAAGGACTTCTTGAATAGTAATTCCTACAAGTGGCCGTGAGATATTCGCCCCTAGTATTAGGAGTGGTGAATCCTTTATTGACCCTCTCAACTACTTTCGTTTACCTCACAATGTACCTAATATCCATCACTTAAGTTTTGTTCATATTTATCTTAATCCGTGTTTGAATTTTCTTTTTTCTTACATTCCTTAAAGTTAGGAATGTTTTCTTAAGGAAGATAAACTGGTAATGTCTTGACCATATGGTCTTGTGCCAAAAAGAATTCTAGAAGACTTCTTGTCTCCATTATTTTTGCAAGCCTTGTCCTAACCACTTTGAATTTAAACTAATCCTAAATCTTTAATTCATTTTTATAACCATAAAATTCTTGAAAAATTCCTTGCTAGGAATTTCGAAATCCCAACTCTTATTGGATAGGGGTTGGCCAAAAATGAGGGGGAAAAATAGGTAGAGGTTTCAATTAAAATACCATAGCTATTTCGTTAAGAACATCATCTTCCTTTTGTTCTTATTTTGGTTAAAAATCTGGAAAATTTTCCAGATTTTCTTCTAAGCTGTCTTCGAAAAATTGCAGCAAGCTTTCAAACCCAATTCTTGCAAAGAGCTAAACATTTTTTGTGATGATGAAGGCTGAAATCCCTTGAATTTTTGTAGCTTCACAAACAAAGCCAAAACAAATTTTTTTTCCCAACAAACTAGCAACCTTGAACATGATCTTGAAGCCATCCGTTAGAGCACATGAACAGCTGAAACTTTCTCTTTTCTTCTTCAAGATGATGGCTCAAAAACCACCATTAATGGACCTTCAAATACCCTTAAATTCCAACTGTAAAATAGTTGCAAAGCAGCCCAAAAATTTTACACCAAAACCATTTCAATTCCAAGTGTTCTTGAGCTTCAAAACCAGATTTTTTTTCTAGCTTTGCCTCTTCATGCTAAGGCCGAAATTCTTTAGTAAACTTCACCAAATTTCGGCCCTCTTACAGCCATGGACAAAACCTTTTGGCTTCTCCACCTACCTTAAATAATAGGACTCCATTAACATACCTCAAAACACTCCTATCTTCACTCTATCCAAATTTATTCAAACTTCAAATTAAAATTCTAGATTTTGTTTCATTAAACACTCATTTAGTTAGTTTATAAAACCAAAAAATTCTTTGCCATTCCATAGCCAATTTTAGCAGCCTAAGCCAGAAATAACTCTCCATTCCTTGGTTAAAATATAGCTAGTTCAACTATACACCATTGAAAAATAAGAAACCTTCTTAGAGCAAACACCAATACCCAATCCTATGCCTCAAACAACTCCTCTTTTCTCTCAATTTGAATTTTGAAAAAGCTGAAACTCTATCTCTCTCATTCTTGGATAACCGAAAGCTCCCCTAAGCTTGGCCATTCGGCCATCACTCATACAAGCACACACGAAATTTCTTTTCCTCTCAAACTCTTTGAAAAACACCAAGAATACCAAGAACACTAAGAATACACACTACACATCTTCAAGCCTAAATCACTTATAAACATCTCCAATCACTGCCAAACTCTCTAAACCATTAGTATTCAAATTATATTCTTCATTGGTGCACTTTATAACCCCAAAACACATAAAGTTAAATCTTTAATTGGATCAAACCACCGTTTTTTGTTGAAGATTTGAAGAACACTAAAAAGGTAAAATAAGAACAATCTTCTTATTCTTTTTCTTTTATTCAACTTTTATATGTTCTTCTCTTCTTACTCTCATTCGTTCGTCTCTCGCTCTCTCCCTCTCTCTTGGCCGATATGGTGATGAACAACCATGGACAATCTTTGGATTATTAAATCCATCAAGCACTCAAGGACCTCCACTAAGCAAGGTGAAACCTTCATCAAATGTTCATCAAATCAAGTATTTCTTTCTTGATTTCTTCTTTAAATTCTCAAAATCAAGACTCTTAGATGATGATAGGTTGATTGAATAAAGTGGAGTTGAGGATATGTATGTGGGTGAAGGGAGTGGATTTAAGGCATGAGAATTGGAATGAATGTTGTGACTTATGGATTATTCTTTAGAATCACTATATGTTCATTATAATTAAGAGCTTTATGGATGTCTTGATGCATGTTAGACATTATGCCACTGTTGTTGATTAGGCCTTCATGATATTATTTTTCAATAAAGCCATAGATTATATTATGCCTAGTAGATTATCATTGTGAAACCCCAGTCAAAACCAACCTTAGAGTAAGGGGGTTGGAATGCATAACATACTTTACTGCATGATGAAATATATTTTTATTTGATTTTATGTGCCTTGGATTCGAGTTCTAATGTCTTGGAGGCTTGTTGGAGAGTATTGAGTGAGAATGGCAAAATGGTAAATTTTTGCCTGAGGTGAAAATAGGGAGATTGCTTGAGGATTGAATAGGAAATAAATTGGCAGTGAAAATAACAACAAGAGTTGTTGTGGTGTAGTGGTTAGAGCTTGGGAGATTAATTCTTGAGGTCTTGGGTTCAAATTCCATCATAGGAGCTTTAGCTTGGTTAAATTTTATTTTTACTTGGGAAGTAATAATTTCGGCCTTAGTGGTGTTTGGAGTAGAGTAGAGATGTTGTCCTATGGGAGGCATGATAGGAGTCTTCAAATCCTACTCATTTGTTCTACTCGAATTTCCTAAGAGGAATTCATTTTTCCTTGATCTTTGATTTTTCCTTAGTTCTCAACTCATGAGGTTGAGCAAGTTGTTCTAGCCATTTTCTTTTAAGAAATTTCAGTAAAGTGCTGTGGCTTTGTAAGATCAAAATGTCTTAGTGAAGGACTTCTTATGGTCCGAAAATGTGAAAGAGTTGTGGAAGATTTCAAGAGGAAAATTCCTTTAGTGAGCTTGTTGAAAATTCACTCTAGCTAGTTTATCTTCCTTTTTGGAATGAACTGAAAATTCTCCAGCTTATTGTGCCATCAAGGTGTCGAGATTCTTAGCTAACATTCCCTCCCAAATGCTGCCAGAAAAATGGTCTTTTGGATTAGCTTGCAACCTGAATTCTTTAGCCATTTTCGGACTGCTCGAAGTTGGAGCAAAACCAGGAAAAATTCCTGTACAAATTGCAGCTTTGAGAGTCCAAAACCAAGCTATTTTCTTCCAGAGTTTGTTCAGAACCTTAGCCATGTTTTTTCTCCATGAAGAAGGCTGGAAACCAGCCATGAACACCCCTGAAATTCCCCCTCAAACTCGCTGCAAGATGGCTGGAAAATGGCAGCCGAAAAAGCTGTTCAAAAATTCCAGCCTAGCGAAATTCTGTGCAGGATTTTGTCCAGCTTTGTTTCCTAATCTTCCTCCAGCCGAAACACCATCGTTGTTCTACATAAACCTTCCTTAAACCTCCAGTAATTGAGCTCCATTTTTCCCTTAAGCTTCTGCATGAAATTCAGACATAGCTGCCCGAAAATCTCTCCAACAAATCCCTGCAATTATGCTTGATTGATTACCAAATTTCCAGTCACCATAGTTTAGCAACTTTCCATAATGTATCCCTCAAATAACCAGACTTCTTCTTCACCATTATGCTCCCTATTTTCGGCCACCATAAGCTTCCTTAAGCCAGCATTAATCCCACCGAAATTCTGCTCCAAGCAGTCAGCCATGGCAGACTTCCAAAGCTCTCCAACAATCAAGATATTCTAGGATATTTAGTTTCCAAATTTACTTTCTAAAAATATTCTTCAAGGATTTTAACAACTAACCTTTCCTTTTCTCTTCCAAACCAGAGAATCATCTTTCTAAACCCTACAGAAATTCGGCCAGCCCTAGTTCTCACAGAACTTCGGCAGCTACAAACTACAATCTCACGAATTCCTTCAACCTTCAAGAACACACACACACTACACCAAGAACATCTACTCCTTCCTTTCACCTAATACCCCACCAAACCACTTTAAACCTTCTCTAAAATCTCTAGATTTGACCTACTCACTGTCGTGAGTCCATCAACACCATTTTTAACATCAAACTCCACAAATCAACTCGCTACTTCAGATCAAAACCAGAAAATTCTGTGAAGGTTCATGAACACCTTCAAGGTAGGTTTGTTCTAACAATTTCATCTTCTCCAATCTTGATCTCTAGTGGGAATATATGTGAATAGACATGCTAATGGTCTCTCTCTCTCTAATCTTGATCTCTAGTGAGAATATATGTGAATAGACATGCTAATGGTCTCTCTCTCTCTCTCTCTCTCTATCTCTCTTTCTCTCTCTTCCTCTCATGGCCGAAACTCCCTCTCTTGGCCGGATAGCTTCTTCCTCCATGGCCATGCTCCCTCCACCTTCCTTGGACGATTTTAGGCATCTAGGAGTTGAGATCCATTCTAAACTCCATCAAGGCATCCCTCAACCAAGTAAGTCCCTTCAATCTTTCTTTTAAATTCTAGATTCATGTCTCTAGGATGATGTTGATAGTATGTGGATTGTGATAGGATTTGAGTATGCATTGTAGAGATTGAAGTATGAATATATGTATGATTGTGAAGGAGATGAGATTTATGCATGAAAGGATTATATTGTTTGATTGAATGGTGATTTGGGGTTTGATGCACGTTTCCATGTCATAGGTAGTATTTGTGATGAAGTATGTTAGAGATTATGTCACCATTGGTGATTAGGACTTATATTCATGTTGGATCATTGAAGCCATGGCCATATCTATGCTAGTAGAGGTTAGATCATGTCTTGATAAATTGAGATCTATGCTTGTGTGCATGATTTGGATGAATTGATGAGTTGAATGGTTGTACATGTTCATGATTGTGAGTAACCTTGGAATTATGATCATGATCTAGTTGTCCCTAAGCAAATTTTTATTTCATGAATAAAATATTTAGTAATATAATTTTGATAGTGATTTCGAAAAACCCTAGGAAGGGTGGATTTGGAATATTATATTTATATAAAGGAAAATTTAGTCAAATAAATAATAGTTTTAATAGAAAAATAAAATATATAGATATTTTATAAAATAATGAGATCAACTAAAGCCTTTTATGGAAATAATCATGATTAGTAAAATACTTATTTCTATAAATTTAATTATCATCTTTTAATCAAAACCTATTAAAACCTATTTATTATTTTTCAAGTAAGATTCATTAAAATTCATTTTCAACTAACTTTAGTTATCAATTATTTTCTAACAACTAAATTATTAATAAATCATTAACAAATAAACTCTAAATTTTTCTTAGCAATTTTTGAACCTTTAACTTATTAGTACTTATTTCCCAAAACATTAATTATTTTAAATATCAAATTATCCTTAGCCTATAAACCTATTTATTTATTGAGTGGCCTTAAAGCTTGGGACACTAGGATCATGATAGTAGTAAGTTGAGTTGTTTTAAAATTGAGGAAGTGGATTGTGGCTTGAAATTGATTGTGTTTTGTATTTGCCCATGTGGGGTTAGGTCAGCTGTTGGAGACCTTTTATTTGTGAGCAAGAGTCAGGTAAGCTCCTGCATAAAACCTGATTGATGTGAAATATTTTTCTTATGGCAAGCCAAATGTAGAGTGTATGGACACTCATTTATGTAAAGGCAATTGAGGGTTGAACTCTCTCTTATTTCAAACATTTGAATTATTTAAAAATCAAAAGAGCAGATTTGCCAAACTCAAACTCTTTCTAAAGCTGATTTTTACAGGGACTTTGGAAACCCTCAAAATGCTGTTTTCATGTGGAAAAATGTTTTGTTCATTTTATCCCAAGTGGGAAACGTCGTTGAGTACTTAATAAGGGTGGACTGCTAGGGCTAGTCTTTGAAGGGTTAGGGTAAGTCTCTCAGTAGGTGGCCACCTCTGAGGGGTGAGTCCTTCCCGAATGAGATGTCAGTCCAGTAGGTCGTGCTGGTCCGAGCTGCAGTTTGTTTTATTTTAGTCAAGTGACTGTGTTTTGTCGGAATGGACACCCGGTTGTTGTTGGGTATAGAGAAGGAGGAGTATCTTACCTGGTAGGCCGATCACCTACCTATTATCAGTTTGCATAAAGTGTCGGCATTCTGACTGGTTATGGGGCCCAACGTGTGGTAACCCATAATCATTTATTTCGAGTGGTTGATTTTATTGATTATGTATGCTTAGAAAAGCCAAAACACCACTCTTGCTTTTGACTAATGTTTATTGCTTGTCAATATTTCTCTTATAAAGATTTCGCACTTTGTATCCATGAACTGCTTTTACTAAACACCCAAAGCACACACGGAATTACTGAGATTTCTGTCTCATCACCTTTTTACCATGATTTCAGGTCGATCCTACTGTGGGGATGAGTAGCTAGTGTAATCTGCCTGGGAAGAGATTGTTATTGTTTATTTCTATGTATTGCTTTGGGGAGTCGAGAGTGGATAATTTTATTTATGATTTTGTTTTGGGAATTCATGGATTTATTCTTGGAGTATTTTGGGATGTAATAATTTTTTAAGTTAAAGTATTATTTTATTCTACTATTTTATTTGTGTGACCTAGTTATAAAGACCCCTTGTCCTTTGGACGAGGCGACATCTCCGGCCCTGGCGGGCCTAGGTAGCGGGGTGTTACAATCATCCTTGTTGTAGTATATGTTAATTTAAGTCTATATTCTTGGATAGATTTACATGTTATTTGTTGAATCCTAGGGTGTATGAATATGTACATGGATTTTCTCTAGTAATAAAAATTATTGTAAGAGCTATCTTTATTATTTTTAGAATTATTCTTACTATCATTATTATTATTAATATAATTAATATTATTATTTAATTTAATTTAAAAAATTAAAAAAACATTAAGAAGGTTCAAAGTAGAAGATTATTTAAAATATTATTATTTTAAATAAATAAAATAGTTTTATTAAATATAAATAATAAAATATTAGAATTAATTAATATCAAATGACTTTTAAAATCATAATATTATTAGATAGCCTTACTAAAACTTTTACCTATACTCATAAATATTATTTATATTATAATAATTTATTTATTATTAATTATTTGTACTATAATAATTTATTTATTATTAATTTTATTTGTTATTTATTATTTATTAATTAAAAATAAGTATAATTTATTATTATTTATAATAATACTATTTAAATATTATTTATTATCAATATTATTTAGGATTTATTATTATCCATTATTTATTATCAATATTACTTATTCTTTATTATTTGGTAATAAATAGTTAAAACTATAATTTATTATTTATAACACCTATTTATTCTAACTTATCAAACTAATTTTATTTTATAAAATACTTTATCAACTAATATTAAAACTTAAGGCATTGCTATCATGGTTAGGGATGGCAATAGGGCCAGGGACAAGAAATCCTGGCCCCGTCCTCGCATTCCCCCCGTATCCCCGCCCCTAGCCTGTCCCTGACACGGGGAGAGGCGGGGATCTAATGCGTTCAGACTTGGGTATAAAAATCATATAAAACTAAGCACATTCCCAATCAAGTTCAAATTAAAATGTTAAACCCAAATCACACATATGAGCAAGCGTACTCATCCTTAACTGAGCATAGGGTTTAAACAAGTGTCGATCCTCAAGGAACAAGTAAACATTAATTATCCTTCTTTTATTGTTTAACCGACTCAACAAAGTGAAAAATAAATAAAAAGAAAATTAAAAAGCAAATAAAAATATGTATATGTATATGTCAAGGATGTATATTTATGTAACTCAAGCCATTGTTTAGACAAACATGATCTTAAAGAACTTAACCATTATCGTAACCAATCATTCTCTTAGCATCATGAAGGATGAAGGTAGACTCACTTTGATGGTCAATCCATGAAATCACTATCTCCTAGATAAATTAGAATCACTTGGTCCGTCTCAACTAATTCATCCAAAAGACGCATTAAACACAATCCTTAATTAAATTCCCTTGGTCTCGGCGAATTTAGAACATAAAATTAATCAATGAACCCTTGGTCTCGGAAGACATCAATTAATCTTCAATTACCAGTTCTTAGACAATCAACCCCCTTTGGTCCAGCAAGTCAATTGCCAACAGAATATGAAACTAATAAATCGAAACACCCATCAACCCCCTTTGGTCTAGCAAGTCAATGGATAGAATCAACTAACCAATCTTGTAATAAGTATAAGTAATTGAATACCAAGAATAATAACCAATTAATCAAGAGATCAAATAGCTCTAGAAATCATGAATATCTAAAATAATGTCGAATTACAATAACACAATTAACATATAATTGTTTAAGAAAAAGAAAACAAAGTAAAAGAAAGAACTCATAGACAAGCCTCCCTCTTCTTCCTTTGAAAACCTTCTTGTACAACCCTCCTTGAACTTTGAAGAATTCTCCTTGGACTGAGTGATTTTCTATGATGATCAATGAATTCTCCCCTTTTCCCTTGTATTTTCCATCTATTTATAGGCTTAAGAGGTGCCTAAACTCATAGGTACAAAGTTCTTGGCCGAGTAGAAGTTGGAAGCTGCTAAAACTCTTTAGATTTCCAAAAACGCGTAAAAAGATCGCAGTACTGCCTCAGGGATAGACCACAGCCGGCGCCGCTTTGGTCCTTCGGAGCCGGCACTACCTTGGTTCTGTTTCTCCACTCGTCGGCCGATTTTTCTCCGAATTGTGCGCATACGTTCCAGAGTGCAGCCGGCGCCGCCTCTGCTCTGCTTTGCGACGGTTTTGTTTTGTTTTACCCAAAATCCTGAAGTAATGACCAAAATACCTTTTCAAGGGTAAAATCTCAAATATGAAAGAATATGACCAGTTATTTCACAAAATGTATTACAAAAGAGCCTCAAATAACTAAGCAAAGTATAACCAATTTAGCTCCTATCACATTCCCCCACACTTAACTCTTTGCTTGTCCTCAAGCAAAGTATCAAGAACAAGTAGGAAAAACACAATGTTTTAATCACTCAATCAATTCCAAAACCATATCTTCAATGATTTCTTTATTCATGAACATAGAACATATGATACTAAATCGTTCACAGCCAATGCAAGACTTGTGTAGTGATAAATGACTTAGTAGAACCATCTCAATACTTTACAATATTCTTAAACCATTGAAAAGAAGTTAGTTCAAAAAGAGTATGGATTCCATATGCTTACTTTTCATACACTCTCTCCACTAATCCGAGACATATCATGATTCTACTTAGATCGAGTAGGACTTTTAAGCTTGTAATGTAAGGCTAAAGGTTTGTAATATGGCTTAGCAAACGAAGGATATAGGAACATCAAAAGTCAAAGAAAAATTGAGAGTAAGCAAGAAAAGGATAACCAAAATAAACCTACAATTCCCAACTCTTCTTGCTCTCCTATTCCACGAATCAATCAAACCATAACCTTATATAACAACCCTTATGTATTTCAAGCAAATCCTGCATTGTTCTTCTTTTTTCTTTCTTTTCTTTCACCTCTTCTTATCATCAACTCTTTTTCTCACAAGATCACTCAATTTTTCCAGCAATGGTGTCAAGTGCTTTATATGAACTTACTTTTACAATTCACTCACCATCCATTTTGTGATCTTTTCCATTCTTTTTTTTCTGCTGCTTTTTCAATTCTCTCTCCTCTTTTGTTTTCACTACTACTGTTCTTTTCTTTTTCACTCACTTTTCTTTCTAGAAGCTTGTTGTTTTCTCTTTTTACTTCCTCTCGTTTCTTTTCTTCTTTCTCATCTTTTTCAGCTCACCATTCTTTTCTCTCTCATTTTTTTTCAACTTTTTCCTTCCATTCCACTTCCTTTCTTTTCCCAGCTCCACTCTTAATTGATCCATGACTGAGAGTAACAAGTCATGATCTCCATCCCTGCATTTTTTCCAACATACATATACTTTCGTCTTTCAAGAGCATAAAGATTTGGAAATTATACAAACTCTCCGCACAAGGAATGGATAAAATATCGTGACGGGTTTTAAAGAAAAAATCACCAATTTAGGCTCAAAATAGGCACTAGGGATAATATAACAATAGGTAGGCTTGAAAAGCTCAAACTATCCAAAGAAGGCCTATTACCGTCATCCCTAAGTTAAATCATGAATGTCTTTCTTATTTCACTTTGAGAGGTATTCAAGTAAGTTCTAGAATGTTACATGAATTTTAGAGAAAAATAGGTTTAAGAATAATGCACAGCATTTGATCAAGAACTACTTTGTCTAAGTGAGTGCAAAAAGTCATGCATAAGCCATCAATGATCTAGAACATATGCTCTATAATCCATCATAAAGACATGTACTAAAAAAAATACAGCTTGAAATTGAAAAATTTTGAAAAATGTTAAAAAATTTGAAAAATCCTGCATGTAAGAATATGTATAGAAAAATTGTCAATCAAACCACTCCCCCATACTTAAACTGGACATTGTCCTCAATGGCTAAATAAATATAACCAAAACAACCAATACCATGGGACCAAACAAAATAAAGGAGAAGAGATAGGAAAAAAAAACTTCCATTCATTGTGGCGTATAAGAGCTGAATGCGTGAAGAGGGAGGTAGCATCAATGTACCTAAAAAAAAATATAAAAGAAAATACCAAAGCATAACAACTAGAAAAGAAAAAAAAGCAAAGACAAACGAAATAGAGATGGCCAGAAAACAACCGCTGCTTGGGAAACCACACATTTTCTATGTGGATTCGTCAAAGAGCATGTCTACCTGTTCGGGATGTGGAAGATTGCCACCAGCATAACGTTTCACCCTATGGCTATTGACTTTGAAAATGCCCCGAGTGGGGTGAGTGAGTTCGAGGGTGCCAAAGGGTCAATCTTACTTACCGTGAATAGTCCTAACCACCGAGATTTCAACTTGTTGGGAAAGAGTTTTAAACGAGAATTGAATAATAGTACTTGCTCGCCTGGTTCAAATTCAGGTTGGTAAGTGATATGCTTGTCGTGCCACCGTTTGACTTTCTTCTTGTACCGTATGGAATTATCATAAGCATCGTTTCGCAATTCCTCCAAGGCTGTGAGTTGAAGTAACCTGGACTTCCTAGCTAACTCAAGATCGAGGTTAACTAGTTTTATCGCCCAATAAGCCTTGTGTTCAATTTCAACGGGTAAGTGACAAGATTTACCATAAACTAACCGAAACGGAGTTGTACCAATCGGTGTCTTAAAGGCTGTTCGATATGCCCAAAGGGTATCATCTAATTTTAAGCTCCAATCTTTCCGAGTATGATTGACAGTTTTTTCCAAAATTAGTTTGAGTTCTCTATTAACCACCTCAACCTGTCCACTTGTTTGCGGGTGATATGGGGTAGCCAATCTATGGTGCACACCTAGGTGTGTGAGAACTTTTTTCATTTGTGTATTGCAAAAATGAGTCCCCCTATCACTAATGAGGACCTTAGGCACACCAAAACAAGTGAAAAGTTTTTTTAGAAATTTAACCACCGCCCTTGCATTATTAGTAGGTAAGGCTTGGGATTCTACCCATTTAGAGACATAATCCACTGCCACTAAGATATATTTATTCCCTAAAGAACTAGGAAAAGGTCCCATAAAGTCTATGCCCTAACAGTCAAATACTTCACATGCTTGAAAAATTTGTAATGGCATCTCATTAGATTTTGAAAGGTTATCTGTGTGTTGACACCTATCACAATTTTGGACAAACTTGTGGGCATGTTTAAACAATGAGGGCCAATAGAATCCGGCACCTAGCACCTTTCGTACAGTGTTGTTGGCTTGGTAATGGCCTCCAGCAAATCCTTCATGACAATGTCGAAGAATATCTTCCCCTTCCCTAGAATCCATACATTTTCGAATGATTTGGTCCGCACAACACTTGAACAAATATGGATCATCCCAGAAGTAATGTCATACGTCGGAGAAGAATTTCTTCTTTTGATGTGTCGTGAGGTCTTTTGGGGTAATTCCTAAAGCCAAGTAATTAGCAAAGTCGGCAAACCATGGTGGGGTTTGGATCTCACCTTCTATGAGCAAGAGTTGCTCATCTGGAAAAGTGTCATCAATATCTTTGTCTAGCAAGGATTCCAGGTTTGGATTATCCAATCTTGACAGATGATCGGCAGCCAAGTTTCCTGCCCCCTTTTTGTCCCTAATCTCCAAATCAAATTCCTGCAATAATAGAACCCATCTTAGCAATCTTGGTTTGGAATCATGTTTGGTTAGTAGGTACTTCAGGGCCGAATGGTTCGTATATACAATGACTTTGGACAAAATAAGATAAGAGCGGAATTTATCAAAGGCAAACACTATGGCAAGCAACTCTTTCTCTGTTGTTGTGTAATTTTCCCGTGCATCCGTTAGAGTCTTGCTGGCATAGTATATCGGTTGGAAGTGCTTGTTCCATCTTTGTCCCAATACTGCACTAACTACAAAGTCACTTGCATCACACATTAGTTTAAAGGGAAGAGACCAATCCGGGGCAATTAGAATGGGTGAATTAATCAATTTCTCTTTAAGTATGGTAAAAGCGTTGAGACATTTATCATCAAAATTAAACACAGCATCCTTTTCAAGTAAAGAAGTAAGATGTTTCGAAATTTTTGAGAAGTCTAAGATAAACCGCCTGTAGAAACCTACATGACTAAGAAAGCTCCTTATAGCTTTTACCGAAGTATGAGGAGGTAGCTTCTTGATTGATTCAATTTTTGCTCTATCGACCTCAATACCCTTCTTTGAAATTTTATGCCCTAGCACAATACCTTCTTGTACCATAAAGTGGCACTTCTCCCAGTCAAGCAAGAGGCTAGTCTCTTCACATCATGCGAGCACCTTCTCAAGGTTAGATAAACACAAGTCAAATGAATCACCAAAAACTGAGAAATCATCCATAAATACCTCCATGATGTCCCCCACGAGTCCTTCAAATATAGCTGTCATGCACCTTTGGAATGTTCCGGGGCCATTGCAAAGGCCAAATGGCATCCTACAATATGCAAAAATACCATATGGACACGTGAAAATGGTCTTTTCTTGGTCCTCCGGAGCTATGGGAATTTGCAGGTAGCCTGAGAATCCATCTAAGAAATAATAATACTCGTGTCCGGCTAACCTTTTCAACATTTGGTCAATGAAAGGAAGAAGAAAGTGATCTTTTTGAGTGGCTTTGTTTAACATCCTATAATCTATGCAAAATCTCCAACATGTGACCAATCTCATAGGGACTAACTCATTTCTATCGTTGGAGCTCACCGTCATTCCTCCTTTCTTTGGTACTACTTGAGTAGGACTTACCCAACTACTATCTGAAATAGGGTAAATGATGCCGGAATCTAAGAGCTTAACCACCTCACCTTTTACCTCTTCACCCATATGTGGGTTCAACATGCGTTGGGGTTGCACTACGGGTTTTGCACTTTCTTCCATCAAGATCTTGTGTGTGCAAAAGGATGGACTAATACCTTTAATATCAGTGATCTTCCAAGCTATCACCCTTTTATATTTTCCCAACAGACTTACCAGCTTGGTCTTTTGTTCTGCCTTGAGATTTTTGGCAATGATGACAAGCAACTTACGATCCTTAGCCAAGAACACATATTCCAAATGCTCGGGTAGGTCCTTCAAGTCTACTTCGGGAGGATCCTCTACAGATGATTTTATTCTCCCCAAATTGCGTTTTTCTACGTCAAAATTCTGCCTCCCATCCTCGCTATGAAATTCCTCCGAATCTGCCATTGATGTTTCCATCAATTCTTCCTCAATAGATTCTTACATCATCTCAAAAATTGGTTTGTCAAGAATATCAACTCTTAGACACAAATCATTAGAAGTTATAGGTTGTTGCATGCTCTTGTGGATTCGAATTATGACTTCCTCATCCCTAATCCTCAGTGTCAACCTCCCCCATGGACATCAATTAATGCTTTTGCTGTAGCTAGGAAGGGTCTACCTAAGATTAAGGGGACTTTAGAATCTTCATCCATGTCAAGAATAACAAAATCCACAGGAAATATGAATTTATCAACTTTTACCGACACATTTTCAATGATGCCCCTAGGGTATTTGATAGATCGATCCGCAAGTTGAATACTCATCCTAGTGGGCTGTGGTTCTCCTAGGCATAGTCTTTTAAATGTTTTATATGGTAGTAAATTAATGCTAGCACCTAGGTCAGCTAATGCATTACAGACATGAAGAGTGCCAATTAGACATGGGATAGAGAAACTTCCTGGATCTTTTGCTTTTTAGGGCAAACTCGAGTTGTCCTGTAGGATGGCTGAGCATTCTTCGTTGAGGACTATTGTAGACAATTCTTCCAGTTGCTTTTTGTTGACAAGCATGCTTTTGAGGAATTTGGCATATTTGGGCATGTGGATTAAAGCTTCACTGAGGGGAATGTTTATGTGCAGTTGTTTAAATACCTCGAGGAATTTATTGAACTGAGCATCTTTTCAGGCCTTGTGCAGATGAGTAGGGTATGGTACGTTAGGCTGAAAAGTAGGTTTTTCGGGAGGTGGACAGGGGATAGCCGGCGCCGGTTCCAGTGCTTCAGTAGGCGCCGGTTCTGTGTTGTATCGTTTTGGCGTTTATGGATATCCGGCGCCGGTTCTCTTCTTCCAGTCTGCGCCGACCTTCATTTGGTCTGTCTGGTAATTCTTTTCCACTTCGCAACATGACAGTAGCTGTTTCCATACTGGCTAACGGTGTGAGTTCATGGGATTTTATTACCTTATCCGTCAAAAACCAGATTTTTTGTTCCATGTTGTGGATCATTACGTCGAATTTCTTGAATGTGGAATCGATTTATTGGAAACGCCTCGTGACATGCACTACAAATTTACCAACTAAGGTTTCAAGCTCTGTTGATTCTGGTGCTGTGAGTGTTCCTTCCGACACGTGATGGAGGTACTGCCCCCTGTTTGAACTTCTTAGATCCCAATTCGCCATTTCTCCTAAACAAGGAGACGTGTTAGACATGGAATCTACAAGAGTATGCAGTTAGTTTAAAAGACGTAGTCCAAGTTGGTTAGTTTAAGTTAGGTTACACAGTTATACAAGAATACACGAAATACAATAGATAGCACCATTTTGCAGAAAGAATGAATATACATATTTACCTATTGACATATTTATATATTTACATGGTTAAATCAACAAAATCTGAGTTTTCATGCTATTGTTCCCCGGCAATGGCGCCAAAAACTTGATGCATTCAGACTTGGGTATAAAAATCATATAAAACTAAGCACATTCCCAATCAAGTTCAAATTAAAATGTTAAACCCAAATCACACATATGAGTAAGCATACTCATCATTAATTGAGCATAGGGTTTAAACAAGTGTCGATCCTCAAGGAACAAGTAGACATTAATTACCCTTCTTTTATTATTTAACCGACTCAACAAAGTGAAAAATAAATAAAAAGAAAATTAAAAAGAAAATAAAAAGAAAAATATGTATATGTCAAGGATGTAGATTTATGTAACTCAAGCCATTGTTTAGACAAACATAATCTTAAAGAACTTAACCATTATCATAACCAATCATTCTCTTAGCACCATGAAGGATGAATGTAGACTCACTTTGATGGTCAATCTATGAAATCACTATCTCCTAGATAAATTAGAATCATTTGGTCCATCTCAACTATTTCATCCAAAAGATTCATTAAACACAATCCTTAATTAAATTCCATTGGTCTCGACGAATTTAGAACATGAAATTAATCAATGAACCCTTGGTCTCGGAAGACATCAATTAATCTTCAATTACCAGTTCTTAAACAATCAACCCTCTTTGGTCCAGCAAGTCAATTGCTAACAGAATATGAAACTAATAAATCGAAACACCCATCAACCCCCTTTGGTCTAGCAAGTCAATGGATAGAATCAACTAACTAATTTTGTAATAAGCATAAGTAATTGAATACCAAGAATAATAACCAATTAATCAAAAGATCAAATAACTCTAGAAATCATGAATATCTAAAACAATGTCGAATTATAATAAAACAATTAACATATTATTGTTCAAGAAAAAGAAAACAAAGTAAAAGAAAGAACTCATAGACAAACCTCCTTCTTCTTCATTTGAAAACCTTCTTGTACAACCCTCCTTGAACTTTGAAGAATTCTCTTTGGACTAAGTGATTTTCTATGATGATCAATGAATTCTCCCATTTTCCCTTGTGTTTTCCATCTATTTATGGCATAAGAGGTGCCTAAACTCGTAGGTACAAAGTTCTTGGCCGAGTAGAAGTTGGAAGCTACTAAAACTCTTTAGATTTCCAAAAACGCGTAAAAAGATCACAGTACTGCCTCAGGGATAGACCACAGCCGGCGCCGCTTTGGTCCTTCGGAGCCGGCACTACCTTGGTTCTGTTTCTCCACTCGTCCGCCGATTTTTCTCCGAATTGTGCGCATACGTTCCAGAGTGCAGTCGACAATGGTTCCAGCCTTGCAGCCGGCGCCACCTCTGCTCTGCTTTGCGACGGTTTTGTTTTGTTTTACCCAAAATCCTGAAGTAATGACCAAAATACCTTTCCAAGGGTAAAATCTCAAATATGAAAGAATATGACCAGTTATTTCACAAAATGTATTACAAAAAAGTCTCAAATAACTAAGCAAAGTATAACCAATTTAGCTTCTATCAAGATCCCTGCCCCCAGCCCTCCGGGGGCCAAATAATCCCTAGTCCTGATTTCGGCGCAGTGGGGACTCGGGAATGCAGGGGCCCTGTTTCAACCCAGCCCTAGTTTCAGCCCAACAAAAAAAAAAAATCTAAATAAATTTTGAAATTTTATAAAAATAAAAATTTATATTTTCTTCGCAGAAAAAAAGTAAATCTAAATAAATTCTAAATAAGTACTACTAATATCAAGATTTAATTTAGAAATAATATATACTTGTGTATTAATGTGAGATATTTTATATTAATAATCGAATGAAATTAAACATTTGCAAATAAGTTTTGGTAGGTTCAATTACTAATCCAATAAATACTAATCAATCTTGAACGAAATTGTGTTTCGAATAAGTTCAACTTTATTCTATTACTAACAGAACAAATACTCATTGATGTTGAACAAACTTTTATTCACACAAATATTTATATTTTTATCAAATTTATCATTGTCATATTAAATTATAGTAAAATCTTATATTATTACCATTTATATTCTATTTTGTATCTTATCTCAGTGAGAAAAAAAATTAAAGTTAAAATATTAATTCAAGATAAATAAAATTCGAATTGTAGTATGAGATACAATACAATCATAATTTGCAAATGACAACACAATTTTAAAATAAGCAATGACTCCAAGGATATAATTTTATAAACCAAGCATTTTTTGCTCGTGCCTCTCAAGACCTTTAATGGTTTGAGAAACAAACTTATACCCATGCCGCTTTCCAATGTCATTCTTAATTTCTCATTCATTTTTTCCTCCTTAATTGTAACTATTTCATAAATGCCTTTTTAAATATATATACAATAATAAAAAATTCTATGAATAAGAATTTTTATGAATAAAATTATCTAACATACTCTTAGTCCAATTATTTAAAAAGATTAAAAAAATATAATGTTTACAGCATTACAGAAATAAGAATAAATAAATAATGTTTTTATATATTAGAGAAATAAGAATAAATAAATTATGGAGTAATATTAAAATAATATTATTAATACCAATTAAAATTTATAAAAAGATTATAATGTTTAGAATATCAATGAAAAATAAAATGTTCATAGTGCCTTACCATCCCAACTACTATATTATTTGTTAGTGCATTAAAATTACAAATTTAATAATATAGGTATATTATTATCTCACATAAGAATCTATAATTTCATAGACCAAGACATATTTTACCTTATCATGGTTAAGTAGATATAGTATAAGACATATATGCACGCATATTATAAACTTAATATATTTACTATGTATATAAATATATACAAATACTATATAGTATGTATATATTTTATTTTCACATATACTATATATAATTATTGTATATATATAATATAAATTATAATTTTTATATATATGCACTATGCGGGTCGGGGGCGGGGATGGATTGGGCGGGCTGGGGATCATGCTATCCCTGTCCTCGGCCCTGCCCTGCCTAGTGGGTTGAGATGTAGAGCCCTCCCCCGGCCCTGTCCCCGCTTAAATTGAGGAATCTCTGGCCCCCTAATTTATGTGGGAAAATTGCCACCCTTAGATAGATATTGTTGTGGCTAGTTGATCTAAGAATTATTTATTTAAGACAAGTTTCGTCGGGATGCTTGCCTTATACCTTGTATTTACCCCAAACGGAGTTAGGTTGACCTGAATTTCCTTGGAAGACTTTTGTACCCAAGAAGAGCAAAAGATTAGGTAAGTTCCTGCATAAAACTATTTGAAGACCAAAGTTACCTTGGCAAATCAAGCTTAATGTATACGGGTATTTGTATTGTAAATGCAATTATGGACAATTTTTCTTTCCTCTTTAGTCAAACAAACCATTTAAAGTTAAATAAGCAATTTTTTACGAAATGCCAAACTTTTCCTAAATACCCAACTTTGACAAGAATTTTGGAAACCATAATTGCTATTTCAAAGAAAATCAATGCATGATCTTTCTTTTCCCAAGTGGGATGAACACAACATTGAGTACTTAATAAGGGTAGACTACTAGGATTAGTCTTTGAAGGGTTAGGGTAAGTCTCTCAGTAGGTGGCCACCTTTGAGGGGTGAGGCCTTCCCAGATAAGATGCTAGTCCTGTAAGTTGTACCAGTCCGAGCTAGCAAGATCAGTCAGGTGGACTGTGTATTTTCGAAATGAACAACCGGTAAGTTGGGTGTAGAGATAGAGAAGTATCTCACCCGGTAAGCCGTGCACCTACCTTGTATCAGTATGTACAAAGTGTGGCATCCTGAACGTTCTTTTGTCATGGTATACAAAGTATGGTGCCATGGCTATCACTTCTGAGTGGTTGTATTTATTGTATACATGTATGATTTGAAAGGAAAACACTACTCTTCGTTTGTGAAATTTATTTGAGGCTTACCAGCATTTTCTTTTATGAAAATTTTCCAACTTGCATACATGAACTGTTTTACCTGAAACATTCAAAGGACACACGGGCTTCCTAAGATTTATGTCTCACCACCTTTTATACTATGCTTTTAGGTCGGTCCTACTGTGAAGGTTATTGATTAGAGATTGCCTATATTTTGAAAACTTACTTATTTTCTATGTATTTCTTTTGAGAGACTTTAGCAGACATTTATTTATTTTGGAACTTGTTCATGTATTACTTAGGTTGTAATAAGTTAAATTTTGAATGATTTCTTTCATTTATTTTGTGTGTCCTAGTTATAAAGACCCCTTGTCTTATAGACGGGGTGACATCCTTAGCCCTAATAGGGGCATAGGTAGTGGGGTGTTACAAGTGGTATCAGAGGCAAGGTGTAGGCAATTACTGATAGTATTTACTTTATGTCATTAGGATTAAAGTCTTTTGACTAATCTGAGTTGTTTATGCTTTTGGATGGTTAGAATGATTAGAACCACGAGGAAGGGGCAGCAATGGCATTCTCCAATCCCTATCCACCCGGAAGACTTACCAGTGCCACAACCTGCACCCCAACCGATCATACCTTTAGACATGAGCAGTGATGATGAGGTTTAGATTATTGAGCCACCCCCTATACCTATAATAGACTTAGTTACTGATAGTGAGGATGAGGATATTGACATGGAGTATGTCCCAAACCTACCTAGCCCCATGATTGACTTGACTACTGATAGTGATAATCTAGGGGAGATAGACTATGAATCTCCATCTAGAGCTTCTTTTGTACCCCACCCAATCATGTTAAAACTGGGGAGAGTTCTAGGAGACTCGGGAAGGAACTAATAGACTATGGGTTTGTGAATGAAGCAGGGATAGACTTTTCTAGGAATACTGGAGGATGGTTGTATGACGTTGACACTGAGGATTCTGATGAGGATTAGGGGCTAAGTTTGGCCATGCTTGGGAAGTTGTTATTTACTGCTTTCAATAAATTCCTGTGCTAGGGGTTCATTTGTGTGTAATGTTTTATTTCAAAATTTATGCAAATAAAAGTACCTTGGTGTACTCTAATATTGAAAATCGCAATTATTTGTGCAAAGCTTACATCTAATTTACTTTTACTTAAGTCTAAAGGTGAATGCATTCTCGATTTAAATATTTTAAACTTTGATGTATAAACTCATTATTTGGGGGCGATGGTTTAGAATGGCACCAAAGCATCGTGCAGCAGCATCTAGTAGAAGGGTTCCGAGGTTGAACCCGTGACTCTGGAGTTTGATGCAACTCAACTATCATCACCAAATCAGGGGAATAAGAATGAACCAGAGCAAAAAGTGGGTTCTGAAGAACCTGCCAGTGTGACCATGGGACAAGCATTCCACAAAATGACGGAGATATTGCAAATATTGTCAGAATGAAGGAAATCGAAGGGGGAAGATGAAGCTTTGGAGAGGTTTTTGAAGTTTCAACCTCCCACCTTCTTGGGAGAAGCTGAATAAGACCAGAAAGTAAAGCAGTGGGTGGAGCAAATGGAAGACATCTTTGCCACCCTCCAATACACCGAGAAGTGAATGGTAAAATTTGCTGCATTCAGGCTGAGAGGCCCAGCTTGGGCTTGGTGGCAGTGAGTTTAAGAAGACTGAAAAATGATAGATCAAGACTGGACATGGGCCAACTTTGTGGAGGCATTCAGGGCAGAATATATCCCTTAGTGGATAGTGAAAAAAAAAAAAGGACAAGTTCTAAAATCTGAAGCAAGAGAGCATGACTATAGCTCAGTATGCTGCTCATTTTACCCAGTTGTTAAAGTACTTCAAGAGACTGGTGGATACCGAGCAGAACTGAACGAGGAAATTTGTTAAAGGATTGAGGTAGGAGTTGAGAAAGGTTTTGGCACATTCTCCACTGACGACTTATTCAGGGGTAGTAGACGCGACGACCTGAACTGAGAATGAGGATCGAAGTAGGATGTTACCAAAACCATTCTTGCTACCGAGACAACTACCGAGACTCTTCCAAAGGCAGCAAACCTATAAGCGACTTGCCATCCAGCAATGGCAGAACCAAGAAAAACAAGCACGAATGGGACCAGCTAGTCCTGTACAAAATCTCTTGTCGTTCTGACACTGTGGGAAGAAGGGTCATGTAGAGAAAAATTGTTGGTCTAAAGGAGCTAAGCGAAAATGCTACAATTGCGGAGATCCAACACACCTATGAAATGCCTGCCCAAAACTTCTTCGAATCGAGAAAGGAAACCCAACACAAACCGCGAGAGCCAATCGAGCCAATACTGCGGGATCCTCTGGAAGTGGAACTCAGAAGCCGTAAGTGGAAGTGAAGGTTTTCGCTCTTAATCGGGAGGAAGTTGAAGCAGATGTAGTGGTGATGAAAGGTACATTTACTATCCAAAGTTAGTCAGTTAATACATTGATAGACCCTGAATCTACCCATTCCTATTTAAACAAGAATTGTGCATATCATTTGGGTTGGGATGGAGTAGAACTGCCTTTTAGCACATTGGTGAGTACGCCTTTGGAAAAAATGGTGCAAGCAGATCAGTATATGCAGAATTGTAAGATTAAAGTGGGAAAAGAAAGCTTGGAGGGAGATTTAGTAGTCTTAACTATTGACGATTACGACCTCATTTTAGGTATAGATTGACTAGCTAAGCATAGAGCTAAAGTAGACTGTAGAAATAAGTTTGTCCAGTTCATTAGACTTGGATATGATGTGTTGGAATTTAACGACAAGTGAGTAAAAGAGTTGAAGTTCTTGATAGCTGGAGCATAAGCCCAAAAATTGTTGAAGTAAGGATGTCAAGGATATTTAGTTTACGTGATAAACAAGTCGAAGGATCAGTGCACCCTCGAAGATACTGAGGTGGTAAAAGATTTTTCCAACGTCTTCCTTATGGAACTCACTTCTCTTCCTCCTAATCGAGAAGTTGAGTTCATTATAGATCTAATTCTAGGAGTGAAACCCGTATCTCGAACCCCATATCGGATGGCACAGGCGGAGTTGAAGGAACTAAATGAGCAGCTAGAGGAATTGGTGAAGTAAGGTTACATAAGACCTAGCACGTCACCTTGGGGAGCTCCAGTATTATTTGTGAAGAAGAAGGATGGGACTTTGAGGTTGTGTATTGACTATCGGAGGTTGAACAATCTGACTATCAAAAATAAATATCTTTTACCGTTAATTGACGAGCTGTTTAACCTGTTGCAAGGCTCCAGTTGTTATTCCAAACTGGATTTGAGGCAGGGATATTATCAAGTGCGGATAAAGGAGGAGGATATACCCAACACGGCCTTCAACACGAGATATGGTCACTACGAGTTCGTAGTGATGCCTTTTAGGATGACTAATGCACTGGTGGTGTTTATAGACTTGATGCATCAAGTTTTCCAACCCTACTTGGATAAGTTTGTGGTGGTATTCATTGACGATATACTCATATACTCCAAGAGTCTAGAGGATCATGCAGAGCATCTAAGGCTAGAATTGAAAAAGCTAAAAGAGCACAAGCTTTATGCCAAATTTAGCAAGTGTGAATTTTGGCTGGACAATATGTTGTTCCTTGGCCATGTGGTGACCAAGGATGGAATCAAAGTGGACCCAGCGAAAGTTGAAGCAGTTTCGGACTGGAAGCAATCGGAGAATATCACTGAGATTAGAAGCTTCTTGGGATTGGCTAGCTACTACAGGCGGTTTATTAAAGGGTTCTCAATGCTAGCATCGCCTATGATCTATTTGTTAAAAAAGGATGTACTATTTGTCTGGAGTGAGAAATGTGAGAAGAGTTTCTAAGAGCTGAAACGAAGGTTAATGACAGCTCCAGTGCTGAGTTTGCCCGAGGGAGATAAGCCCTACGCTTTGTATATTGATGCTTCTAAGGAAGGTTTAGGAGCAGTATTGACACAAGATAGGAAGGTAATAGCCTATGCCTCTCAGAAATTGAAGCCTTACGAAGTCAATTATTCGACGCATGATTTGGAGCTAGCTACCATTGTATTTGCCTTAAAGAAATGGCAATATTATCTATATGGGGCCGAGTATGAGATGTTCATCGACCGCAAGAGCTTTAAATATATTTTTACCCAGAAGGACTCGAATTTGAGGCAATGGAGATGGATGGAATTTTTGGAGGAATATTGTTGTCCTATCAATTACTACCTCGAAAAGGCCAATGTGGTTGCTGATACCTTGAGCCGTAAAGTCAAAATGGCAAGACTGAGAGTGCAAGAGATTTAAGCAGTCCAAGAGGGGTTGGATAGAAAGACAGAAGTGCTAGAAGAGAGGATTATTGTTAGTAATTTGAGATTGATACAGGATCTAAGGCAGGAAAGCATCAAAGCTTAGCAAAGTAATGCAAAATTTTAACTTTTCAAGGACAAAAAACTTAAACGGCAAGGCAGTGATTTTTGACAGGATGAGATGGGAGTGATGTATTTTCGAGATCGATTGTATGTACTTGATGAGCAATAGTTGAAGGATAAGATTTTGGAAGAGGTGCATAAAAGTGAGTACGCTATTCATTTGGGAGTGGTAAAAATGTATCACGACTTGAAAAAAGCTTATTGGTGGCCTAGAATGAAGAAGAATGTGGCAAAGTATGTCTCCACGTGTCTAACCTATCAGAAAGTTAAAGTGGAGCACAAAAAGTCGACAGGATTGCTGCAACCATTATAGATGCATGAGTGGAAATAGGAAGAAGTGACCATGGACTTCTTTACTGAACACCCTATGGTAAGGACCTAAAAGGGTGCCATATAGGTAGTGGTAGACAGATTGACTAAGTCAGCGCATTTTATACCGGTGAACGTAAGGGATTCAATGGAGAAGTTAGCTCAAACATATGTGCGAGAGATAGTCAGATTGCATGATGTACCTTCAAGTATCGTGTCTGACCAAGACCCGAGGTTTACATCCTGATTTTAGGGCAAGTTTCAGGAGTCAATGGGTTCTAATTTGAAGTTTAGTACAATGACACACCCACAAACTGATGGTTTGTCAGAAAGGGTTATTCAGATATTAGAAGATATGTTAAGAGCTTGCGTATTGGATTTTGAGGATAAGTGGATTGAATATATACCGTATGCGGAATTGACTTACAACAATAGCTACCAATCTTCGATTGGAATGGCCTTGTATGAAGCATTATATGGACGTAAGTGTTAAGTACTTCTCTACTGGAGTTGGTTAGAAGATGGCCACATAAGCAATTCAGGAGAAGTCTACGTTCAGGAAATGTTAAATAATGTGAAGCTGATCAGAGAAAGGTTGAAAGTGGCTCAAAGCCGACAAAAAAAGCTATGTGGATAATAGGCGAAGGGAGTTGGAATTTCAAGTAGGAGACAATGTGTTCTTAAGGTTGACTCTGAGTAGAGGAATTTTGAAGGATACAAAATATGGGAAGCTAAATCCAAGATATTTGGGACCGTTTTCAATAACGGAAAGAATTGGACCGGTAGCGTATCGACTGGACTTGCCAAATGGGTTGACAGGAATACACGATGTATTCCATGTGTCTCAGTTAAATAAGTACAATGCCGACCCTAGACATATTTTGAATAACAAACCGCTGGTACTGTAACCCGACTTGAGCTACGTGGAGAAACCCGTAAAAATTTTAGACCGAAGTATTAAGACTCTCCGGAATAAGCAGATTCCTATGGTGAAGGTACAATGGGAGCATCATGGCACTCAAGATGTAACATGGGAAACAGAAGAGTGGGTGAAGTGGAAATACCCCGACTTGAGATAAAGGTGCACCTGAATTTTGGGATGAAATTCTTCTAAGGAGGCGAGGATGTAAAACTCCACCTAAACCTACCCTAGAGTAAGGGGGATGAGATGCATATCAAGTCATCATGTATAAAATATATCTCTTAAATGATTTTATGTGCCTTAGAATTGTGGTTTAAAGGTTATATGATTTATTTGTGCTTGTTGAGTGGAAAAGGTAAAAATGTAATTTTGCTTGAGGTCGAAATAGGAAGATGGCTTGAGGTTTAGATAAGAAGAATATTTATGTGAGAAAATAAGAACAAGAGTTGTTGTGGTTAAGTGGTTAGAGCTTTGTGAATTAATCTCTAACGTCTTGAGTTCAAATCCCGTCACTTAAGTTTTGTTCATATTTATCTTAACCCATGTTTGAATTTTTTTTTTCTTACATTCCTTAAAGTTAGGAATATTGTCTTAAGTAAGACACAATGGTAATGTCTAGACCATTTGGTCTTATCCTAAAAAGAATTCTAAAAGAATTCTTGTCTCCAATATTTTTGCAAGCTTTGTCCTAACTTCTTTGAATTTAAACTATTCCAAAATCTTTAATTTATTTTTATATCCATAAAATTCTTGGAGAATTCCTTGCTAGGAATTTCGAAAATCCCAGCTCTTGTGGGATAGGGGTTGGCCAAAAATGAGGAGGAAAAATAGGCACAGGTTTCAATTAAAGCACCATAGGTATTTCTTTAAGAACATCATCTTCCTTTTGTTCTTGTTTTGGTTAAAAATCTAGAAAATTTTTCAGATTTTCTTCAAAGCTTTTTTCAAAAAATTTTAGCAAGCTTCCCTGCCCAATTCTTGCAAGGAACCAACCATCTTCTGTGAGGATGAAGCTGAAATCCCTTGAATTTTCTTAGCTTCACAAACAAAGCCGAAAAAGAATTTTTTTCCAGCAAACTAGCAACCTTGAACATGATCTTGAAGCCATCCGTTAGAGCACATGAACAGTTGAAACTTTCTCCTTTCTTCTTCAAGATGATGACTCATAAACCACCATTAATGGACCTTCAAACACTCTTAAATTCCAGCTATAAAATCATTCCAAAGTAGACCAAAAATTCTGCACCAAAACCATTTTAATTCCAAGTGTTCTTGAGCTTCAAAACCAGATTTTTTTTCTAGCTTTGCCTCTTCATGCTAAGGCCGAAATTCTTTAGTAAACTTCACCAAATTTCGGCCCTCTTACAGCCATGGACAAAACCTCTTGGCTTCTCCACCTACCTTAAATAATAGGACTCCATTAACATACCTCAAAACACTCCTATCTTCACTCTATCCAAATTTATTCAAACTTCAAATTAAAATTCCAGATTTTGTTTCATTAAACACTCATTTAGTTAGTTTATAAAACCAGAAAATTCTTTGCCATTCCATAGCCAATTTTATCAGCCTAAGCCAGAAATAACTCTCCATTCCTTGGTTAAAATATAGCTAGTTCAACTATACACCATTGAAAAATAAGAAACCTTCTTAGAGCAAACACCAATACCCAATCCTATGCCTCAAACAACTCCTCTTTTCTCTCAATTTGAATTTTGAAAAAGCTGAAACTCTATCTCTCTCATTCTTGGATAACCGAAAGCTCCCCTAAGCTTGGCCATTCGGCCATCACTCACACAAGCACACACAAAATTTCTTTTCCTCTCAAACTCTCTCAAAAACACTAAGAACACCAAGAACACACACTACACATCTTCAAGCCTAAATCATTTCTAAACATCTCCAATCACTCCCAAACTCTCTAAACCATTAGTATTCAACTTATATTCTTTATTGGTGCACTTTATAACACCAAAACACACAAAGTTGAATCTTCAATCGGATCAAACCACCATTTTTTGTTGAAGATTCAAAGAACGCTAAAAAGGTAAAATAAGAACAATCTGCTTGTTCTTCTTCTTGTTCTTCTACTTCTATATGTTCTTCTCTTCTTACTCTCATTTATGCCTTTCTCACTCTTTCCCTCTCTCTTGGCTGAAATGGTGATGAACAACCATGGACAATCTTCGGATCATTAAAGCCATCAAGCACTCAAGGACCTTCACTAACCAAGGCAAAAACTTCATCAAACGTTTAGCAAATCAAGTAATTCTTTCTTGATCTCCTCTTTAAATTCTCAAAATCAAGACTCTTAGATGATGATAGGTTAATTGAATAAAGTGGGATTAAGGATATGTATGTGGGTGAAGGGAGTTGATTTAGGACATGAGAATTGGAATGAATGTTGTGACTTATGTATTATTCTTTAGAATCACTATATGTTCATTATGATTAAGTGCTTTACGGATGTCTTGATGTATGTTGGACATTATGCCACTGTTGTTGATTAGGCCTTCATGATATTATTTTTCAATAAAGCCATAGATAATATTATGCCTAGTAGATTATCATCCTTGTTGTAGTATATGTTAATTCAAGTCTATGTTCTTAGATAGATTAACATGTTATTTGTTGAATCCTTGGGTGTATGAATATGTACATGGATTTTCTCTAGCAATAAAAATTATTGTAAGAACTACTTTTATTATTTTTAAAATTATTCTTACTATCATTATTATTATTAATATAGTTAATATTATTATTTTATTTAGTTTACAAAATTTGAAAAACATTAAGTAGGTTCAAAATAGAAGATTATTTAAAATATTATTATTTTATTATTTAAATAAATAAAATATTTTTATTAAATATAAATAATAAAATATTAGAATTAGTTAATATCAAATGACTTTAAAAATCATAATATTATTAGATAGCCTTACTAAAACTTTTATCTACGCTCATATATATTATTTATTATTAATTTTATTTGTTAGTTCTATTATAATAATTTATTTATTATTAATTTTATTTGTTATTTATTATTTATTAATTAAAATTAAGTATAATTTGTTATTATTTATAATAATACCATTTAAATATTATTTATTACCAATATTATTTAGGATTTATTATTATCCATTATTTATTATTAATTTTATTTATTATCAATATTACTCATTATTTATTATTTGGTAATAAATAGTTAAAGCTATAATTTATTATTTACTTATTATTTATAACTCCTATTTATTCTAACTTATCAAACTAATTTTATTTTATAAAATACTTTATCAACTAGTATTAAAGCTTAAGGTATTGCTATCATGGTTAGATATTATTGTGGCTAGTTGATCTAAGAATTATTTATTTAAGGCAAGTATTGTCTGGATGTTTGTCTTATACCTTGTATTTACTCCAGGCGGGGTTAGGTTGACCTGAATTACCTTGGAAGACTTTTGTACCCAAGAAGAGCAAAAGATCAGGTAAGTTCCTGCATAAAGCTGTTTGAAGACCAAAGTTACCTTGGCAAGCTCAATGTATATGAGTATTTATACTGTAAATGCAATTATGGTCAATTTTCCTTTCCTTTTTAGTCAAGCAAACCATTTAAAGTTAAACAAGTAATTTTATACAAAATGCCAAACTTTTCCTAAAACCTAACTTTGATAAGAATTTTGGAAACCATAGTTTCTATTTCAAAGAGAATCAATGTATGATCTTTCTTTTCCCAAGTAGGATGAACACAATGTTGAGTACTCAATAAGGGTAGACTACTAGGACTAGTTTTTGAAGGGTTAGGATAAGTGTCTCAGTAGGTGGCCATCTCTGAGGGGTGAGTCCTTCCCGGATAGGATGGTAGTCCTGTAAGTCCTACCGGTCCGAGATAGAAAGATCAGTCAGGTGGACTGTGTATTTTTGGAATGGACAACCGGAAAGTTTGGGTGTAGAAATGGAGGAGTATCTCACCCAGTAGGCTGTACACCTACCTTGTGTTAGTATGCACAAAATGTGGCATCCTGAATGTTCTTTTGTCATGGTACACAAAGTGTGGTACTATGGCTACCTCTTCTAAGTGGTTGTATTTATTGTATACATGTATGGTTTGAAAGGAAAACACCACTCTTCATTTGTGAAATTTATTTGAAGCTTGCCGGCACTTTATTTTATGAAAATTTCCCAACTTGTATACATGAACTATTTTACCTGAAATACTCAAAGCACACACGGGCTTACTGAGATTTATGTCTCACCACCTTTTATACCATGTTTTTAGGTTAGTCATGCTGTGAAGGTTATTGATTAGAGATTGCCTATGTTTTGAAGACTTATTTCTTTTCTATGTATTTCTTTTGAGAGACTTTAGCAAACATTTATTTATTTTGGAACTTGTTTATGTATTGCTTGGGTTGTAATAAGTTTAAATTTGAATGATTTCTTTCATTTATTTTGTGTGTCCTGGTTATAAAGACCCCTTGTCCTGTGGATGGGACGATATCTCCAGCCTTAATAGGGGTATAGGTAGTGGGGTGTTATACCCAAAATATTTATAATAATAGATTATCAACTATAGAAAGTGTTTGCAAAAGTTTTAGCCATAATTTTAAGTGAAAAGTTCACTCAAGCAAAATATCAAATACTTTGTTGGTAGTTTTCGAAACTCAAGATATAGCATAAATTTTAAGTAATTTTAGCCCCCAAAATTAACAAATAACAAGAAATTTGTAATCTCCAGTGTTTATACTATCAATGTGGTACAAGTTTAACACATAAAATAGAAGAAAAATCAAAGAAAACTTGACCTTTTTGTAGCACAAATTTGAGTTACGGGATTGACTAATTTTGAAGCTTTGTTCAATGTCTCCAAGTTTTGATGAGAATCAAAGCTTTCTCTCTCTAATACCAAACTATTTGGTATGATCTTGGGGCTTATTTTCTATTGAATTTCGGGGGTTCAATTTAGGTCAAAATACAAGACCCAATTAAGAACTCAAAACAGTGAGTTTGGTAAAGAAATGACACACCCAATTCAAATACTAGGACCCTAAGCCAATATAAAGAACTTAGAACCCTAGAAATGAGAATTGAGTCTAGTAATTCCTACCCAAGAATCCTCAACCTAACTAAGGAGCTAAGAACACTTGAAGAAGATGAACTAGGAAACCAAAGATAACCTCTACTCTAGACCCTTAAATTAACAAGAACATAAGATTCTATTTTGATAGGTTAATTTGATCTATCCTTAAGAGTTTATAGACTCAAATCAAAAGTAAGGAATGTAATCCTAAGATTGGTCTTGGCATTCAGGGAAGAACCCTCAAAGAACTTTCTCAAGAGTGTCTTTTGATTTCAATAATAATATCCAAATTACATTTAAAATGTTATAATGCCATATATTGGCATCTAAACCTAACTAAAGTGAGATAAAATCTTAGCCATTCAAACTTTTAAATGGTCTAAAATTACCCCTATTACATAATAAAAATCATGGGAATTAATTTAGAAATCAAAATAAAACAAAAAAAGAAAATTCAGCAAAATAGGGCATGGCCCGAAGGGACCTTGCACCAGGTGTGTTCTGGAACGGAACAACTCTTCTAGAGTAGACCTGGCGCCAAGTGTACTAGTGTAGGTGTGTTTTGGAACGGAACAACTCTTCCAGAGTGGACCTGACGCCAGGTGTACTAGTGTACCCGATGCCAGGTGTGTCTTGGTTCCATACTGCTTATTTTTTCTTATCCTTTCAGCTCTTTCTTGTGCTCCTTTGGCCCTCCACATTAATTGTTGTGCAAATGCAGCTTTCTTGGGCCTTCTCTTTAGCATCCATCTCTTCACATTCTTTATGTCTTGGATTCTTCCAAGGTTCCATGAAGTGTGCCTTATAGTTCTATCCCCCTTCTTTAGCTTTAGCATATTGTTTAGATGGATTTCTATTACCTAAATGGTGAGTGTTTAGTATTCAGTGGGGGTTTGCTAGTGGTACTAGTCTTAGAGAGTTAGAGAGAGTCTTCTGGCAAGAGGCCACCTCAAGAAGATGAACACTACTTAAAGAGACGACAATACTATTTAGTCAGGCCAGTCCAAGCTAGCATGTTGGTCTATATGGACTATATTTTTCAGGTTGGACAATCGGTGTGTTGGGTGTAGAGATGGAGGAGTATCTCATCCTTATGGGGGGATCACCTACTGTCCAGTGTTGAACGGTTACACTGGGAGCTATCATGGTGGTAATCATGATAGTGCCTTGATATTGATATTGGATCATTTCTATCCCTTCTTGATTCTAATGTATTGATGAGTGGATAACCCTTTAGAAATTATTTTGGATATAATGTTTATGGCTCCACTTAAAGATGGTTTATTGATGAAAATTAACTTGCAAGCATATTTTGTGGTTTTGATAAACCCGCATACACGAATATTTAATGTGATATTCGCACACACGGGATTTATTGAGATGCCAATCTCACACTATTTTTATATCATGTTTTCAGGGGAGTGATTTTATTGAGTAGGTTGGATGGATAGAGGAGGAAGTTTTTCTTTTTAATTTTTTCTTTGTATTTCTTTTGAGAGATGATTGTTAGTTTTGAATTTCAGACTTGTATAAGTTTTACTTTCAGTTGTAATAAGATTACAGCTTTATTTATTTCGTTATTACTTTTCTTTTATACCTTGTTATAAAAACCCCTGGACCATTGGTCGGGGCGACATTCCCGCCCTTTTTGGGTACGTACGTAGTGGGGTGTTACTGTTGGAAATCCTTGTCATGCAAATCCAAGTTGCACAGTAGAATAAAACCAAGAGTTCTCGCCGAGGATCTCATTTATGCATAAAAGGGATTTAGCGGTGAAGAATAATATACCTTACATTGCCTCTGGGAATGAAAATTTTTCCTTCTCTGTTTTTTTGTGGTGCGATTGAGAATCCGATAGCATCATTTTGAGAACGATTTCTCAATGTAGATGGTTCAACACCGTGCAGATGTCTTGCCGCTTCAATCTCAGCGTGACATTGACTCTGATAGTATCCACATGGAAACAAAAAATTCTCTGCTAGGAGAATTTCTTGGTGGCTAGGGTAACAATCAGAGAAGAGAAGAAAAGAGTCATGTGTACAAAAAATTCGAGAGAACAATTTTCTCTGTGTGTTTTAAAATAAAACAATCAAGCTTATTCTACAGAAAAATCCCAGAAAAACTGCTGATAACACATTTTGTGAATTCTAAAAAAATTAAAATTCTATAATTGTAATTGGAACCTACAAGTTCTCACAATTACAATTTGGCTCAGAAATTATAACTAATTATGATTTAGCCTAAATAACTTCTACTTCTCACAATTAACCCTATAATGTTATCAAATAACATCTCGAGTATATAATCCTCTATTGTGTGTGACCTATTAGGTTTACCAATCTATTGGTAACAAAATATGAATTAATCTAAATATCTTTAAAATTAATAATCCTTAATAATTTAGAATTAACCTATTAATTCTAATAAGGATTGATTTATTAATTCATCAATTAATAAACCCATACTCAGCAGATCATTAGCGGTATCTAGTAGCACATCATGACCACTCAAGAGTCCAGGAAGTGAAGTGCCTTGACATGAACCCTTCAATAACAAACTACAGTGTAATAAACTCCTTTCACCATATAATATCTCATTCCACTCAGGAGTACAGAAGTAGTGCAAATTCTTTCCAGAATACAAATTTATTATAGCCCGAATATAGTAGTACTTGTACTAAGAACCTAGTACTCTACATGTGTATCAATTAGATTTGTCTCCAATATACAATCACCATGGCCAAGAATTTTAGGAGTAGTAATTCCTACAAGTGGTCGTGAGATATTCACACATACTATTAGAAGTGGTGAATCCTTTATCAACCCTCTCAACTGCTATCGTTTACCTCACATTGCACCCAATATCTATCCTCTAGGCGACCCTCGATCTGGCTCCAAAGATTGGAATCAAAGTACAATGCTCAGCAAACAAAGTATCTTACAGATCTCAAGTCTAATGATACTTGCACGTTTTCTATATCGATATTCTATTACTGGCATTAAATAGTTGTCCATGTAATTATCTCATAGCTAGGTCATCTAATGTACTTGGTTCTATTAGCAAGCATCCACGTGTTAATTTAAGTATCTCAATACTCGCGGATATGAGAACCACCGCTTGATCAAATTAGAAAGTGTAACACGTGCTAGTCTTAACGCATTAATGAAGTCCTATCTTATTAATACTACGACTAGAGATTATTTAAATACTAACATTATACAGTGTAGCAGGAATCTCACATCATGATCTCTATCATGACACAGTGTTGTACTAGGGACTTTATTTAGTAGTTATTTTACATGAAAATAAAGAAAACAAACTGAAATATAAATAATGCCTTGTATTATAAAACAAACGGGTCATATGCAAAGTATAAGTGATTACATCTAGGGTACAATACTAACAAACTCCCACTTACATTAGAGTCAATCATTCATGTATCTAATACCAAATGACTCAACATGCCTATCATGTTTCTTCTGGGATAGTGCTTTTGTAAGCGAGTCAGCTATGTTCTCATCCATATGAACTTTCTCTATCTTTTACATATTTTTTATCAATGATTTCATATATTAAGTGATAGCACTTAAATTGAACCTATTTATGCCTTGTTGTCATTATTATAAGATTGGAAACTGGTATCAATATACCCTTTTAGTTATTGAAGAATAGAGATAATATTTCCTATTAGCAATATATCATTCATATAAAGCTATAGGAAAATAACTGCACTCCCACTAACCTTCTTGTATACACAAGGTTCATTCATGTTTTGAATGAAACCAAACACTTTGATTATTTCATCAAAATGGATGTTCCAACTCCTAGAAGCTTGCTTAAGTCCATAAATGGATCTTTCCAGTTTGTACACTTTTGTGCTATCATTGGACGTGAAACCCTCAAGTTGTGTCATATATACTTCCTCAGTTAGGTTTTTATTTAGGAAAGCTATTCTTATATCCATTTTCCAGATCTTATAATCATAACGAGCTGCAATGGCTAGGAGTATTCTGATGGATTTCGGCATAGCAACTGGTGAGAAGGTTTCATCATAGTTAATACCATGTTGTTGATGATAAACTTTAGTCACCAGTCGTCCTTTTTAGGTTACTAGGTTACCATCCATGTCAATTTTCTTCTTAAAAATCCATTTGCACCCAATAGGTTTAATTTCTTTGGGTGGATCAACCAGAGTCCAAACTTGGTTATCATACATGGAATCCATCTTTGACTTCATAGCTTCAAGCCATTTGTCAGATTCTGAACTGTTCAGAACTTCCTTGTAAGTCGTAGGCTTATCATCATCTATGAGTAATACGTCATTGTGGTCAGTAATGAGAAATTCATATCTCTTAGGTGCCATATGCATCATACTCGATTTACGAGGTTCTTGTGTAGTTGAAAGTTTATCTATTCTTTCAATAGATATGGGATCAAATAGTTGATCCTTGTTTGTTTGTTCTTCTTAAACTTCACTAAGTTCAATTTTACTCCCACTGTCCCTTTTAAGCATATGATTCTTCTCTAAGAAGACAACATGTTTCGAAACAAAAACTTTATTTTTGGAGGGGAGATAGAAGTAATACCCAAAAGATTCTTTCAAATATTCCACAAATAAACACTTGTCAAACTTACTATCAAGTTTGTCTGACTATGGTCTTTTGACAAAAGTAGGGTAATCCTATACTATTAAGTGAGATAACTTTAGTATCTTGCCAAAGAACATCTCAAATGGGGTAGTATCAACCATTTTTGATGAAATTCTATTTAGAATATAAACAGAAGTCTTGAGTGCGTACCCCCAAAACTATTTTGGCAAGTTTGCAGAAGTCATCGTGGTCCGTACCCTGTCTGGAAGGATTTGATTCCTTCTCTCAGATACACCATTATGTTGTGGTGTATGTGGAGGAGTCCATTGAGATAATATTCCATTATCTCTAAGATAATCTTGAAACTTTTGGCTTAAGTTTTTACCTCCTGAATTAGATCTTAGAGTCATACTTTTCCTAAGTTGTTTCTCTACTTCATTCTTGAAGTCTTTGAACTTCTCAAAAGCTTCAGATTTGTATTGTTGGAATGTATGCCCTCTTAGACTAGGTTTTTTATGTAATTTTGACTTGCATTAATAAAAGTATTTTCTCAGAATTTATTTGTGAAATCTTCCTTATATTTATGCACGATTTTATTAGACAAGACCTGTTGTGTTTAAGTAAATGGTTCATATGAATGGAGGTCTTTCATAGTAAGGTATAGACCATGGGATACTTAACACATGAACTGTTGTTCTTAACCGGATGATGAGAATGGGAATCTTATCATGACAAGGTTATTGTATTATGAATTTTGAATAGGGAATGGCTTTCCTTTAGTCAATAAGTAGTCCACTCATTTCATAACACAAGTGTATTTCGAATACGTAAAATAGGACCTGTAGTAGTAGTTTCTAAAAGTACTATGTGATAGAAACCCAGACTACTACTGCTACAGCGTGGACTTGTACTCTACAACTTGCGAATAAGTTGGTGGTCTGACGAAGCTAGAAGCGTATACTTTGATATACTATAGTTGAGGTTCTTGAGAAGGACCAATATACTTGTGTGTTGGGTATATGTGATTAGTTAGTCAAGACAGACTTGTACAAGATAGTGTCTACACTATATCGCCCCTTGTGGTTGTCCGAATGATCTAATTATCCAGGGCCCTGAGGAACATGACTTGGATATTGGCATTAGGGTAGCTCATTTGGAAAGTGAAAATATTCCAAGAAGTTGTGGATCATTAGACTAGAAGCCTAAGGATGGTAGATATCTTTTAGAGAGGTGTTAGTACACTCTTTCCTCTCTAAATGCACGGTGATGTGTAGAGGGATATTTTGGTCATTTCACCTGTAGGTTGAAGACATAGCTAGCGCAGTATTGTCCTTGGGGTCAATATTTCCTTTTGGTGATATTAGAAAATATTTAAAATACAAAATGCAGCTATTTATATAGCAAGGGTATTTTGATCATTTTAGTAGCCAAGGCGATGTGTCTTTTTAGTTCTCGAAATAGCCCATAAGTCCTAATTATTTTAGGTTGAGGAAATGGTAATAATAAAAAGGATTTTATTTTATTCAGGAAGTCAAATTTATTTTTTGGACTAGAATAAAATAAAGGAACGAGAGAAATTAATTTTATTATCTAGTTTAATTGGTTAATTAATTATTCAGGGCCTAAGCCTAGATTGAATAATTAGAAAAATTAACCTGGGCTTAAAATAGTTATTAAAAGGCTTAAATAATTATTTTAGTTCATTTGGGCTTATTAATTATTTATTGGGTTATTTTAATAAACCCAAAAAATAAAAAATTAATTATTATTATTTTTGGGCTCATTGGG
This sequence comes from Voacanga thouarsii, assembly GCA_026120185.1. Lineage (NCBI taxonomy): Eukaryota > Viridiplantae > Streptophyta > Magnoliopsida > Gentianales > Apocynaceae > Voacanga > Voacanga thouarsii. The sequence goes on from JANUWF010001135.1 coordinate 1,852,126, forward strand.
TCCAGAAAAAATAATAAATTAATTTTGGCTCAATAGCCTGGACTAAAGGATTATTTTTATTCACGAAACAGAAAAGTTAAGGATTACCCAAACCTTTTCCATTGATAGCCTCCGGATGTTTGAAATATCAAATACACTGAGGTTTAGTTATCTAAACGTGAATAGGAGTCGTGGAGTTCACTTTTTCACTGTAGACACAGGAGACAGGAAAAACGAACATTGCTTGTTCTCTCTCCCTCATTCATCCCTTTCTTCGTGTAACCTTCTTAATTTTGCTAATCAATATCAAAGGTTCAAGATAAGTCTTTCCTTGCCTAGGTTGTTTCACCAGCACCGATTTGGTGGTGGAATAATCTAAGAAGCGAAAAGCTTTGTGTACATGCTCAGTTGAAGCCGAAGGATCGCTGGTTTTTTACTAGAATCGGAGCCAAGACAAGTAGCCACTCCAGTGGTTAGGACCTCGTCTTCTCAGCCAAATAGACCAAGGAAATGCAAAGGTATTATTTTTGACCTTCCATTACGCCGTGTCTTTGTTTTTTTGGGTTTATTTTCACTGCAAGCATGGCTTCTTCCGTATTCATTAGCTTCAAGTGGTATCAGAGCATGATGCTTTGAATGACTTAGGATTGATGCATGCTAGTTAATAAAATTGGCAAGTCTAAGTTTGATGATTATGATGATATCCTTTGTTATTTTGGTGTGGGTAGATACGTTGTAAACATCATGATTGAGGTATAGGATCTTTGTACCAATTTTCTTTACTGCTTTGTTTAGCTTTCGTGTAAATCCGATTTGAAAGGGTATAGGCAGATGTCATGTTTTTTGTTGAAAAAATGTAACAAGAAACTACCTTGGATGATCGCAAAGTGTTGCAGAAAAGCCTAGAAAAAAATCGCAGAAGAAATCGACGAAAAAAAAAATTTCTTAAGGAAGAAGATGAGTCGAGTTGCAAGCCTAACTAGAAGTCGAGCCGAGCTGAGCCGCGGCTCGATCGTGTCTGGAGTCATGGCTGTGCCCAGGCAAGTCGTGGCTTGGAGCCACAACTGGGCCTAAGTGCTCCTCGACTTGGCCCGCGAAAGGAAAGCATCTTTGCAGATGCTATTAGCTTTCTCGCGGAAGCTGAGGCATCCTTGCCAGGATGCTTCCTGGGTACGTGCGAGCGGGCAGGGTCACGGGCACCCACCCCAAGACCATGGTCCATGGGTCTTCCCATGGGCCATGATCTAGTGTGGCGGATGCACTGGACCAGAGGAAAAAAAATATTTTTTTTTGTTTTTGGTCCCATACCAGACGAAGTTATTTTTATTGCAATAGGTAATATTCTTTGAATATTTTGCATAAAAAATAATAGTAAAGGATATTAGGATTAAACAAGATCATTAATTAATTTAATTAATGTGTTTAATTCTTTTATTTGGGTACTTAGGATTAAAAATAAAAAAAAAAAAAACATGAAAACGTTTACAGTTTTCTAGCATGCTAATTATTTTAAATCCTATGTCCACATTTTCTCAAAGACCAAAGTCTTTGGGAAATTTTATTTGACAAGGAAAATTATTTTTCTTTAATTAAATGGTTATTTTAACGAAAACAAAAATTAATCCTTGGTTATTTTCTTAAAGGTTTTTTATCCTTGACATAGAAAATATTTTAGACTTAGAAATTTTTGTAAGTTAAAATAGAAAGCCATTTTAATTTATTTTCTCAAGAGGAAAAATTATTTTTTGTCAAATAAAACCTTGAGATCAAAATCTCTAGGAATTTTTAAATGGACAAATTTTGAAATTGTTAAGTTTTTAACTTAAATAAAATTAATCCATGAGGAAAAATTTATCAAAGGGTATAAAACTTGACATAGAAATTTTTTATAGATTTAGACATTTTATTATAAGTTAAAGGAGAACTTAATTAAAAATTTTCAAATGATATTTTTCAAGAAAACCCTTATTTAAAAACTAAATGGGAGAGGGGTTCCAATTGCCCCATGGCTTCTACCACGATCCTCATTAGAGATCGTGGGTCTCCTCGCGTCACCCTGGGAGTCAACCCGTATAGGATGGAGATACCATAATGATTTAGAACTAATGGGAAGATATAATTAATAACTCGGGACACGTATTATGATCGACGAGCCCACGTTTGAGGTTATAGTGCGAGGTATGTCCATAGGACATGAGAAGAAATGACCATCCCCTTGATGGAGTTATCTTCTAGATTATTACCTAGAAGGAAAATTAATTTGTGATGGTTAATACACTTAGCTTAGAAAATTTCTAATCTTTCCTAAGAGCCAAATTAAGCATGTTAAAGATAATAGTAATAGGGTTAGCTATTATCAAGTTTAATATGAAGATAAAGTGCACAAAATTATTTTTCTTTTACAAATACTGAGAATTTATTTTAATTTTCCAAAATTTCAGAAATAGTTGGTGGAGGTTCTTTCAGTCCCTTTGTCGTTATTCTCCGCGAGAATAAGCTAACGGGTCCAAACTATGTGGACTACAAAAGGAATCTGGATATAATACTCACAGCCAAGGAGTAAAGTATGTCCTATATGAGAGTTGCCCAGTAATCGGGAAAGGTTCCACCGCTGAGGAGCGTGAGGCTGAAAAGGCATAGAAGAAGGCTGACAAAATGGTCCGATGCTATATGTTAGCCTCCATGTCAAATATGCTTCAATCAAAACACGAGCACATGGCCACTGCATATGACATAAGTACATCACTAGCTACAATATTTGCAAATAAGAGCCAGCCCAAAAGGCAGGAGGCTCTTCGAACAATTATAAACACCAAGATGGCTAAGAGAGCATCAGTCAGGAAGCATATGCTCAAGATGATTGCTACTTTCGAGGAAGCAGAAGTCTTGGGGGCTGTCATTGACCCTGAGAGCCAAGTGGACATAGTTCTTGAATCTTTGTCGGGTTCCTTCACTCAGTTTAAGTTGAATTATAATATGAACAAGTTAAACATGAGTTTTATAGAGTTGATAAAGAAGCTCCAGATGGATGAGAAGGTCATTAAGCCACAGGCTAGAGCTATGAAGGCCTCTTTTTCGAGAACTGGGCCTAAGCCCAGAAAGTTCAAGAAGAAGAAGGGCAATGCAGTACATCAGCCCAAGTCCCAGCCCAAAGATAAATCTAAGGACAAATGCTTCAAGTATGGGAAGAAGGAGCGTTGGAAAAAGGAGTGTCCAGATTTTCAGGTCAAGAAAAACCCCACAGGTAATGTTTTTTATCTAGAGCCATCAATGATTGGATCAACTTCCACTTGGATTGTTGATTCAGGAGCCATTGATCATATCTGTAACTCTTTGCAAGGGTTTAGGAAAATTAGAACAAGAAGGGCGAACATGGACTATGCGTGGAAAATGGAGTACAAATTTGGGCCCTTACTATGGGAGAACTAGAACTTACTTTTGATTGTAATAAAATAGTTATTTTGAAGTATATTTTATTTGTTCCTGGTTTTAGATAAATTTGGCTTCAGTTGCAAAACTAATAAATCAAGGATATTCTGTTTTTTTCCATTCTGGTATAACTATCAGTAGAAATGGAAAAATAATATGTACTAGGCATATGTATGAAAATCTATTCTTCATTAATCCTATTAACAATCAATTGAATAGCGCACAATCTGAACCTTTAAATAGGAAGAGAAAGACTAATATCAATGACTCATATCTTTGGCATCTAAGGTTGGGCCATATTAACTCAACTAGGATTCAGAGGTTAATCTATAATAGGCTTTTAGGCTTATTAAGATTGAAAAGTTGGCCTCGGTGTGAATCTTGTCCTATAGGAAAAATGACTAAAAAGTCCTTTACCCAAAAGGCGGATAGAGCCAAAGAAGCATTGAGTTTTGTTCACACTGATGTGTGTGGTCCTTTGTCTACATCAGCAAGAGGGGGGTTTGAGTACTTCATCACTTTCACAGATGATTGTACAAGGTATGGTTATGTTTATTTGATGAGATGTAAGTCTGACTTTTTTAACAAGTTCAAAGAGTTTAAGGTTAAAGTAGAGCATCGAACAGGTAAACTAATCAAGACCTTACGTTTGGATCGTAGTGGAGAATACGTCCTTGGTGAATTCAAGGACTACATAGTACATCATGGGATAGTATCCCCATTTTCTGCGACGGGGACATCCCAGCAGAATGGAGTAGCTGAGGGAAGGAATAAGACATTGATGGAAATGGTCCGAAGCATGATGTCTCATGCTACTCTTCTAGTATCTTTTTAGAGATATGCCCTAGAAACAGTGGCATATATTTTGAACTTGGTGCCTTCTAAGTCAGTACCTAGGACTCTCTATGAGATACAGAATAGGTGTAAGCTAAGTCTAAATTATCTCAATATATGGGGTTTCTAGCTTATGTACTGATCAAATGAGACAAATTAGAATCAAGATCAGAATTATGCTATTTTGTTGGGTATCCAAAGGTACAAAGGGTAGTTATTTTTATTATCCCAAGGAGCAAAAGGTACTTGTGAGTACTAATGCTAGATACTTGGAGGTTGTACAAAGTACATCCACTAAAGGTTTAACAAGGTTGGAACTCAAAGAGAAGTTATCTTCTGAATCAACTTCTCCTAATCTGATTATAGAATAAGAAGAGGCACAACCTCAAGAACCTGTACAAATGGAGCGTCGTCGTAGTAGGAGGATATCTAGAGTTCTAGAAAGATGGACTGGAGAGGTTTTTGACCTAGCTCTGACCATCAGGAACAAGATCCCACCAGATATGAGAAGGCTGTTGCTGATACCGATGCAGACCTTTGGCATGAAGTAATGAAAGTCGAGATTGAGTTTGTGTACTTCAATCAGGTTTGGGATCTTGTAGCTTCACTTGAAAGGATAAAACCTATTGGGTGTAAGTGGGTGTACAAGAGGAACATGGGAGTGGATGGGAAGGTGGAAACCTTCAAGGCTAGGCTTGTAGTGAAAGGGTATACTCAGAAAGAAGGGATCGACTATGAGGAAACCTTTTTCTCGGTACCTATGCTTAAGTCCATCCATATCCTCCTTACTATGGCATGCTATTATGACTATGTGATATGGCAAATGGATGTCAAGACGGCACTTTCAAATGGCCATCTTAGTGAAGACATCTATATGTCTCAACTAGAAGGCTTTATTGTTAAAGGCCAAGAATATATAGTTTTTAAGCTTAATAAATCCATTTATGGACTTATGTAGGCATCCAAAGTATGGAACATTCATTTCGATGAGACTGTAAAGTCTTACGGTTTCATTTGAAACGAGAATGAACCATGTGTGTATAAGAAACTGGAAGGCATAAATGTGGTTTTTCTTGTCCTATATGTGGAGGACATTCTACTTATTGGAAATGATGTAAGGACACTACCATCTGCTAAGGTTTGGCTATCTAGTCAATTTAGTATAAAGGACTTGGGTGAAGCTAGTTACATTCTCAAGATAAAGCTTCTTAGAAATAGGAAGCAAAGAATGTTAGGTTTATCCCAAGCTACATACATTGACAAGATGCTAGCCAAGTTCAGTATGGACTCATACAAGGGGGCGATGATCCCTTACAGAATGGGTTGTCTTTTTCTTCAAAGGACTGTCTAAAGTCTCAAGAAGAAAAAGATAGAATGAGTAGGATTCCCTAAGCTTTAGTCATGGGAAGTCTCATGTATGCCATGCTGTGTACTAGGCCAAATATCTACTTTGTCGTAGGCTGAGTTAGCAGATATCAGTCAAACCTTAGGGAGGTTCATTGGCAAGTTGTAAAGTATATTCTCAAGAATCTTAGAGGTACAAGAGATTATATACTGGTTTATAGGGCTGATGACTTGGTTCCTATAGAATATACTGACTCAGACTTCCAAGCGGATACGGATGAGAGAAAATTCACTAGGGGATATGTCTTCACCTTATTTGGAGGAGCCATTTCATGGAGGAGTATCAAGCAATCTTGCATTGTTGATTCAAGCATGGAAGCTGAGTATGTGGCAGCTTTGGAGGCATCCAAAGAAGCAGTTTGGCTCTGGAAGTTCTTTTTAGAACTTGGAATCGTGCCACAAATGGACAAACCAGTTGTGATGTATTGTGACAACACTGGTACAGTCTCACAATCCAAAGAACCAAGGAACTATGAAAAAGGGAAGTACATAGAGAGAAAGTACCACTTAATCCGGGATTTCATCCAGAGACGGGATATCGTGGTGGAACAAATTGCCTCGGAGAATAATTTAGCAGATTCTTTCACCAAGCCTTTGGCGGAGATAGTCTTTAGAAAGCACTTAGACGCCATATGGGTGGGCACCTGTGGACTTCCTTAGTCTTAGAGTGTAAGTGGGAGATTATTGGAATGTATACCCTCTTAGACAAGGTTTCTGATGTAATTTTGACTTGTGTTAATAAAAATATTTTTCTTAGAATTTATTTGTGAAATCTTCTTTATATTTGTGCACGATTTCATTAGACAAGATCCATTGTGTTTAAGTAAATGATTCATGTGAATGGAGGTCTTTCACAGTAAGGTTTGAATCATGGGATACTTAACACATAAACTGTTGTTCTTAACCAGATGATGAGAATGGGAATCTCATCATAGCAAGGTTATTGTGTTATAAATTCTGAATAAGGAATGTCTTACCCTTAGCCAATGAGTAGTCTACTCATTTCATAACATAAGAGTATTTTGAATACATAGAATAGGACCTGTAGTAGTAATTTCTAAAAGTACTATGTGATAAAAACCTAGACTATTACTGCTACAGCGTAGACTTGGACTCTACAACTTGAGTATAAGTTGGTAGCCTGATGAAGCTGGAAGCGTAAGTTTTGATATACTGTAGTTGAGGTTCTTGAGAAGGACCAATATACTTATATGTTGGGTATATATGACTAGTTAGTCAAGACAGACTTGTACAAGATAATGTCTATACTATATCACCTCTTGTGGTTGTCCGAATGATCTAATTAGCTAGGGTCCTGGGAAACATGACTTGGATATTGGCTTAGGGTAGCTCATTTGGAAAGTGAAAATATTCCAAGAAGTTATGGATCATTGGACTAGAAGCCTAAGGATGGTAGATGTCGTTTAGAGAGATGTTAGTACACACTTTCCTCTCTAAACGCACGACAATGTGTAGAGGGGTATTTTGGTCATTTCACCTATAGGTCGAAGACATAGCTAACGTAGCATTGTTCTTGCGGTCAATATTTTCTTATGGTGATATTAGAAAATATTTAAAATGCATAATACCACTATTTATATAGTAAGAGTATTTCGATCATTTTAGTAGCCAAGGCGATGTATCTTTTTGGTACTCGGAATAGCCCGTAAGTCCTAATTATTTTAGGTCAAGGAAATGGTCACAATAAAAGGATTTTATTTTATTTAGCAAGTCCAATTTATTTTTTGGACTAGAATAAAATAAAGGAATGAGAGAAATTAATTTTATTTTCTAGTTTAATTTGTTAATTAATTATTCAGGGAGTAAGCCTAGATTGAATAGTTAGAAAAATTAACTTGGGCTTATACTAGTAAATAAACGGCTTAAATAATTATTTTAGTTCATTTGGGCTTATTAATTATTTATTAGATTATTTTAATAGGTCCAGGAAATAAATAATTAATGGTTATTATTTTTGGAGTCATTGGGTCCCAGGAAAATAATAATTAAATTTGGCCCAATAGCCTGGACTAAAGGGTTATTTTTATTCATGGAATACAAGAGTTAAGGATTACCCAAACCTCTTCTGTTGATAGCCTTCGGATGTTTGAAATATCAAATACATCGGGATTTGGTTATCTAAACGTGATAGGAGTCATGGAGTTCACTTCTTCACTGTAGACACACGACACAGGAAAATTGAGCAGTGCTTGTTCTCTCTGTTCTCTCTCCCTTGTTCGTCCTTTTCTTCGTGTAGCCTTCTTGATTTTGCTAATCAATAGCAAAGGTTCAAGATAAGTCTTTCCTCGCCTAGGTTGTTTCACCAACACAGATTGGGCGGAGGAATATTCTAAAAAGCGAAAAGCCTTGCGTACATGCCTAGGAGAAGTTGAAGGATCATTGGTTTTTTGCTAGAATCAGGGCCAAGACAAGTAGCCACTCCAGTGGTTAGGACCTTATCTTTTCAACCAAATAGACCAAGGACACGCAAAGGTATTATTTTTTACCTTCCGCTGCACCGTGTCTTTATTTTTCTGGGTTTAGTTTCACTGCGTCAATGGCTTCCTCTGTATTCATTAGCTTATGTAATTCATTCAATATAAATACCCATATCGTGAATGATCATCATTAAAGGTTATGAAATAGTGATAACATCCTCTTGATTGTATAGACATTGGGCAACATTATCAGAATATATAAGTGCTGATGACTCTTTGCCCTTTCTCATTTTCCTAGAAAAAAGAGTTTTAGCAATTTTACTTAGTAAATAAGACTTGCAAGTGCCATATGATTTATAATCAAATGACCCTAAGTCACCAAGTATGTGTAACTTGTAAACACGATTCTTGTTTACATGGCCTAAATGGCAATACCATAAGTAAAATGTGTTTGAATTATCATTCTTTGGTTTCTTATTATTTATACTGAGAATTGGATTATATATGTCTAGAACATATAAACTATTAACCAAAGTTTTAGAACCATAATGAATATCATTCAATGAAAAAGAACAACATTTATTCTTAAAATTAAATGAAATCCACACAAATCTAAACACGTAACTGAGATATTGTTTTTAATAAAACTAGTACAAAATAACAGTTTTGTAGTTCTGAAACAAATCACGAAGGCAGGTGTAGGTCATAAGTCCCCACAGAAAGTGCAGCAACCTTTGCTCCATTTGCAATACGTAGGTCCACGTCGCCATTCTCAAGCCTTCTACTGTCTTTTAGTCCCTGTAAGTTGTTGCACAAATGAGATCCGCATTCGGTATCTAATATCCATATTTCATTTCTAAAGGCAGTATTAACCTTAATCATAAATATACAAGGAGTAGAAGTAAAAGTGCCCGCAAGCTTCTCCTTCTGCTTCTTTTCCTTGGAAGTCTCCAAGTAGGCTTTGTAGTTGTGCCTCCAATGGCCCATCTTTCCACAATGATGGCATGGGCTTTTGGTGGCTGCCTCCTTCTTTTTCCCACCACCTTTGGGCTTTGTAGAAGCTTTCTTCTTCTTCTTCTTCTTAGGAACCTTCTTCCTAGAAGAGGAAGATTCTACTAACATAACTGCATTGGATTCCTTCTTCATGGAGGACTCCACAGTTTTAAGTAGATTGATCCACTCGGGTATGATGGACTCAATCTTATTCTTCTGGTAGTTAATCACAAATTGTGAAAAACTATTTGGTAAAGATTGTAGAATTAAGTCAATACTTAATTCGTTGTCCATCACAATACCAAGAGATCCGAGCTTCTCAATTAAGCCCAACATCTTCAGTCGAAGAGTGGCCACATAAGTACCCTCAGCCATTTTTGAATGGAACAAATGTTTTGATATCTTATATATTTTCGTCCTAGCTTGGGCATCAAACAGCTCTCGAAGATGCAAGATGATCGAGTAACAATCTATATGATCGTGCTATTTTTGTAGCTTAGGGGTCATTAACGCCAACATCACATAGGATATCATGTCACTGTCCTCTTTGTACTTCTTGTGGACAACATGCTCATCAGTATGAGCATCTTGAGCTGGTGGTGGCGGAATAGAAGCCTCTAACACGTAGAGTAACTTTTTCGACTTGAGAATAATTCTCAAGTTTCTATACTAGTTGAGAAAGTTTGTTTCAGTTAATTTGTTGGTTTCTAAAATGCTACGTAAGTTCAAGTTTGTTGTCATGATGCAGATGACCTAGATGTAAAATTAGAGAAAATTAGCTAACTGTATATGCGCATGTAATGCAAATAATTAGGTCTTTAATTAAGTTCATTGTTATTTCACTATTTTAGTCAAACCAATAGCTCTTACAATTGATATGGGAAAACCCGCTAGAAGCTTTCCTAGTGGACCGGTATCAAAATCCCTTAAGAATGACCTTGGTTTGCCCAACAAGCCACCCTTAAGTTCAATGGTAGGTATCTAATACCAATTGCATCGTATGTAATTGCCGGCTCATTGAGTGATTAACATCATTTAATCTTAAAGCTTTTGAAGTGATAGAGGCAAATTTCATCTATATTTTCTTAATTATTTTAGGGTGTTTTGTGATACATTTATTGTAATAACTAGGCATATACCTTCATATTTGATATTTTTTCCTTAGAAAGGCATTTTGGAATTTTATTGCAGAAAACATTGAAAAAATGACAAAACCGTCGCCGTTGCAGTGCATGGCCATAGCTGGTGCCAGCCCCATTCTGGAAGGGAGTGAAAATCAAGAAAAAAAATAGAGCGATGATGTGAAACCCTAGTCGAAACCAACCTTAGAGTAAGGGGGTTGGGATGCATACCATATTTTATTTCATGTTTAAATATATTTTTATATGGTTTTATGTGCATTGAATTTGTATTTTATAGTCTTGAGGGCTTGGTTATGTTTATTGAGTAAGAAGGGAAAAATGTTCATTTTTGCTTGAGGATTAAATAGGAAAAATATTTTGGAGAGAAAATAAGCACAAGAGTTGTTGTGGTTTAGTGGTTAGAGCCTTAGAATTAATTCTTGAGGTCTTGGGTTCGAATTCCATCATAGAAGCTTTAGCTAGATTAAATTTTATTTTTGCTTAGTGGAGGAAATTTCGGTCTTATGAGCTTAGAGTAAGGTAGGGATGATGGTCCTAAGAGAGACATGTTAGGAGTATTCTCATTCCACTCCTTTACTCTACTCGAATTTCTTAAAGGGAATTCATTTTCCCTTGATCCTTAATTTTCCTCAATTTTCAACTTCTGGATTTGATCAAGATGTTCTATCCATTTTCTTTCCAGAAATTTCAGTAAAATGCTGTGATCTTGTGAGGTCAAAATGTCCTAGTAAAAGGCTTCTCATGGTCTGAAAAATGTGGAAGAATGGTAGGAAATTCCAAGGGGAAAAATCCCTCTAGTAAGCTTGCTGAAATTTCACTCTAGACTAGTTCATCTTACTTCTTAGAATGAGCTGAAATTTTTCATACCTTCAAATTGTCGAGCTTCTTAGCTAAATTTCCCTCCCAAATGCTACCAGAAAAATGGCCTTAAGATCAGTTTGAAACATGAATTATTTATGCCATTTTCGGGCTGCACAAAGGCTGTGCAAAACCAGTGATAATTCTGGGCAAAATTGCTACTTTAGAGGTCCAAAACCAAGCTGATTTCTTCCAGATTTTGTTCAGTACCTTAGCCATGTTTTTCATCCATAAAGAAGGCTGGAAACCAGCCTTAAATACCCCAGAAATTCCCCTTCAAACTCTCTGCAAGTTGGCTGGAAATGGTAGCTGAAAATCTGCCCAGAAAATTGCTGTTCAGCGAAAAACTGTGCAGGAAAATTTTCCAGCTTTGGTTCCTATTTCTCTTCTAGCCGAAACACCAACCTTATTCTGAAAAAACCTTCCTTAAACCTCCATTAACAGAGCTCCATTGTTCCCCTCAAGCTTCTGAACGAAATTCAGTAATGGCTGTCCGAAAATCTCTCAAACAAATCCCTGCAATTTAGCTTGATTGGTTTCCAAAATTTCAACCACCCTTGTTTAGCAACCTTCCATAATATATCACTCAATTGACCAGACCTCTTCTTCATCATTGTGAACCTTAATTTTAGCCACCATAAGCCCCCTTGAACCAACTTTAATCCCACAGAAATTCTGCTCAAATAGTCGACCATGGCAGACTTCCAAAGCTGTCCTACAATCAAGATATTCTTAGAATATTTAGTTTCCAAATTCACTTCCTAAAAATATTCTTCAAGGATTGTAACAACTAACCTTTCCTTTTCCCTTCCAAATCAGAGAATCAACCTCCTAAACCCTACAGAAATTTGTCCAGCCCTATCTCTCACAAAAATTCGGCAGCTGCACATTACCATCTCTCGATTTTCTTCAACCTTCAAGAACACACACTACACCAAGAACACCTACTACTTTCTTTCACCTAATACCTCTCCAAATCACTTCAAACCCTCTCTAAAACTTCCAGATTTGACCTACTCACTGCCGTGAGTCCATCAACACCATTCTTAACATCAAACTCCACAAATCATCTTGCTACTTTGGATAAAAACCAGAAATTTCTGTTAAGGTCAAGAACACCTTCAAGGTAAATTTATTCTAACAACTTCATCTTCTCCAATCTTTATCTCTAGTGAGAGCCTATGTGAATAAACATGCTAATGGTCTCTCTTTCTCTCTCTCTTATGGCCGAAAATTTCCCTCTCTTGGCCGGATGACTTTTTCTCCCATGAACATGCTTTCGCCATCTCCCATGGACAAAGTTAGACATCTAGGAGTTAAGATCTACTCTAAACTCCTTCAAAGCATTCATCAACCAAGTAAGTCCCTTCAACCTTTCTTTTAAATTCTAGATTCATGTCTCTAGGATGATGATGATAGTAGGTGGATGGTGATAGGATTTAAGTATATATGTATATTGTTGAGATTGAAGCATGAATGTATGTATGAATATGAAGGAGATGGGATTTATGCATGGATGGATTATCTTGGTCGATTGTATGACGATTTGAGATTTAATGCATGTCTCTATGTCATAGGTAATATTTGTGATGAAGTATGCTATAGATTATGTCACCTTTGGTGAATAGGATTTATATTCATGTTGGATTGTTGAAGCCATGATCATATTTATGCTAGTAGGGGTTAGATTATGTTTTGATAAATTGAGATCTATGCTTGTATGCATAATTTGGATGATTTGATGAATTGAAGGGTTGTATATGTTCATGATTGTGGTTAGCTATAGGAATATGATTGTAATACCCCACCCAAAACCACCTTTGACTATGGGGAAAAGTCATGCATTGCATAGCATCTTGCATTTTATGTGGTAGCTTAGAACTATTTTATTCGCATGGATGCATGAGAATTTTTCCGTTACTCTTGCATTTGAATTAATTGATGTGTTGTTAAAGATTTGGATAAGGGAGGTTTGGTCGAAGATTTGGAAGGATGAGTATTAGGGGGATGGTGAGAACTAACTGTAGAAAAATTAGTATTGGAGTTGTTTTGGAATAGCGGGGAGGTTGGTGATTTCCTTTGGTGACCCGAGTGCGAATCCTACTTTTTGTGAAGTTAGTTCCTCTTCTTGAAAATTCCTTTCCTTAGAGTTTCCATGTCTTGGCCGAAAAAGATCTAGCAAACCTAGAGAACTTTTAGTGTCATTATTCCAAGGAAATAAGTCTCTATATTTATTCCCTAAATTTAAGGACTTTGATGTGAATAAAGTTTACTTTTAATTTTCAGCTTTTATTCCTTAGGATTTTCGAAAAAGGAAAAAAAAAACCCTAGCTAATAAATAAAATTCCAACTTGATTTTAGCTTAATGGATGCTACCATGGATAGTTGGAATTAAAGAGTCCTTTTTCTAGTAGGAAACCTTGTTGATTTTAACCCTAGAATGTTAGCTAAAAATCTGGAAAAATTTTCAGATTGTGCCGCCACTTCTTGGAGGAACGTTAGCTCAACTCAAACTCTTCCAAAGCTAGGAAATCTTATCCTAAATCCCTTAGAAAATCAGACTTTTATTTCAACCCTAATTCAACTAGGAATTTCTTCCTTATCCTAGCAGAATTTCGGCAGCTTTGTGTCAACACAAGCTGTCCGAAATTCCAGCACTCCTTAAGTGCAATCCAACTCTCCAAACCCTAGCTCAAAGCACCTAAATACTCCTCATCAATTCAGATTACCTTAGCTGCACAAAACCAGAATTTTATTCTCACAAAATCACAGAAATTCGTCCAGCTTATGCACAGGATTTTCGGCAGCTTTGTATAGAAAATTTCGGCCAGCCTTGTACACCTATTCCAACCGAAATTCTGCACACACAACCCACCGAAAAACCCCAGCTGATCAAGCTATTTTTCAGCGCCCAAAACCCTCATTTTTCTCTGGAAATTTTGGCAGAACTACAGCAGCCAAAACAGTCCAAAACTCGTCACTCTTGCACAAAATTTTCGCACAGCTTGCACAGAATTTTCAGTCACCAAAACTCACACAAACTCTCTTTTATTTTGGCCAAAAAAACCTGAACACACTCAACCCTTCTCTTGAGTATTATTTCGGCCAGCCTAGGGAGCAATTTCAAAACACTTTTCTCCTCTTAATCCCTCTTGAAATCGGCCAGCATCAAAGGTGCCACAAGCTGCAAATTTTCGCCATTGCTGTCCAAGAAACCTAAAGCCATTAGGAGTCTTTCTAAACATCACCATTTAACCCTAAACCAATCTTCTCCAACTCTAAATCATGGCGGCCGTCTATCCTCTCCATTCTACACGAAAATTCCAGCAAATTCTCTCTGCAAATTTTCAAAAACTTAAGAACTATTCTAAGCAAAAATCGAACACACTTTAAGGTAAAAAAAAATCCTCCCAACCTCTTGATGCCGTTTTCTCTAATGATTCTTTTCTCCTTCTTCTTCCCTTAAATCACGCACCATAGAGGCTGATTTTATCTTCTTCTTTAATTTTCGGTCAAGAGGAGCAAATGAGGTAGCTTTTCTCTTCTTCTCAAGCGAACTCGGGACGACCACCATAGGAGCATTAAGACCTCATCACCCGATTGTTGCAAGGTAAGGGAATACCCGCCCTTGATGCCGAAAGTAAAGTTTAATGATATCTATTAGTGGGATGAACATGTGGTCATGGTATATGATCTTTGGGGATTGGATAGTTTACTTGGAATTAAATAGGGGGTTGCGAATTGTTGTAAAAATAAATGAGATTAGAGCATGTTTGAATTAATTGAGACCCTGATCATGATATTATATGGTTTACATCAGGAGGATAATTGAGGAAAGCAAGCTATGAATTTATCACGTTTATCTGAGGCATATCAAGTAAGTCCTTGCATAAACTCTTTTGTTAAATATTGTGATGGTAAGTCCTTGTATAAATTCTTTTGTTAAATGTTGTGATGGCAAGGCTATGTTGTGAAGCTTAGTAAAGCTATTGTTGAACTATGATTATTTGGGTTGTAAACGTGGATGATTATTCTTTAAATGGGTTTGTCAAACTAATGATTTTATCAAGAAAACTATTCTCTTCCTTAAATTTTTGGAAAACTCTTTTAGAGAAAAACCACGTTGTACAAAGCCAAGGTGTGGAGATATTTTGAATCAGGAATTGACGGATATGTTCGTTGAGTACTCAATAAGGGTAGGCTAACAATACTAGTCTTGGAGGGCTAGCGTCAGTCTTCTGGCAGGAGGCCACCTCCAGAAGATGAACTCTACTTGAAAAGGCGACAGTGTTGGTTGGTCAGGCCAGTCCGAGCTAGCATGTGTACCTAGTATGGTATTATTTATATTCTCGGTATGGACACCCGGATGATTTTGTTGGGTGTAGAGATGGAGGAGTATCTCACCCGGTGAGCTGTACACTCACCTTGATCAGAACGCCCAACGTGTGGTAATCTGGTCCGGACAAGGTGCACAAAATGTGGTGCCTTGGCCATTTTGTTCTCATGGAGCCTAACGTGTAGTGACATGACTATTTATTCGAGTGGAGGATTTATTTTGTACAAAGTGTGACAATGAGAAAAACCCACTCCTTGCGAAAAGAGATTGTTTATGACTTGCCAACTTATTTCTACAAATGTTTTGCACTTTGCATACACGTACTATTCAAAACACCATGTGTACACACAGGACTTACTGAGATTTATTCTCACACTATTTTACATCATGTTTTTAGGTGATAGATTGTGTTGAGTCAGCGGGGCTTTGATAGTAGAGGCTTTGGCTATTTTTCCTATGCTGTTCTAGGAGACTTTTGTCGTTTATACTTCTGAATAATTTTTGTTTTATTTCGTTTTGCTCCAAGTTGAGCCTGATGTAATAAGAGTATTTCTTTATTTATCTAAGTTGATCCCTTTGGAGATTGCCTTTATATTTTATACCTCGTTCTAAAGACCCCTTGTCCTACGGGACGGGGCGACATCCCCGCCCTTTTAGGGTACGTAGTCGTGGGGTGTTACAATGATCATGATCTAGTTGTCCCTAAGCTAAATTTTATTTCATTAATAAAATATTTAATAATATGATTTTTCTAGTAAAATTTTGAAAACCATGGGAAAATGTGGATTTGGTCTTTTATATAAAATAATGATATTTTAGTCAAATAAATAATAGTTTTTGCTAGAAAAATAATATATATATATATTATTTAAAATAATAAAATCAATTAAAGCCTTGTATGGAAATAATTATAATTAATAAAATATTTATTACTAAAAATTTAATTATTATCTTTTAATCAAAACCCATTAAGGATTTGCTTATTATTTTTCAAGCAAGACTTATTAAATTTATTTTCAACAAATTTTAGCTATCAATTATTTTTCTAATGACTAAATTATTAATAAATCATTATTTTACCTAATACCACCTTGGACCCTTTTTCAAATAAACCATAATTTATTTTTAGCAAGATTTAAACCTTCAACTTTTTGTACCTATTTCCCAAACTTTAATTATTTTAATATCAAACTAGATTTATTTTATAAACCCTTTTTATTTATTATTGAGCCTTAAAGCTTGGGACACTAGGGATATGATTGTAGTAAGTTGAGTTAGTTTTATTTGAGAAAGTGAGTCTTTGGCTTGAGTTTGATTGTGGTTTGTATTTACCTTATGTGGGGTTAGGTCAGCTGTTGGAGACCTTTGTTGTGGGCAAGGATCAAGTAAGCTCCTGCATAAAACCTATTTGATGCAAAAATGATTCTTTTATGGCAAGCCAAATGTAGAGTGCATGGTCACTCATTTCTGTAAAGGCAATTGAGGATTATTTCCATTCTCATTTCAAACAAATAAATTATTTGTAAATCAAGGGGCGGTTTTACTCAAAACCTAAAATTCTTTCTAAAACCAGTTTTGCTCCAAACTTTGGAAAACTTTAATTGCCATTTTCAAGTGGAACTATGTTTTGTTCATTTTTCCCAAGTGGGATACGTTACGTTGAGTACTCAATGGGGGTAGACTGGTAGTGCTAGTTTTGAAGAGCAAGAGTGAGTCTTCTGGCAGGAGGCCTCCTCCAGAAGATGAACTTAACTTAGAGAAACGTCAACACTACTTAGTCAAGCCGGTCCGAGCTAGCAGTTTTTATTTTAGTCAAGTGACTGTGTTTTGCCGGAATGGACACCCGGTTGTTGTTTGGGTATAGAGAAGGAGGAGTATCTTGCCCGGTAGGCCGATCACCTACCTTTAGTCAGTCTGCACAAAGTGTCGGCATTCTGACCGGCAGTATGCACAAAGTGTCGGCATACTGACCATCCGGTTATGGGGCCCAACGTGTGGTAACCCATAATCCTTTCTTTCCAGTGGTTGATCTTATAAATTATGTATGGCTGGAAAAACCAAAACGCCACTCTTGCTTTTGACTAATACTTATTGCTTGCCAATATTTCTTTTATAAAGTTTTTATACTCTGCATCCACGAACTATTTCCACTGAACACCCAAAGCACACACGGACTTACTGAGATTTTTGTCTCATCACCTTTTCACCATGATTTCAGGCCGATCCTGCTGTGGGGATGAGTAGCTTGTGTTATCTGCCTTGGAAGAGAATGTTGTCTTTTATTTTTATGTATTGCTTTGGGGAGTTGAGAGTAGATGATTTTATTTATGGATTTGTATTTCTTTTGGGAATTCATGGTTTTATTCGTGGATTTATTCTTGGGTTGTAATAAATTTTAAGTTAAATTATTATTTTCATTTCGCTATTTTAATTGTGTGACCTAGTTATAAATACCCCTTGTCCTTTGGACGGGGCGACATCCCCGGCCCTGGCGGGCCTAGGTAGCGGGGTGTTACAGATGTTGGGCACGACTAGAGCACGGCCAGCCCTGGTTGTGGAGGATAGAGCCGGCACCGGTTCCATGCTACCCAATGTCGGCGGATTTTCTATTTTTTGTGTGGATTTGGTAATTTCCAAAAGTTTTGGTATTTTCCAATCTCTACTCGGCCCAAGACTCTTAGGGAATGAATTTTAGCCTCTTAGATGCCTATTTAAACAAGGAAAACACAAGACAAAGGTGATTTGAAGGATCCAAGCTAGCTACTTTTTATATCACCACTCAAAGGGGCATTGTTCAAATGAGGTTTTCAAGAGAAGAAGAAAGGCTTGTCTATGAGTTTTATCGTTTATCCTTTATTTACTTTTCTAGAACAATAACGTGCTTAATATTTTGATTGTAATTGGATATTATTTTGGAGATTATGATTTTGAGTCAATTGAATTTTTTTATCAATCTATTGTTGTCCTTAGTATTTGATTACTTTTTATCATTGGTTATTAATGAGTTTTCTTCTAATTGACTTGAGAAACGATGTTAGAAGTTCATTGCATTGATTTCATATTTGTTAGATCTTAATAGACTTGGGAAACGAAGTTAAGATTAAAAAGCTAAAGTAATCAAATATTTGATTTCACCTAGAGCATAGGGTCATTGGCTAATTTTATGTTTATAAGGTATGAGTTTAATGCCTCTTTTGGTTGCTTTGGTTTGATTGGAAAATCTGCTAAATAAATCAAGGGATAGTGATTTCATGGATAGGGAAAGAAGTGGAGTCTACATAAGTAAGTTCATGACTTGGGAAACGATTAAATTTTACTTAAGTTCCTTCACAATGCCAAGATGACAATTAATTGTGATGAATGCTAATTGATTCAATATTGTGTTTTCAAGATAATTGTCTAGTTACATGAATTTGCGTCCTTGAGTTATATCTATTTTTATCTTTATTTATTTTTCTTTTTATTCTCTTCTTATTTTATTGGCTAAACAATAAAGATTTGGGTAAAGTAAGGTGGGAGCCTAAGTTCTCGTGGATTTGATACTTGCTAGTCCGTATACTATACGATGGGTATACTTGCCTGTATGTGTGGGTTTAGAGGTTGGAATTGTAATTAAAATTTGATTAATTGTGTAATTTGTTGGTAATATTTTCTACACTAAAAAACATGCATCAAGTTTTTACGTCGTTACCAGGGATGGGCACTATAAAAAACACTCGAATATTTGATTTTGCCTTTGTTGTATTTGTAAATACCATTAGCTTTTGTAATTTGTGAATCTCGCTGATTTGTGTATTTTTTTTCTTTATCATTTTTATTATTTTTGTCTTTGCTTTGATCTTTGGTTTTTTTTCTTGAGAGAGAGGTTCAAATCATCATCATGGACACTCAACAATGGGGACATATATGGCCATGTACACAAATTCAAAGGAGTTACAATGATGATAGATAGGCAAAGTTACAAGCTTGGATTGATGCTTTCAGTGAGACATCATTACAAGAATCAATAAATTCCTTTATTTCCAATTCAAATTTGTCCATTAAGTGGCATAAAGATGCTTCCCAATGATTGAGCCATTAATGAACACAACTAGCTAAGTTGGTTGAGAATGCCATAAAGGCCCATACACTTAAACAAGAGGATCCCCAAATAGTGGGGAGAGGATATAAGGAACAATTGCCCAATGTGGAAATAGAGGTATTTGATTCTACTCTATGTGCTAATAATTCTAATCTCTTCTTGTCATATAATTTTTTAGATTCCTCTCAATTCTTAGAGAACAATGGCCCAAATGATGATGTGTTTAGCTTACCATGCCTCAAGGTGTTAGATTTTTCACTGATACATCATAAGAAGTCCTTGGAGTATGCTAACAAATTCTACCCTTCACCCCATCCAAAGGGAAGTAACTTAGTTTTTGTAGACTATGGATTGAAAAGTAAGAATTTCTTTTTCCCATTTTTGGGAACTCAATTGCTAAGTTTCAAGGGAAATTTTCATTGTGACACATCTTTTGAAGGGAAAAATGGTGGTTTCAAGTCTGATGCATTCTTTAGATACCATGTGCATTTTTATGTTGAACAAAACCTTTGTGTGTCTAAAAGCATGTTAGAGAATAAGTTTATGTTTTGTGCTTTGCTGAGAAAAGTTGTTTTCCTAAACATGACCTTTTTCAAAAACCTTCATTCTCTTTACATTCGTTATTCCTACTTTCTCAATTGAGCATTACTTTCTTTTATAAGGGTTTGATAAGAAAGTATGATGAGTGAAAAGAGTTTGTGTCTTTGTTTTGTTTTTGGTTTTTGTTAGGTGTTTTTCCTTCCTAATATTTTTACATGATTTCATCTAAGATCTATTTTGGTGCATGTCTCTGCATTGGTTGATAAAGCATGGTTCTATACTTCTTATACCTTATGCATGACTTTTTGCATGCACATGGACCATTGTTGTAACATCTTGCTACCTATGTGCCCCAAAAGGGCAAGGATGTTGCCTCGTCCATTAGACAAGGGCTCTTTATAATTAGGCAATAGAAAATATAGAAGGAAATAACTTAATAATAAACCTATTACAATCCTAAAATAATACTTATACAAGTCTTGGAACAAATAGAAGGTAAATAAAATCTCCAATAATAAATACATCAAAATAAGTCGTCCAAGCTCATGGCAACTTAAGTAAATCAACCTTTGAAACAAGATTGACCTGAATACATGATATAAAAAGGTGTGAGAAACATTTTTCAATAAGCCCTATGTGTGCTCATGGTATTTTAGGAAAAAAGTTCATATATGCAAGTTTTGAACAAGTCATAATAAAAAAAGTCCGCAAGTTTAGAAATTTATCTTTGAACATTAAGTGGCATTTTATCAGCATTTGTAAAGTAAAAAAAGAATGCTCAACTTGTAAAGAGATAACCACTCAAATAAAGTTGACTATGAAACCATGCATCATGAATGGACATGGCACTACACTTTGTGTACCATGACAAGAGAACGGTCAGGATGCCACACATTGTGCATCATAACAAGAGAATGATTATGATGCCACACTTTGTGCATTTGATACAAGGTGGGTATACGGCCCACCGGGTAAGATACTCCTCCATCTCTGCATCCAAACTTACTAGTTGTCCATTTTGAAAATAAACAGTCCACCTGAATTGTACTGCAAGCTCAGAGCGGCCTGACCAACAAGAACTATCGTCTTGTCTAGGCAGGGTACGCCCCTCAGAGGTGGCCTCTTACTGAGAGACTTACCTAACCTTCAAAGACTAGTCCTAGTGGTCTACCCTTATTGAGTATTCAATGTTATGTTTATTCCACTTGCAGAATGTAAAATCAACGAAGAGCTTTCTTTGAAGTAGCAATTATGGCTTTCAAACAACTTTAGGTAAATATTTGTTTAAGGAAAATTTATTATTTTGCTTGGAAAATTGTTTGCTTGACTAAAAATTATTTTATTTTAGCGAAAGAAATAAAATTTCCATAATTGTATTCCACAGTACATTTCCACAGCAATCCGTGCAGTTGACTTGCAAATGTGCTTTTGTTCAACAAACAACTTTGTACAAGGACTTACCTAATCTCTTGTTTTTCCTTGATGCAATAGCCTTCCAAGTTGGTTCAAGGTAAACTAGCCCCGCCTGGAGTAAATATATGGTATAAGTCCCAATATCTAAATAACACTTGCTCAAATAAATAACTCCCAACCTAACATGCTTAAGCTTAGCTAGTTACAACAACATCTAGTTAAGGCAATAATGTCTTAGGCTCTACAACCAATAGATAAAGTATTTTATTGAATAAGATTAGTTTGATATGCTAATATAAATAGGTATTACTAATAATAAATAAATTATAAATTATAGTATTAACTATTCATTAACAAATAATAAGTAATTCTAATTATAAATTATAAATAAAAATAATATAAATCATAAATAATAAATCATTTTAATGATAGTTAACAATAATATTTATTATTATAAATAATATATGAGTGTAAATAAAAGTTTTAGTAAGACTATCCAATAATAATATGAATATAAAAGATATTTGATATTAATTAATTCCAATATATTATTATTTATTTTTAATAATTCTTAATAAAAATATTACTATTTATTTATCTAATAAAATAATAATATTTTAAGTAATTATTAATTTAAAAAATATTTAATGTTGTCCGAAACTGATAAATTAAATTAAATAATGATACTAATAATATTAATAATAATGATAATAATATTAATAGTACTACTAATAATAACAATAGTAGTAAAAGGTAGTTATAATAATAATTTTTTTAATGACCATAGTGAATTTACTAGTACTAAAAATTTATAATGGTAATGTGTATATATATATATATATATATATATATATGTATATATATATATGTGTGTGTGTGTGTGTGTGAATATATATATATATATATATATATATATATTCAGTAAATAACATGTTGATTTGTCCCAAAATAGACTTGTAATAATATTAATCACAACAAGGGTGATACTAACTAACAATAGTTTTATCAAGGGATTTCATGAAAAATAACATCTTGTGAGCATAATCAAACAATAGTGGTATAATATCTATCATTCATCACAACATCCTTACTAGAGACATAAAGCCTTTAATAATAATGTACTAATGAGTATACAATGATCCTAAAGCATAATCCAATAACAATTCTTAAGCCTCAATATTTATTTCAATGTTCATGTCTTCAAATTATTCCCTTCGCCCACATACATATCTCCATCCCAACATTATTTGCTTAACCCATTAATTCCATCATCTAAAAGCCTTGAGTTCGAAAATTTAAGAAGAAAGTCATGGAAGAAATACTTATTTGATGATCGTTGGAGTTGAAGATATTGTCTTGTCCCATGAAGGTCTTTGAGTGCTTGAAAAAATGGCCACCAATGGATCGGCCAAGAGAGCGAGAGAGAGTGATTAAGATGATGAAAAAATGGAGCTAAAGAAGTGAAAAAGGATTAAGGTGGTTGAATTTATCTTCTTAATATTCTTCTTGTTCTTGAACAAAAAGCACATTTGATCTGAAGGTGAGATCAACTTCTATTGTTTTAGTGTTATAGAGTGTGCTATGGATGAGTATAGGTTGACTCCTTGTTAATTTGAGGAATTCTGGAGTGATTTGGGATGAATAGAAGTGTCTAAATATGGAAGTGTTAGGATTCGTGGATTCCTAAACGTGGAAAACATCTACGAATCCCTTCCGACGATCCAAGTAAATGATTAAGAAGACCTCAGGTTTATAGAATTACCGCTCTTTGGCGTAATCGAGATCCTTTGATTTTGATTGTACTGTCGTACGTGCAACCTGAACGATCACCAGACGCTGCAGTGTGCGAACGTCCTTTATAGGTACACACAGCGAACTGACTCGTTTCCCCGAGAGTGCTAGCGCCTAGGGTTTGAGAGGGTTTTTCCTTTGGTTAATAGAGGCACGAAATTTTTAACAGAATCGAATTGTTGAGAAGATGGCTAGGGTTTTCTTAAAACCTTCCGAATCTCTTAGAGTCCAAATTTGATAATATCTTATCATATTTTAATTTAAATTCAAATTAAATTAAAAAATGATATGATAAGATTCTACCATTATCTCGGTAATTTAACTAATTAATTTACCGAGTCAGATTCTTATAATCTGGACATCATTCAAATACATTGAATGTGGACATATTTCTAGATTCATTGTATTTGGTAAATTTTTTAGGTTCGATTAACTTAGACATATTTCCAGATTTATCGAATCTGGTTATCAGAAAGATAACCTAACAAGTTTGCTTATTGCGTGACCCTATAGGTTCATTTAACACTGGCAGAGTGCCTAAATCATATTTAAATGGCCCACAAGTTATAAGCGATTTCTAGCAAAACATTATAACTATTCAGGTTAAATGAAGATCAATGAATCTCTTTGAACTAAACCACAATTTTATATTTAGTCCTTTTGTCACACGATACTCAGATTAAGCATAAGGCACGAAACATGTCATTTTTATTAAGCTTAATCAATTATTTCTTGATTTCATAGTAGACTGTTTAAATAAATGATATTAATATCTTAGATTGATATATTTAAGCACGGCCATACATTTTAACAGTCTAACTTATCAAGGGGCCCATAGATATCTCTCCTATAATTGAGAGGGACAAATTCCTTCACTATCAATCATATTCCCCTCCTTGATTTATTCTATATCCAACAATAGTCTAATTTATTATCTGGTTAAAGACAACTTTAGACAACGTCAAAATATAGAATTTATCAAGTAGGAAACTTATGATGAATTTATGTTGAAGGACTTTTAATATCATTATGGCTAGAAAGTACTTATGACATGTTTCATGAAGTACTCTCACAGTGGGTCATGTCCAATACAATGTTCTCTAACATTTATTTATGTTTTGACTTGATATCACAAATATCCATGACTAGTAAAACATAGCCATCTAGTCACAAACATACTAATCTTAATTTATTATAGTTCCAATAATAATAATCGATTAGGGACTGTTTTAGAATAGTCATTGTATTTATTGTTAGGTTTTATTATCAAGTCATATATTTGATGACCACAAAACAAAATGCACTATTCATGGACAGGAATACCTAGTATAAGTACAAATTAACTCTAGGGCATATCCCTAACAGGAAGAAGGTTAGTGCGTGTTCTTGATGTTCTTGAGAACACAAGAGAAGTAGTAGAAAGAAAATGATTTGTGTGTGCTTAGAGAGTGATGGCCGAATGGCCTTGCTAGGAGAAGAGAATTTTGGTTATCCTAAGAGCAAGAGAGAGTTGGCTAGTTTGAATTTCAAAATAAGGGAAAAGTGGAGAGGTTTGAAGTAGAAGATTTGTTAATGGTGTTTTCTTCTTGAAGGTTTCTTGTCCTTTAATGGTGGGTGGCTAGTCTAGCTATGTTTTGATTGTGAAATAGAGGAGTGCTTCAGCCTTACAGCTGGCCGAAAATGGCTATACAAGAGAAGGAAAAATTCTGGTTTATTCATCTAGCTAGGTGAGAGTTTAATGGAGAAAAATCTGGAATTTAATTTTCAGGTTTGAAAAATTTTGAATGGAGTAAAGTTAGGAGTGATTTGAGGTGTGTTAATGGAGCACCAATAGTCATGGTAGATGAAGAAAACAAGATGTTCAGTCCATGGCTTCAATGTGGCTGAAAATGCTGAGTATAATTGAGGAAGAAATTGGTTCTTGACTTTGCTAAGCAAGCTGGAAAATTCTGGTTTTAGCTATAAGAATTCTTAGGTTGTGGAAGGATTTTTGAGCAGAAATTTTGAACTATTTTGAAATGGATTTGCATATGAAACTTAGGAGTCTTTGAGGGTCCATAAATGGTGTTTTTCCAGCCATAATCTTGGAGAAGAAGGGGGAAAGTTTTAGGTGTTCTTATGCATGAGTTGATGGCTAAATTCCATGTCTAACTTTTGGTAGTTTGCTGGAAAATTTCTGGTTTCGTAAAGCTGTAGAAGCTGCGAAATTCCAAGGCATTTTCAACTTTCATATTTACACAAAATGCTTGGTTGCTAGCATGAATTATAGAGGCAAATGTTGCTGAAATTTTTGAAGATCAGTTAAGAAGGATTGCTGGAAAAATTTCCATATTTGAACCAAAACAAGAACACGAAGAAAAATATAGTTCTTGGAAGAAATGCTTTGGTGATTTAATTAAAACCACCCACCTATTTTCCTTCCTAGATTTTGGTCTTCTTCCTATCCCAAAAGCTGAAAGTTTTGAAAATTCAAGCCAAGAATTATCCAAGACATTTTATGGAAATTGAAAAGAATTAATGAAATAGGAATATTTTAAATTGAAATAGGTTAGGATAAGGCTTGCTAAAATGATGGAGACCAAAATTCTTCTAGATTCTCTTTCAGGACAAGATCACATGGTTAGGACATTACCATTGTGTCTTCCCTAAGAAAACATTCCTAGCTTTAAGGAATGTAAGAAAAGAAAATTTTAAACATTGGTTAGGATAATTAAGAATAAAACTTAGGTGATGAGATTTGAGCTCTAGACCTTAGAGATTAACCACAAAGATCTAACCACTTAACCACATTAACTCTTGATATTATTTTCCTAACCAAATTCTCTTCCTATCTAACCCTCAAGCCTTCTTTCTATTTCATCCTTAAGCAAAAATTTCCTTTTTACCCTTACTATTCGACAAGCATAAATAGACCATATAACCCATATACTACAATTCTAAGGCACACAAAATCATCCAAGAAATATATTTTATACAAGATGATATGATATGCACCCCATCCATCTAACTCTAGGGTAGGTTTAGGTGGGGTTTTACCAATTGTAGTGCTTAACAAATGCTTTACATTCTTCTTAAGCTTATTTTTCTACTAAAAATTCTAGGCTCATTCTAGAACTCACTTTAATACCTTTCGAGGTGAAAGAAGAAAGGCATTCATGATATAGCTTTGGGATGACGGTCATAGGCATTCTTTGAATAGTTTGAGCTTTTCAAGCCTACATTTTGAACTATCTCTAGTGCCTATTTTGAGCCTAAATGTGTTCATTTCTTTCATGAACCAGTTAAATACTTTACCCATTATCTCTTTCTAAGAGCTTGATTTACGCTTCAATTCTTTTATTGCTCTTTGTAGGTAAGGGTGCAAAGTTGAATTTAAAAAAAAAAAAGAAAAAAAAGGACTTTACACTTTTGAGAAGGCTAATTTCTAAAGAGTATCATGAATTATTACTTTATGTCATGTTTTATATGTTGTGTTACTAGAGCTAGGGTAGAAGGTGAAGATTTTATTTGTTAAAGTTGTTGAAAACTTGTTGGTTGAAAAAAAAAATGATGAAGATGAAACAGAAAAACAAAGGAGAAGAAAGCTGCTAGATGAAAAGAACAAGCTGAAAAGAAAAAAAAAAGAAGGAAAAAAGAGTAGCAATTGAAAAGCTGAGAAAAAAAAAAAGAGTTGAAAGCTGAAAAGTTTGAGCAAGGAAAAAAAAAACATTTGGAAAAAGAAAAAGAAAAGAAGATAATGTTTGGTTAAGTTGGATTGAAACCTATTACAATCTTAAGGATTTTTGCAAGGGATTGGTGATTTTGCATCAGTGGTGCTAGTGAAGAATACAAGATTTGTGTAAGTTGAACTTTGATCATGGTATGAGGATTTGGGTTATTGGTTTTTGATATGTGTTGAGAGTAAGAAAGATCGGAGTTGTGTTTTTATTATATCTTGATATCTCTTCTTTCTTGCATGCTCTCATCTCTTTGTATTTTGATTATCCTATATCTTTTGTTTGTTAGCCTTACATTACAAGCCCCTAGCCTTCCATTACAAGCACTAAGTCCTGCTTGATCTAAGTAGAATCTTGACATGTATCAAATTAGCTAGAGAGAGTATGAAGAGTAAGTCTATGGAATGTATATCTTATTTGAACTAAATTCTTCCAATGTTTGGAGAATTGTGTTAGGTGTTTGTTTGGTACTATTGGTCAATATTTCACTGGCACGAGTCATGCATTTGTTATGAGAAATACATGAACATTTGTTTTATTGGCATGAATAGGGAAAGCATTCAAGATATGATTTTGAAACCTTTAAGTATGGGGGAAGGAATGAGTCGTGTCTTTATTTGTTTTCTTAGGCTTTTTATTATTTTTCTTTAGGTTATTTTCTTTTATTTTGGTATGTTTAATTTTGCTATTATTTTTTTGTGCTTTTATTTGTGTATTCTTTTGCAGGTTTGAATAAAGTTCTCTTGGACAAATCCTTTTCTTTATTTCAAGTTAGGATTTCTCTTGGAGTTTCATTGTACTTGGGGAGTATTGCTTAACCTTCTACTGTTCTAATTATCTTCGGTCCATTTGGAGATGCTTTCTTGTGTTAATTTTGGTCAATGAGGACATTGTTTAGTTTAAGTATAGCGGAGTAGTTTGGTGATATTCTTTGTCCAAGTTTTGTCAATATTTTGGTGTTTTCTTGCTATTGAGCTACTTTGGAAAAATTTGAAACTTGAACAACCATTTTGGAGAAAATCTTTAAAATTTGAAAAATTTGAAATTTGGAGCTAAACTGAGTTTATTTGTCTGTAATGGAGTTATGATATTCTTTCTAATTTTGGATATGAATTTGTCATTCATTATGGTTGGATTTTTATTTAAAAAGATAAACTTGTAATTTAAGTTGAATTGTGCTAAGCCTAGAGAATTTAAGTTAACTTTGGGTATATTTGGTATTTGAGTTTTATTTTATTCTTTAAGTTTGAATATGGATGTTGTGATGAATATGGGAAGAGTTGTTGACTAATTCTTATATTATGGACTTAAAATTTGCTTGACTTTGAGTTGTGAATGAGGAATGTGAGGAAACAGAATTTTTGAGTGAAAAAGAAAGAATGTAAGTTGGAAAAAAAAATTTCTTTCATTTGTTGAGAAAAAAAAGAGAGAGACCTTTTGCTGAAAAGGGGGCCAATGTGGTGAGTGGAAGAGAAGAAACAAAGAAGCATCAAACTCTCTTGAGGCTATCTCGAAGGCAAGAAGGTAAGGAAAGAAAAAGGTAAGAAAAAAATTGTTGAAAAACGATAATGACTATAAGGGGGCCAATACAGTGTATGAAGAGAAATCCATTCACTTGAGATTATCTTTGAAAGTCATTGAAAAAAAAAGAGTAGAGTGTTTTCCTTATTTCATTAACTTGAGTTGTATAAATTTGCATTTATAATACTTGAATTGGTTAAATGGCTTGACTTGTATGATTAATATTATCTATGTTTTTGCTTGAGGAGTAGGATAATTTTCTTATACTAGATATAAGCTTGTTTAACTTAACTTTGATGGCCTCGGCATTATTTAATTTAATACATGAGTTTGAAATGTTTTAAAAGGGTTAAATGAATGATAAGTTTGTATTTGAGGTTGGAAGAAGATTATTCATTTATTATAGATGAATTTGCTAAGGATAAGTTGAAAAGTTGTTTTAAGCCATTTACTTAGTATTTTAATTCTTGTTTGCTTGAGGCCAAGTAAAAGTTCAAGTGCGGGGGTATGTGACAGGGGCAAATTTCATCGATATTTTTCTAGTTATTTGAGGATTTTTTTTTGTGATACATTTGTTATAATAACTAGGCATATGCCTTTATATTTGATATTTTACCCTTGGAAAGGCGTTTTGGATTTATTGCAGAAAACGTTGAAAAAACGACAAAACTGTCGCCATGGCAGTGCACGGCTGGAGCCGGTCATTCTGGAAGGGAGTGAAAATCAAGAAAAAAATAAAGCAACATTGGGCATGACTAGAGCACGGCCGGTGCCGACTGCGAAGGATGAAGCTGGCACTGGTTCCATGCTGCCTAATGTCGGTGGATTTTCTAATTTTTGTGCGGATTTGGTAATTTTTAAGAGTTTTGGTATTTTCCAATCTCTACTCGGCCTAGGACTCTTAGGGAATGAATTTTAGCCTTTTAGATGCCTATTTAAACAAGGAAAACACAAGACAAAAGGTGATTTGAAGGATCCAAGCTAGCTACTTATTATTCAAAGACAAAATCACCACTCAAAGGGGCATTGTTCAAAGGAGGTTTTCGAGAGAAGAAGAAAGGCTTGTCTATGAGTTCTATCTTTTATCCTTTGTTTACTTTCCTAGAAAAATGATGTGCTTAATATTTTGATTGTAATTGGACATTATTTTGGAGATTATGATTTTGAGGTAATTGGAATTTTTTTTTTTTTTTATCAATCTATTGTTGTCCTTGGTATTTGATTACTTGTTATCATCAGTTATTGATGCATTTTCTTCTAATTGACTTGAGAAACAATGTTAGAAGTTCATTGCATTGATTTCATATTTGTTAGATCTTAATAGATTTGGGAAACGAAGTTAAGATTAAAGAACTAAATTAATCAAAGATTGGTTGATTTCACCTAGAGCATAGGGTCATTGGCTAATTTCATGTTTATAAGGTCTGAGTTTAATGCATCTTTTGGTTGTTTTGGTTTGATTGGGAAATCTAGTAAATTTATCAAGGGATAGTGATTCCATGGATTGAGAAAGAAGTGGAGTCTACATAAGTAAGTTCATGACTTGGGAAACGACTAAATTTTACTTAAGTTCCTTCATGATGCCAAGATGACAATTGATTGTGATGAATGCTAATTGATTCAATATTGTGTTTTCAAGATAATTGTCTAGTTACATAAATTTTCATCCTTGAGTTATATCTATTTTTATCTTTATTTATTTTCATTTTTATTCTCTTCTTATTTTATTGGCTAAACAATAAAGATTTGGGTAAAGTAAGGTGGGAGCCTAAGTTCTCATGGATTTGATGCTTGCTAGTCCGTATACTATATGATGTGTGTACTTGCCTGTATGTGTGGTTTTAGTAGTTGAAATTTTAATTAAAATTTGATTAATTGTGTAATTTATTGGTAATATTTTCTACACCAAAAAACACGCATAAGGTTTTTGTTTTTAAGATAACCCAATCTTGCCTCTAATTTTCTTTATACTTGAGTTAGCCCAACCAGGATAAAGAAATTAGTTAAACCCAACTCATTAATCAGGAATTTAAAATTTCATAGCTTGAACATGCTCAATGCCAAGTAGGCTTAGGCTAGCTTAACAACCTGGTCTCGAAAAAGGACTCTCGTTTTACTATATTAATGGAAGGCATTAGGTTTAATTTTAATTGAGGGATTTGTGATATTTGTGACTTACAGATAGCATGCATAGTATCATCAGATCCATACATTGCTAAAACATAATTACGTGGTATGGTTATGGACTTTTTCTAAATTAATTTCCTTAAGCCATGATGGAAATTAATATGGTCAACCCTATGTGTCCATGCATGATATAAGTAGAAGGTCTTACCCTCTTGCCTCGTTTTGGTAGCCATCTCCATTGTCTTGTAAATAATTTTTCTAACTCTATCTAACCTATGTAATCTAATTACATAAATTTCCTAAGTAAAAAAGCCTCAGTTACATTCGAGGGGAGTTTAGATGAGAAGAGAAATTGCACAAGAATAATAGAGTAGGCAGGATATGCAGGCCCTATTTCATTAAAACCAAAACTGTAAATAATGCATGAATAGATATATTTAGTTTTAGTCCATAACTATCCACCATGCTAACATCATGCTCAAAATACATTAAGCAAAATAAAACATAGCATACAATTCCAAAATCACTATTTTGGAAATAAAATCTAAAATTACAATTTTAGAAAAAATTAATTTCTAAAATCAAATTTTAGTAATTAACAAAAGTTTCCAAAATCAAATTTTGCAAATTTCCAGATAGATTTACAGAAAATATAAACTTTCAAAATCATTATTTTGAAAAAAATAAAATAGTTAGTTTCAAAATCAAATTTTGAGAAAACAACTTTTGGGTCCCCTTATCTGGGGAAAAAAAAATGGCGGTCCCGCTAGCCGATTAGAGGGTGGGGTCAAGGGGGCAGCGCCCCCGGAAAGAAAATTAATATTTTCTTTTCTCATTCAATGAGATTTTTCCTACCAAATTATTTCTAAAATCAATATTTTAGAAAATATATTAATTCGTAAAATTAATTTCAAAATCACTATTTTGAAAAATAGAATAAATTCTAGAATCACTATTTTAGAAAATATATTAATTGCTAAAATCATATTTTAAGAATTAAAATAATATATAATCTAAAATAAATATTTTAGAAAATTTATCAATTTCTAAAACCATACTTTTGGAATTAAAATAATATATAATCTAAAATTATTATTTTAGAAAATATATTCTTTTTCAAAAGAAGAATTTTTGGAAAAATTATTTTAGTCCCAAAATACCAACTTTAGCAAAATTTTGGCCAACAAGTGAAAGAAACAAAAAAAAAAAAAAAAAAAATCAAACTGTGGGCTCTATTTGCATATGAAGATGAAATAAAGAAGAAACGATTTTATTTTATATATATATATATATATATATATATATATATATATATAATTGGATTGCATCCTGGGTAGGATGTGTATGATCCTCCCTAGGATGCACAGCCATCATACGTGAGCTGCGTGTCCGATTTAGGATCCAAAACATGTGAGCCACGGCTCCAACCCGTGGCTTGGAGTTCTTGTGCCTCAAGCCATGGCTTGGCTCCTTATGAGCCACATCTTGGGGCTAAAACATTTTTTTTCCGTCTTCTTTGCAGAAATGATTTTTGGGAAAAATACTTCAACGAATTCTGTAACAACTTCAGAGAATAATTCTCTAAGACATTCAAAAATTTTTCGTTCCATTCTATGAACTCATTCAAATCCTTTAAACTAGAACAAATTAAAATTGTTCAGGAAAAATGATGGCTTTAGGAAAACAATTTCCTTTTTCCTAGTTCTAGAAACAAATGCCTAGAAAACATTTTTCTCTGCAAGAACTAACACATTAATTCTTGTTATAAAACATTCCTATAACTTTTATAGAAACATATTCATGCAATAATAGCCCACAGAATCAATTGTCTTTTTCATTCACAAGCAACTCCTGTGAAAAGGATTTCCATAGAGGACACAGAGGCAAACAACGAAACGAATTTCATGTCCAAAACACAACCAATTAATAGATAAATGGTGGCTCTGATACCACTGTTAGGAATCCTTTTCATGCAAATGCAAGTTGCGTAGCAGAATAAAACTAAGAATTCCCACCGAGGATCTCATTTGTGCATAAAAATGATTGAACGGTGAAGAAAAATATACCTTACGTTGCCTCTGGGAACGAAAAATTTTCC
This sequence comes from Voacanga thouarsii, assembly GCA_026120185.1. Lineage (NCBI taxonomy): Eukaryota > Viridiplantae > Streptophyta > Magnoliopsida > Gentianales > Apocynaceae > Voacanga > Voacanga thouarsii. The sequence goes on from JANUWF010001135.1 coordinate 1,884,826, forward strand.
CTCTTTATTCATTTGTGGCACGATCCAGAATCCGATATCAACCTTTTGAGAATGGTTTCTCATTGTAGATGGTTCAACACCGCGCTAATGGTTTGCTGCTTCAATCTCAGTGTGAGAATGACTCTGATAGTATCCATATGAGGTATGCTCTCAAGGAAACAAAAAATTCTCTGCTATGAGAATTTCTTCACAGCTAAGGTAACAACCGGAGAAGAGAAGAAAGGAATCATGTGTATAAAAAATTTGAGCAAACAATTTTCTCTGTGTTTTAAAATAAAACAACCATGGCTTATTCTACGGAAAAATCCCAGAAAAAACTGCTAATAATATGTTTTGTGAATTCTAAAAGAATTAGAATTCTTTAATTGTAATTGGAACCTACATGTTCTCACAATTAAAATTTGGCCTAAAAATTATAACTAATTATAATTTAGCCCAAAAATTATAACTACTTATAATTTGGCCCAAATAACTTCTACTTCTCACAATTAACCCCACAATGTTATTAAATAACATCTCGAGTACATAATCATCTATTGTGTGTGACCTATTAGGTTTTTCAGTATATTGGTAGCAAAAAATGAATTAATCCAAACGTCTTTGAGATTAATAATCCTTAATAATTTAAAATTAACCTATTAATTCTAATAAGGATTGGTTTATTAATTCATGAATTAATAAACCCATACTCAACAGATTATGAGCGATATCTAGCAACATATTATGACAACCCAAGAGTCCAAGAAGTCAAGTGGCTTGACATGAACCCTTCAATAACAAACTATAGTGCAATAAAATTTTTTCACCATATAATATCTCATTCGGTTTGGAGTATGAAATTAGTGCAAACTCCCTCCAGAATATAAATTAATTCTGGCCCAAATATAGTAGTACTTGTACAGGAGCCCACTATTCTACAGGTGTGTCAATTGGAACTATCTCCAATACACAATTAGCTTGCCCAAGGATTTCAAGAGTAGTAATTCCTACAAGTGGCTGTGAGATATTCGCCCATACTATTAGGAGTAGTGAATCCTTTATCGACTCTCTCAACTACTTTTGTTTACCTCACAGTGCACCCAATATCCATCTTATAGGCAGCCCTCGATCTAGCTCTAGAGATTGGAATCAAAGTACAATGCTCAGCAAACAAAGTACCTTGGAGATCTTAAGTCTAAGGATACTTGTACGTTTGCTATATCGAGATTCTATCACTGGCACTAAATAGGTATCCATGTGATTATCTCATAGCTAGGTCATCAAATGTGCTTATTCTATTAATAAGCATCCACGTGTTAACTTTGAGTATCTCAATACTCACGGATATGAGAACCACCACCTGATCAAATCAAGAAGTCTAACACGTGCTAGTCTTAATGCCTTAATGAAGTCCTATCTTATTAATACTATGACTAGGGATTATTTAAGTACTAACATTGTACAGTGTAGTAGTAATCTCACATCGTGATCTCTATCATGATTTTCTTAACACAGTGTTGTATTGGGGACTTTATCTAATAGTTATTTTACATGAAAGTAAAGAAAACAAATTAAAAGATAAATAATGCCTTGTATTATAAAACAAATGTGTCATATACAAAGTACAAGTGGTTGCCTCTAGGGTACAAGACTAATAATTACAAGTGGTATTAGATCCTAGGTTTAGGCAAATGAATTTCTTGAATAGTACCTAAACACTAGGAATTGAGATTTGGTTGTGACTCCTTTATGTTTTACTTATAGGATGACTAGAAGATCTATAGTTGTGATAAGAGACTGGCCTTTTATGTGTCGTTCGATGAGTGGTAGAGCATCTACCCCAATTCCTAGAGCGGATTCATCTTCGTCTGATTCGGAGATGGAATCCGAGGATGGATGGTTTTTGAGTGAAAATGAGGTAGATCATGAACTACCTATGATGGAAGACTTTGCTATAGAGGAAGAATATGAGGACACGATACTTGAGATGCCTGAACTTGAGGAAGAAAGGGATATGGTTGAGTATGAAGGAGATGATGAGGGAGAGATAAGAGAGATATGAGAGATTGGTGATGAGAATGAGAATGAATTGGAAAGACTTGGGAATGAAGGGGAGATGGGAGTGCTTAGGGGCGAGGGTGGGGAGGAAGTGATTGAGGAGGAGGATAGGGTTAACACACTTGCGACCCCGTCTATAGAGGAAGGAACCCTGATGCTATTGGGAAGTGAATCATATGAGTCGGAATTTGGGAGGCCTAAGAGTGCATTGATGTTAGCTATGGAAAAGCTTAGGCATGTAGAGTTGAGAGCCGAGCTGAGGGGCAGAGATACTGAGGTTTTCATATTGGGCGGCCTAGAAAGAAGCACAAATCTTTTGGTTTTCCAGAAGACTGCGTGGTAGACCATCCTAACAGCAGTGCAGGTTGGCTAGTGGAACCTCCTTCCAAGACCTCTGAGAATTCTAGTGACTCTAGTGATACTTAGAGTTTATAGGACCTTTAGTGCTTATTCTTTTATTCTTATGAATAGATGTTTGATTATTTATTTGATTTAGGAATGATTATTTGTTTCTGAATTTTGGGTAGCTAGAATAAAAGGAGTACCTAGTAGGATACTCCCTTATTTTGTACCCAGTTGGATTTGGTTAAAAAAATCATGATTTTATGAATTTAATTATTCTATTTAGAGTATTATTTGCAAAATTTACTTTCCAATGAATTGCAAGCTATTTTAAATCTATAAGCTACTTAATTGCATGTCATGAACTTTCCCCTGATAAATCTTATAATGGGTATAAATAGATGGCACCAAGACGTAGAGCTGCAGTGCGAGGAAGGATCATTCGGGAGAGCCAGTCATCAACTCCCGAGTTTGAGCAGACGCGATGGTCTAGACCTAAAGTGGAGAAAGACTATGAGCAGGAGCGAGAGTTGACGTCTAGGGGATCTAGAGAAGTGACCATGGGGGAAGCTTTTGTTAGCCCTAAGGGCATTCTTTTATGTTTTGACTTATGACAAACATTGATGAGGACTAATTTGTGTGATCTATATGTGATAGGACATCTTTGATCTAATTCTTTGAAGGCATGTGAATAAGACTACCGAGAAGCTCTTGAGCAAAGGAATTCAAGTTAAGTATAACATCATCTTTAATAGCTTGCAAAAAAAATCATGAAGTCCTTGTAATGGAACTTTAGACTAGGAATCGTTTGTTAAGGTATTATGTGTAAATTCCTATGTCTCCTTTACCTTATGACTCAGTTTAACTTTTACCTTGAAGTATACGAAAATAAAATGATTTCAAAGAGTAAGTCTTCAGATGTTTAGATTGAGTAGTTTGGATGGACATCTAAATCCAAAACTCTGTAACAGTTTCAAAATTTTTTTGCCCAAAAAAGTACCGTTTTGGACTCACCTTTTGGACGCACATTCTTTTGATCCTTCACTCCAAAATTCTGGAAAACCTGACAGCGAAAAACTAGCCGTTCCTAACTTGCTTTTCCTCCTATAAAACATTTCAAAACTCAATTTTGAAGCAGATTTTTGTACCATCTTTCTCAGAAACACTCTTGCACTTGAGAATACAAAAATCACCCTTTTTCATTTGTGCTTTAAAAATGAAATTATTGGAAAGTATGCCCTTAAAGGCTATGTATTCTGTGTAAACATAGTGCAATAAAATATTTATTCATTCAATTTAGTTTGTTTCTTGTATTGTTGCATATTTAAAGGTTCAAGTATGATAAGTAATAGTCTATGTTTTGTGCCGTTCTTCACAGTAAGGTATAGATCATGGATACTTGTCATACAAGTAATATTGAGTTCTTAATCGTTTGATGGAATTAGACATTTTATCATGGTAAGACTATTATGCCATGATTTCCAATAAGAAATAGTATACCTTGAATCAGTGAGTAGTTCACTCACAATATAGGCCTAAGCATATTTCGAATACATAGAAATGCAGCAGTAGTAGTGGTCTCTTTTAAATTACTATAATTATAGAGACCAGACTATTATTGCTACAGCGTGGACAGATACCTTCGTACTTGAGTATGAGTTGGTGCTTTGGTGAAGCTAGGGTTTTATACTTTAATGTATGTTGGATGAGATTTCTTTTTTGAGATCAATATCCTTGTATGTTGGGTGCATTACTCTATTTAATTAAGATGGACTTATGCAAAAGAGTTTCTATGCTTCACTTAGTGAAGTTATATCACCTTATTGTGATTGTCTGGGATAATCTAATGATTCAGGGCTCTGGGAACTTGACTCTAGAATGTGTACTTTTGAGTAGCTTCCAATGATAAGCAAGTATATTCAAGTGAGTTATGAATTATCAGACTAGATATCTAAGGATGGTAGATGTCTTTGAGATGGATGTTAGTACATTTATCTTGTCTCATTGGTGGGTATTACATAGAGGAGTATTTCCATCATTTCGCCTGTAAGTTGGAGACATTGCTTTAGCAATATTATTCTTGGGATCAATATTTCCAGATGGAGATAAATGAAAATATTTAAAATGATAAAATGCGACTATTTAATAGTAAGGGAATTTTGGTCATTTTAGTAGCCATGAATAATATGTCTCTTGGTCGTTGGAGTAGCTCAAGTTACCATGGTGTTGTTTAGACATAATCTGGGCTTACTAGATAATTATTTGGAATAGAATAAAATTTATTATAAGAGTCCAATTAGAATTAATTAATTAGTCTTAGATATTTAATAAAGCCTAGAAAAGATAATTATTTAATTAAGAGGATTGGATAAGTCTTAGATTGGTTTTGGAGCACAGCACCAAGCCCATTAGGGCTTAATGTTTTCGGCCATTTGGGCTTAATGAAGCCCTAAGGCTGGCAAAAAATATGAGGTAAAGAGGAAGAAGAAACTAAATGTTTTTTTTAAGAGTTTTCTGCCTCTCAAGTGTGCCGTCTCTCTCTTTGTCTCTCGCTTTCGTCTTTTCTCTTCCTTTTCTCTAGAAGAGTGTTTTGATTATCTAAAAAGGAACTGTCACTAAGGTAACCTAAGAGTAAGGTAGAGTCATACTCTGAAAGTTGAAGAGAAGAAGCTTGGAGACACTTGATGCATAGGAGTAGAAGATTGGCGAGAGTTCCAGTTAAACAACAGGCACCTCCTTCTCCCATTCCAACGCAAGAAGTTCCAGTGCTACCATCCCTACGTTAGTTAATCTGCGACCAATACGAAAATGTAAGTACTTTCTCCTAGATATGGCTTAAAAAATTGAAAATTTTTTCTCTACGTTTTCTTTGATGTTTTCCATTTGATCCTTTAAGTGGTATCAGAGCCACCGTTTTCATCTAGGAGCATATACTAGGGTTAAGAATGGAAAAATGTGGTTCTTTTACTATTAAAAATGAATTTTTTGTGAATTCATGTGATCCCTCATACATTGGTTTCTAGAGTTCATGTACGCCTTGCGGTTAGAGGCATAGGATCATGTATTCGAATGGTTTTCCCATTGATTTTTTGGTTTTAAGTAGATCTGATGTACGCCTCGTGGTTAGAGGCATATACACTTGTGAAGGCATATTTTTATGCCTAGTTTTGCATTTCTTTGTATTCTTTTAATCTGTAAATTTTGGGGACTAGAAGGCCTGTTTGCTGGAATTGTTAACGGGTGAAAAGTGGCTGAAAAGCTGGATTTTTTTTTCCAGAAATCGACGAATTCCAGAGCTGACCTGGTGCCAGGTGGGCCGATCAGACCAGGCACTAGGTCCACTCTGCCTAGCTGGAACTTTTGGAAAAATAAATTGGACCCAACGCTAGGTGGGCCCAATGGACCAGGCGCTCGGTCCACTATGCCCAGAGGTTGTTGTGCACTAATTGTCCAACAAATAGGAGAGCACTACTGAAGTTTTGTTCCTCAATTTTCCTTGATGTAATCTTATTTTGAAACCATTGTATGAGGTTAATTTTCTACAATTATTTTATTTATCTGTAGATGAATAATTTGCATAAAAATGAATAGTAAAGGATAGGGTCACCTTAGGATTAAACAAGATCATTAATTATTAATTCATAATTTTTAATCCAGTGTTTGGTCACTTAGGAATAAATTCATAGTTTGAGCATGAAAAGGTTTACTTTTGGTATCATGCTTATTTTGTTTTTGTGATTGAATGCGCAAGTTCTTGAGAGACCAAAGTTTCGCTAGATAGGACTGTTTTTTATAAAACGTTTTAATCTAAGAAACTTTAAAAATAAAAGAGTTCATGTTTTATTTTCTTAAAGGGTATAATCCTTGACATAGAGAATAATGTATTACTAAAGGTTATTTAATAAAGTTTTATTTGGTTATTAACTTAGAATAGTAAAATAAATTCATAGTTTATTCTCTCAAAGGATTTAATCCTTGACATAGAGAATAATATTGAATTTCAGATTTTTTCTAAAGTTAATGAAACCATAAGATTATAGAAAACATTTTTGGGCTTAAAACTCTATTTTAATAAAAGATTAAGTTGGAGAGGAGTTCCAACGACCCCATGGCTTCTATCACAACTCTCATTAGAGATAGTGGATTTCCTCGTGTCATTTTGAACATGACCCCCTATAGGATAGATTACCACAAGTATTTAGAACTAATGGAAGAGTAAAATTAAAAGCCTAGGGTATTTGCTAGGATTGACCAACCTACGTTGGAGGTTTTTAGTACTAGATTGCCTGTAGGTGGTGTGAATTAGTGGCCATCCTATTGGTGGAAATTTTTCTAGATCATTATCTATTTTAGGAAGTTATGATTTGTGATGGTTATACATTTCACTTAGGATGCTATTACTCTTCCTATGAAGCTCTGTTAGCTTTTCTAAGAGCTAAACTATTTATATTATTGATAATAGTTTTAAGTGTTATCTATTATCAAAGAAATAATATAAAGAATGTGCATTTTTATTTCTTACAAACTAAATGAATATTTTTACAATATTTCAAAAATGTCTAGTTTTAATCTATTGTTAATCATTCTCAAGGAAAATAAGTTGACAGGCCCAAATTATGTGGACTGGAAGAGGAACCTGAATATAGTACTCTCTGCTGAGAAGTACAAGTATATTCTTATAGATCCCTATCATGAGATTATGGAAGAATCTATTGATCGGGAGCGCGAGGCTGAGAAGGAATGAAAGAAAGTTGATGAGATGGCTAAATGCTGCATGTTGGCTTTCATGTCTAATGTGCTTCAATCTAAGCATGAGTACATGGTCACTGCGTATGACATGGTTTTGTCATTGCATACTATGTTTGCTAACAAGAGCTGGCTCGCAAAACAGGAAACTCATTGAGCAATCATGAACACTAGGATGGCTAAGGGGGCATTGGTTTGAGAGCATTTGCTCAAGATGATTGCTTACTTTGAGGAGGCGAAAGTCCTAGGCGCGACGATAGATCCTGAGAGCCAAATTAACATGGTTTTTGAAACTCTGCCTGGTTTATATTCTCAGTTCAAGTTGAACTACAATCTGAACAAGTTAGATATGAATCTTATAGAGCTTATGAAAGAGCTCCGGGTGGTGGAGAAGATCATGAAACCAGTGTTAAAGGTTTTGGTCTCTCGTTCTACTTCTTCTTCTGGAATTAAGGCAAAGCCTAAGAAATTTAAGAAGAAGAAGGTCTAGATTAATGCAAGGGCCCAACCCGTAGCATCTGATTAGGCCAAGCCCAATGGTAAATGTTTCAAGTATGGCAAGAAGGGGCATTGGAAGAAAGATTGTCCGGACTTTTTTGCCAAGTCTACTTCAGGTATTACTTTATACCTAGAGTCTACTTTGATGGTTAGATCAACATCTTCCTAGATAGTTGATTTTGGAGCCACTGACATGTCTGTAATTTTTTGTAGGGGTTTAGAAGAACAAGGAGACTCAGTATGGGTGAGCATAGATTTCAAGTAGGCAATGGAGTAAGAATATGGGCTGAAGCAGTGGGATATCTTGAGCTTATTTATTTATTTATTTTTATTGTAATAGGGTATTGGTTTTAAAGGAAATTTTATATGTTTCTTATTTTAAATAGAATTTGATTTTAGTTTTTAAATTGATGAATCAAGGATATTCTATTTTTTTCCATTTTGGTGTTTCCATCAGTAGAGATGGTAATTTAATTTATACAGGAAACATGTATAGGAATCTTTTTTATATACATCCTATTTGAAATCAAGTAAACAATATTTAAACTAAACATGATAAGTAAAAGGGAAAGGCCGTATCAAATGACTCGTATTTGTGACATCTAAGATTAGGATATATAAATCCCAATTAGATTCAGAGGCTAATCCATGATGGGCCTTTAGGTTCATTAAGACTGGAAGAATGGCCTCAGTGTGAATCTTTCCATAAAGGTAAAATAACTAAAAGGTCATTTACCAAAAAGTCAGATAGAGTCGTGGAAATACTAGCACTAGTTTATACGGTTATTTGTGGCCCGATGGCTATACCAGGTAGAGGAGGCTATGAATACGTCATCATTTTCACAAATGATCACACTCGTTTTGGTTACATTTATCTGATGAGGTACAAGTTTGAATCTTTTGATAAATTTAAAGAGTTTAAGTGATATGATCTTAAGTGGGCCTTTTCTTGGTGTTGTGGGTGGTTTAGTTGGTTATGAGTTCAGCTCATCCTAAGGGACCAAAACAGTGACTTTCTTGAGACAAAAAGGAGAAAATTAAACTAACAACCTACCCTCTATCAAGCACTTGAAGAACTTGGCTTCAAAGACCCTCAAGAATAGTAAAACGTTCTACTATAATCTCACCCCAATATCCTTGAAGTAATAAAGGTAAATAAGAACAAATAGAGTAGAGAAAATAGGCACCCAAGTAATGGAATTCAAACAAACCTTAGAAGAGCAAAGTAACTAAGATCCATTTGAAAGAAACCACATTGGATTATTCAAAAGATTTTATAGACTCATTCATAAGATGGACTAACCATTAAGCGTGGTCTTGAACAAGATGAACAAGGACGCTATGGCCTCTCAAGACTCTCTTTTCAAATTTGAATAAAGTGTGTGAATTGTGTTGTCAAATCACTAAAAGTGTATTTATATTACCCTAACCCTAGCTAAGTAATCCCTGAGGTTCTAATACAATTTAGAGCCTTAATAGATCTTTACAAAACATTTAAAATGGAGAAAAATTAGAGAAAACATAAAAAACACGATAGCTGCCCAAGATAGAGACGGCGCCAGCTAGGGCTTCTACAGCAGGCACCAGTTGCATGCTTTTCTTCAGGCCATTGGTGTAGGTTGAAGCCGGTGTCGGTTAGGCTGCTTGGGCTGGCGCCAGTTGTCCATTGGAAGGCCACCTTTTGGTCAAATTTCGTCCGTCTTTGTTGCCGGCTTGAGTTCTTGTTAGGGTCTTTCTTGGATAGTCATCAAAATGAGCTCTTGGCTAGTTTCCTCAACCTTCCAACCCTTTTTCATCCTAAAGCATGGTTTTATGAGCAATTGAAGCTCATCTTGAAGCTTCTTGGTCCTAGATCTTGTCATCAGTCCTTGTCCTTGCATGGTCACACCTCTCCCTCATTGATCTTAACCTTCATGATGAAGCAGAATCTCATCATTAAGGCTGAAGTGAAGCGTCGAATAGGTAAACTATTTAAAACTTAGGGATTGAATTGTGATGGAGAGTACCTCCTTGGTGAGTTTAAGGATTACTTGGTACATCATGGCATAGGATCTCAGTTAACTACGTCTGGGATTCCTCAATAGAACAAAGTAGTTGAGAGAAGAAATAAAACTTTAATGGAAATGGTCAGAAGCATGACGAGTCATGCATATTTTCCTATTTCTTTTTGGGGGTATGCCTTAGAAACAGCGGCATATATTTTGAACTTGGTGCCTTCTAAATTAGTACCTAGGATAACCTATGAGATGTGGACTGGACAAAAGCTCAATCTAAACCATTTCAAGATATGGGGTTGTCTAACTTATGTGCTGACAAAAGGAAGTAAGTTAGAACCAAGATCAGAGTTATGCTACTTCGTTGGGTATCCAAAAGGAATAAGAGGTGGATATTTCAATCATCCTCAATAGCATAAAGTACTTATTAGTAGTAATGCTAGATACTTAGAGGATGAACAAGTTGCATTCACCACGGGTTCAAGCAGAATGTAGTTAGAAGAGAAGTTGGTCACAAATTCAACTTCATGTACTTCAAACACCTCGATGGAGGAATCAAGAGAAACACTACCGGATGTTCCTATACAAAGTGAGCCTCGTCGTAGTGGAAGGATCATAAGAGTTCCAGAAAAGTGGACCGAATAGATCTATGATCTAGTCTCTGATCATCAAGAATAAGATCCTATTAGATACGAGGAGGCCATTGTTGATGCTGATGCAGATAAATGGCAGCTAACCATGAATGTCGAGATTAAGTCCATGTACCTCAATTTGGTCTAAGGTCTTATCATTGTGCTTGATGGGATAAAACCCATTAGGTGTAAATGAGCATACAAGAGGAAGAGAAGTGCGGATGGAAAGGTTAAAACCTATAAAGAAAGATTAGTTGCTAAGGGTTACACTCAGAAAGAAGGGATTGATTATAAGGGAACCTTTTCACCAGTACCCATGCTTAAGTCTATCCGAATTCTCTTAGTCATCGCATGTCATTATGACTACGAGATATGACAGATAGATGTCAAGATAGCCTTCTTAAATGGCTATATTAGCAAAGACATCTACATGTCCCAGCCAGAAGGTTTTATTGCTAGAGGTCAAGAACAAATGGTCTCTAAGCTTAAGAAGTCCGTTTGTGGACTTAAGCAAGCTTCATGAGCATGGAACATACGCTTTGATGAAAACCATGAAAGCTTATAGTTTCATTTAAAATATGGACGAACCATGTGTGTATAGAAAATCAGACAGTGGCAAAGTGATTTTCCTGGATTTTATGTGGATGACATTCTACTTATTGGAAATGATGTAGGGATATTGTCATCCGTTAAGGTTTGGCTATCTTGTCAATTCAGCATGAAAGACATGGAGAAGCAAGCTACATTCTAGGCATTAAACTTCTTAGAGATAGGAAGCAAAGAATGTTAGGCTTATCCCAGTCTATTTATATTGACAAGATATACCCTTTAGACATGGATTATCCTTATCTTCCAAGAAGTGTTCTCAGATATAGGAAGATAAGCAAAAAATGAGCAGGATCCCTTATGCGTCAGCTATGGAAAGTCTCATGTATGCTATGCTTTGTACTAGGCCAGATATCTGTTTTGTAGTAGGCATGGTTAGTAGATATCAATCAAACCCAGGGGAAGCTCACTGGCAAGACGTAAGCATATACTTAAATATCTCAAGGAAATGGGAGATTATATACTTGTATATCGTGTTGATGATTTGGTTCCTACCGGTTACATAGACTCAGACTTCCAGGCAGATAAAGATGAAAGAAAATCTACTAGTGGATATGTCTTCACTTTGTCTGGAAGAGCTATTTCATAGAGAAGTATCAAGTAAGCTTGCAATGCTGATTCTACCATCGAAATTGAGTACGTCGCTACTTTTGAAGCTTCTAAAGAAGCTGTGTGGCTCCGAAAGTTTCTCATAGATCTTGGAGTAGTACCACACATAGATAGGCTTGTCACCATTTATTTTCACAACTCTAGAACAGTGTCACAATGAAGGAACCTCAAAAACCATTGGAAGGGCAAGCACATAGAGAGGAAGTATCACCTCACCTGAGAGTTTCTCTAGAAATGAGAGATAGCGGTTGATCAAATTTCCTCTATCAACAATCTGGCTTATCCTTTTACCAAGCCTTTGACAGAAAAGGTGTTTCACAGACAATTAGATGTCATAGGGTTAGGCACTTATGGGCTTTCTTAGTCTTTGTAGTGCAAGTGGGAGATTGTTGAAAAGTATGACCTCAAAGACTATGTATTCTATGTAAATATATTGCAAAAAAATGTTTATTCATTCAATTTAGTTTGTTTCCTATATTATGGCACATTTAAATGTCCAAGCATGATAAGTAATGGTCTATGTATTAGGTCATTTTTCATAGTAAAGTACAGACCATGGGTACTTATCATACAAGTAAAATTGAGTACTTAGTCATTTGATGGAACTAGGCATTTCATTAAGGTGAGACTATTATGCCATAATTTCCAATGAGGAATGGTTTACCTTGAATCAGTGACTAGTTCACTCACATCATAGGCATGGACCTATAGTAGTGGTCTATCTTAAAGTACTATAATTATAGAGACCAGACTATTACTGCTACAACGTGGACGGATACCTTCATACTTGAGTATGAGTTAGTGGCCTGGAGAAGCTAGGGTTTTAAACTTTGACGTATGTTGGGTGAGATTTCTTTTGTGAGATTAATATCCTTGTATGTTGGGTGTATTACTCTAGTTAGTTAAGACGGTGATAGGGGCTAAATTAGTCATATTTTTTCTAGTTATTTGAGGCTCTTTTGTGATACATTTTGTTCAATAACTAGTCATATTCCTTTATATTTGAGATTTTACCATTGGAAAGGTATTTTGTTCATTATTACAGATTTTTGGGGTAAAACGAAGAAAAAATATTGCAAAACAGAAAAGAGGCAGCACCGGAGAAGGCATTAGCGGCGCCGGCCATGCACTGTTGACATGAACTTCGAGGCAATAAAAAATTGTCAAAACAGACTAGAACAGAGTGGAACTGACGCCAGCTGCAGTAGCCAAGGTGGCGTTGGCTGCATTCTGGACAACATGGTGTTGAAATCAAGAAAAAATCGGTGAACGAGTGGAGAGACAGAACAGAATCGGCGCCAGCTCCGCAAGCAAAGGCGGCGCCGGCTGTGCTCTGAGAAAAAGTCTGGATTGTGATTTTTCTACACTGTTTTTAGTAATCTGTGGAGTTTTAGTATCTTTCAACTTCTATTCGGCCAAGAACATTACACTAAGGAGTTTAGGCACTTCCCAAGCCTATAAATAGATGAAAAACACAAGGGAAAATGGGAGAATTCATTGATCATCATAGAAAATCACTCAATCAAAGGAGAAATTCTTCAATTCAAGGAGGATTGTATAAGAAGGTCTTCAAAGGAAGAAGAAGGAGGCTTGTCTATGAGTGCTTTCTTTTTCTTGAACAATGATGTATTAATTGTTTTATTGTAGTTCGACATTGTTTTAGATATTCATATTTTTTAGAGTTATTTGATCTTTTGATTAATTAATTGTTCTTCTTGGTATTTAATTACTTAGGCATATTATGAGATTAATTGGTTTTTTCTTTTCATTAACTTGCTAGACCGAAGAGGTTGATGGTGGTTGTAATTGATTAATTTCATATTTATTGGCTGTTAACTTGCTAGACCAAAGAGATTAATTGCTGAGGATTGAGTAATTAAAGGTTAATTAATGTTTGCCAGACCAAAGATTCATTGATTAATTTCATATTTTAAATTTTCCAGACCAAGAAAATTTAATCAAGGATTGTGTTTAATGCGCCTTTTGGGTGAATTTGTTGAGACAGACCAAGTGATGCTAATTTATCTAGAGGATAGTGATTTCATGGATTGACCATCGAAGTAAATCTACTTTAATCCTTCATGATGCCAAGAGAATAATTAGTTGTAATAATGGTTAGATACTTTATGATCATGTTTGTCTAAACAATGGTTTGAGTTACATGCTTCTCCATCCTTGAAATGTTTATATTTTTATTTTTATTTTCTTTTGTTTTAGTTTATTTCTTTTTCACTTTGTCGAGTCAGTTAAACAATGAAAGAAAATGGATTAATGTATACTTGTTCCTTGAGGATCGACACTCGTTTGAACCCTATGCTATGTTAATGATGAGTATGTTTACTCATATGTGTAATTCAGGTTTAACGTTTTAATGTGAACTTGATTGGGAATATACTTAGTTTTTATATGATTTTTATACCCAAATCTAAACACATCGATAGACTCATGCAACAGAGTTTCTATGCTTCACTAAGTGAAGTTAAATCACCCCGTTGTGATTGTCCAGGATAATCTAATGATCCAGGGTCCTGGGAACTTGACTCTAGAATGTGTGCTTTTGTTTAGCTTCCAATGATAAGCAAGTACATTCAAGTGAGTCATGGATTATCAGATTAGAGATGTAATGATGGTAGATGTCTTTGAGATGGGTGCTAGTACATTTATGCTGTCTCATTGATAGGGGTTACATAGAGGGGTATTTCCATCATTTCACCTGTAGCTCAGAGACATTACTTTAGAAATATTATTTTTTAGGTCAATATTTTCATATGGTGATAATTGTAAATATTTAAAAGGATAAAATGTGACTATTTAAAAGTAAGGGCATTTTGGTCATTTTACTAGCCATGAATAATATGTCTCTTAGTCCCTGGAGTAGCTCAAGTTATCTTAGTGTTGTTTAGATACAATTTGGGCTTAATGGATAATTATTTGGAAGAGAAATAAAATTTATTCTAAGAGTCCAATTAGAATTAATTAATTAGTCTTGGGTTTCGATAAGGCCCAGAAAAGATAATTAATTAATTAAGAGAATTGGACTGAAATAAATAAATTAATTAGGCTGATATTGTTGGGTATCTCAGCCTCGTATCCAATACGGCGCAACGAAAAATAAAACGAGATATCCTCCCAGGACCCGCCTATATGTGGAAAACAAGACATAAAGATAATAAACGTAACAGCTTTTTACCTTTGTTTGATCGTCCGAAGAACAAAAATTTTCTTCTTCAAGTCCAAGCATGATCCAGCAATCCTTTTGTGCAACCTCCACTAGAGTTGGACGTCTAACCACTATAATCACAGTGTGTGATTATCTTTAATAGTAATCCACACAGAGAATACTCAAGCACCAAAGTTTCCTATGCTAGCAAAAAAAGAAGGCGGCTAGGGTTGATTTGCAAGAACAATTGAGAGAGAGAGAAGAGATATGATTGTAGCTGTGTTTTTCATGTGTCTTGTTAATATGTCACACGAAATTTTCCTTCACAAAACTGAGAATTCTAATCCTATTAGAATTTCTTAATTGTAATTGGAAACATCATGTTCTCACAATTATAACTTAGACCACAAATTATAATTAATTATAATTTGTCCACAACAACTTTTCTTTCTCTCAATTAACCCCACATTGTTATCAAATAACATCTTGAGTATATATTCGTCTATTGTGTATGACTTATTAGGTTTCCCAGTCAATTGGTAGAGAACATGAATTAATCCAAACGTCTTTGAAATTAATAATCCATAATTAATTAGAATTAATCCTATTAATTCTCATCAGGATTGGTTTATTAATTCATCAATTAATAAACCCATATTCCCAAATCATGAGCGGTATCTAGCAACACATCATGAGAACCCAAGAGTCCAGGAAGTCAAGTGGCTTGACATGAACCCTTTAATAACAAACTTCAGTGCAATTAACTCCTTTCACCATATAATATCTCATTCAGTTTAGAGTACGGAATTAGTGCCAACTCCCTCCAAAATTAATTCTTACTCGAATACAATAGAACTTATACCACGAACCGACTACTCTAGATGTGTATCAATTGGAACTGTTTCCAATACACAATCGCCTTGGCCAAAGACTTTCCGAGTAGTAATTCCTACAAGTGGCCGTGAGATTTTTGCCCCTACAATTGTGAGTGGTGAATTTTTTATTGATCCTCTCAACTACTTTCGTTTACCTCACAATGTACCCAATATCCATCCCATAGGTGGCCCTCGATCGAGCTCTGGAGATTAGAATTAAAGTACAAAGCTCAGCAAATAAAGTACCTTGGAGATCTCAAGTCTAAGGATACTTGCACGTTTGCTATATTGAGATTATATCACTGACACTAAATAGTTAGCCATGTGATTATCTTAAAGTTTGGTCATCCAATGAACTTGTTCCATTAACGAGCATCCATGTGTTAACTTTGAGTATCTCAATACTCACGGTTATGAGAACCATCGCCTGATCAAATCAGGAAGTCTAACATTTGCTAGTCTTAACGCATTAATGATGTCATGTCTCATTAATACTATGACTAGGGACTATTTAAGTACTATCACCATCAGGTATAGTAGGAATCTCATATCATGATCTCTATCTTGATTTTCTTAACACAGTGTTGTACTATGGACTTTATCGAACAGTTATATTACTTAAAGTAAACAAAAGAAACTGTAAGATAAATAATGCATTTTATTAAAATAAAATGTGTCATATATAATGCACAAGTGATTGCCTCTAGGGCACAACACTAACAGATATATATTGACATATATTAAGAGTCTAATTAGAATTAATTATTTAGTCTTGGGTGTTTAATGAAGTCCAAAAAAGATAATTAATTAATTAAAAGGATTGGGTCAGCTTGGATTGGTTTTGGAGCACAACACTAAGCTCATTAGGGCTTAATGTTTTTAGCTATTAGGGCTTAATGAAGCCTTAAGGCTGGCTGAAAATATATGGTAAATAGGAAGAAAAAACTGAACATTTTTTTAAGAGTTTTCTGCCTCTCAAGTGTGTCGTCTCTCTCTGTCTCTAGCTTTTGTCTTTTCTCTTCCTTCTCTCTAGAAGAGTGTTTTGATTATCCAAAAAGGCGCTGTCACCAAGCTAACCCGAGAGCAAGGTAGAGCCATACTCCAGAAGTTTTAAAGAAAAAGCTTGGAGACGCTTGATTTGTAGGAGTAGAAGATTGTCAGGAGTTCCAGTTGAATAATAGACGCCTCATTCTCCTCTTCCAACATAAGAAGTTCCAGTGCAACCTGTCCCTACATTGGTTAATCCGTGACCAATAAGAAGAAGTAAGTACTCTCTCCTAGATGTGGCTAAAAAAACTAAAAAAATTTCTGCTGCATTTTCTGTGATGGTTTCCATTTGATCCTTTAGAAATTAAATTTTTAAAAGGTATTAATGCTCATCAGTTTGCAATCTACTCAAATCTATGAGCTATTTCTATAAACTTTCTTTGAATCTATCTTGTATCAAGGTTGAGGAGGTAAATCCTAGTTGAGGTGAGCCTTGATTGTTGTGATTAAAGAGGTTTGGTGTAAAACTAAGGTTGGTAATCCTCCTATGTAAGATTGGTGTTGCATACTACCGTTGAGTTGGGAAAAAGGTTTTAGTGAGTGTGTTGAAATCCTTAAGTAAGAACTTAAGGTAGTGGATGTAGATTACTTAATAATCAAACTGCTATAAATCTCTGAGTTTCATTTCGTGTCTTTTGCTTAAATTCCTCACTACACTCTCACTGACTTTTGTCTTTAAATGCTCTATCTTGTTTGTGCTAAAATCAGTGAGTTATTTATGATCCTTGCATTCTGATTTAAACATATTATTTAATATCTCAATTGCCCATCTTTATTTCTAATCTTTTTGTGCTATCTTTAAAAGACTCCTTATCATATTATTCAAATCGCAAAGCACCCTTGAAGTTTTAAAGTATCTCTGGTGATTAAGTTGAATGTTTTATTTTGGGGAACCAAAATTTTAATCTACTGTTGTTTGCCAAAAATCTTATTCATTCCCAAGGTTTTTCAATTGGTATCAGAGAGTTGGTCTACACTATTTTGGGTCTGATAACCATGTAAAAAAATATCCTTATGGCAAACACATCTGCTCTGCCTTATGTTGAAGGGTCTTTAACAAACCAAACTTTCTTGTTCAATGGAAGCAACTATATATTCTGGAAAAATAGAATGAAGATTTATGTCCACTCAATCAATTTTGAGTTGTGGAATTTGATTGAGAATGGTCTATTTGTTCCGTCATAGTTCATTGAAAGCGGAAAAATGCCTAAACAAGGTGATAAATATGACAATGATGATATTTCAAAAATGATCCTAAATTTTCAGGCAGTGAATATATTGTGCCGTGCTCTTGATGATAATGAATATAATCGAGTTAGTGGCCGTGATTCAGTTCATGAATATGGAGACTACTTGAGGTCATCCATGACGGGACCAATCAAGTAAAACAATCGAAGCTAGGACTCCTTGTCCAAGACTATGAATTATTCTCTAGAAAGCCGAGTGAGAACATAATTGATATAGTTACTTGGCTCACAAGCATTATGAATGGTCTAAAAGTATATAGGAAAACTTATTCCTTTAGAGAACAAAACAGAAAACTACTTGATCCTCTGCCAAAGAGTTGGCAGCCAAAAACCTTGGCTATAGAGGAATCTAAAAATCTAAATAACTTACCCACTGGAGATCTAATTGGCTCTCTCTTAACCTATGAAATGAAACTTAAAAAGTTTCAAGAATATAATGATGATGAGAAAGGCAAACGGGGAAATGCCTTAAAAGCAGTTGATAAAGAGCCTAATAGTAATCACACTGATTATGATAGCACTGATGTAGACACGAAAGAATTGGCTATGCTACGTAGAAAATTTATAAAAATATTAAGAAAGGGCCATTTCAAAAAGGGTAAGAAGATCGTGAAAAAGAAAGGACAGACTTCCTCTTTCAAATCTCAAAGCTTTGAATGCAAAAGCACGAAACATTTTATTACTGATTATCCAGTGGCTAAAGAAAAGGAGGCCAAGCAATTTAGAAAGAAAAAGAAGGACTCAAAGTCAAAGAAAGGAAAAGAATTAATTGGAACTTAGGATTAAGTAGAATCTAAAACTAAAAAAAGTTACGATTCAGAAAATGAAAATGCCAACATTTGCTTCATGGCTATAGAGGATATGGTAAATCCTACATCTCCAGATTTAACAACTGATTTGCATGTTTCTAATTGTGAAAAGCATGATGATCCTAGTGAATTACTTTTTGATATGTTTCATGAACTAAAGAAATTGTCTAGAAGAAACAAAGAAATGAAGATAAAAATTGATTCCTTATTAAATGAGAATGAAGTCTCACTTAAGTCATATATGTGTTCGGACATTGAAAAAAATGTTTTCATCACCTCATTGCATCATATGTCTCTAGAAAATAAATGCTTATATGACAAAATTTGTTCTCTTGAGACTATGATTAGCAATTTTAACGATATGAATAGTAGAGTCGATGATCTTACTTCATGCATTGAAAGTTCACAAATGGTAAAAATAATTTGGAAAAATTGCTTGGGGTGCATAACGCATAGCTAGAAACCGAAATGGTCTAGGCTATAGACATGATATAGAAATTGAAAATTACAAAATTTTCTTTGTGTAAGAGCTATTTCATCATATATGACACATAGCTATTGCATATATTGTGAAAATTTTGGACATAAAGCATCTAAGTGTTGTATTAGGAAGAAGGTGCAATTTGGTATGAAAAATGTTTGGAGGGTAAAAGGAACTATCACTAACCCCTATGGACCCAAGAAGGTATGAGTACCGAAAGTCAATCTTCCATCTTATGTATAGGAACATTTGTTGGACAAAGGGAGCTCCACAAAATAGTTTTTGAATAGTGGATGCTCACAACACATGGCAGGAAATGCCAGACTGTTGGAAAGCATTCAAGATACAAGAGATTGATTTGTCACTTTTGCAGATAAAAAGAAAAAAAAAATACTTGGTATAGCTAACATTGGTAAGAGACCTTAAACTTTCATCAAGCATGTGTTATTAATTGATGAAATAAAGTATAATCTTCTTAGTATGAGCCAACCATGTGATAATGGATGTAAAGTTATTTTTGAGAAAGATTCTTACATCATCATGGATAGTTCTAGCAATAAGAAAAGGGTAGTGAACAGTATATAGCTCCTTCACTTGATATTCATGCCAAAGAAGAGGAATTGGAAGAACAACAAGCTGATGAAAACAACCAAAGAATTGAAGTACTCACAACTCAAGATCTGCCAAGAGATTGGAAGTACAAAATTGTCCATCCAAAAAAGCATATCATCGGTGATCCTAGATATGGAGTTAAAATCAAATGGCATTTTGTTAACAACTTTGCTCTACTCTCTAGTACTGAACTAAATTACATTGATGCTACTTTACGTGCTGAATTTTGGATTATGGCCTTGCAAGAAGAGTTGAATCAATTTGAAAGGAATCAAGTTTGGAAGCTTGTCCTAAGACCACTTAACCTTCCCATAATTGGCACCAAGTGGGTATTTAGAGATAAACTTGATAAGCATGGTTGTGTTATTAGGAATTAAGCTAAATTAGTTGCCTAGGGATTCAATCAAAAAGAAAGTATGTATTTATGATGAAACATTTGCTCTTGTTGCTCGATTAGAATTAATAAGAATGTTGCTTGCATTTGTATTTTTCAAAGGCTTTATACTCTACCAAATGGATGTTAAAAGTTCTTTCTTAAACGGCTTTATTGAAGAAGAAGTATATGTGGAACAACTACCTGGTTTCACTTATGAACGTTTTCCAAACCATCTTTTTAAACTCTCAAAAGCCCTTTATGGTTTAAAATAAGCTTCAAGAGCATGGTATGAAAGGTTAAATGGTTTACTTCCCTAAAAAGGCTTTTCAAGAGGCTTAGTTGATACCACATTATTTATGAAGTCTGAAAAATCTAATAATATCTTAATTGTGCCAATATATGTTGATGATATTATTTTTGGAGCTACTAATGATTCCTTGTGCAAGAAATTTGCCAAGACAATATGGGAAGAATTTGAAATGAGTATGATGGGAGAACTTAACTTCTTTCTTGGTCTTCAAATCAAGCAAACTAAAGATAGAATCTTCTTAAATCAAGTGAAGTATGCCAAGGAACTACTCAAAGGTACGGTATGAATGAAACAAAAGAAATAAGTACACCTATGAGCACGTCGTCAAAGCTTGATAAAGATGAAAAAGGTAAGAAAGTGGATGAATCAAAATATAGAGGTATGATCAGAAGTCTCCTCTATCTTACTACCAGCAGGCCTGATATTATGTTCTCAGTATGTCTTTATGTTAGATTTCAATTATGTCCAAATGAATCTCATCTATATGCTATAAAATGAATCCTTAGATTCTTAATAGGCACTCATGATTATAGCTTGTGGTATCCTCGAACTAATTCATTTGATCTAATAGGATACACGGATGTCGATTATGTCGGTTGCAAAGTTGAAAGAAAAAGTACTAATGGAAACTTTCAATTTTTTGGACATTTCCTTGTCTCTTGGTGTAGCAAAAAGTAAGCTTGTGTCTCCCTTTCAACAACCAAAGTTGAATACATAGCAGTGGGTAATTGTTGCGCGCACATTTTTTGGATGAAAAACACCTTACTTAACTTTAGTTTGAATTTTTATTGCATGCCTATTTTGTATGATAATGCTAGTGCTATTAATTTAACCAAAAATCCTATTCAGCATTCTAGAACTAAGCACATTGAAATCAAAAATCATTTTATTAGAGATAATATGTTTAAGGTTGATATATATGTTGAATATATTTCAACCAATGAATAGCTTTTTGACATCTTTATAAAACCTTTGGCAGAAGATAGAGTTAATCATCTGAGAAAAGACTTGGGAATTACTAGAATTATATAACTGGTAATTTTGCCAAGGATTTGTTTGTCCACTATTGTAGAACTACTGAAGATACATCTTTCGGATAGAGATTTTGGATGCAATTCCTGAGAAACATGAATCCAAAATTCCATCAACAGAACATCTTTCATTCTACTTTTTGGATGAACTAATTTGGACTCAGTCCACAACCAAAATAACAGCAGCCCAAAACTTATGGAAAGCTCAATTTTTTTGTAGCTCGGAAGAAAGAAGTACATAAGTCCATAAGTCACTTTTTAAATTTCTCAAGTGTTCGTGGTTTTTCAAAAAAAAAAAAAATGACCCTATGTTTGATGAAAAGTCTCTAATGGAAAGTACTTGATTGTACTTATCTACTCTAGAACCAAGGAAATTACAAAAAAAAAAGGGCTATATCTTTCTCTCTCCTAGAAATTCGAAACTGTCATTGCTCTATTTACTTCTCTCACAATCGTATCTTCATCTTTCCCAATTGAATAAAAAATCCTTCATCTTCCTCTAGCTTTTGTCATGACAAAAGTGTCAAAATCTGACAAAGGAACCACGCAAACGATGTGGATGGGCAAGAAAAGCAAAGCAGCGACTAAGACAAAAGTTGTTGCTATCGCATAATTGGCCACAAAGCAGAAAGGAAAGAAAATCATTGACGCAGTTTCATGATCTGGCTCATAAACAGAGCATACTGCCCTACAAAGCTCTAAAGCCTAGTACCACACTTTCTTGATAAAAATGTGAGTCTGATTTTAATGATTAGCTATTTAGAAATAGGATTGTGGTCACGGGATATCGTGTTGATGCTAAGGCATTTTCAAACTTCTCTGACATCTAGAATATGTTTGAAAATCTTGGTTGGGGAGGCCTTATTGTCAATTGATAGGAAACTCGACACCCATCTGGTTTGGGAGTTTTATGGTTATTTGAAGATGGTGAAGGATCAAAACGAAAAATATCAAAGAAAATGCAGTGGAAAATTTTTCAGTTTTCTGAGCTACAACTAGGAGAGAGTACTTACTTTTCTTTATTGGTTGCGAATTAACCAATAAAGGGCCGGGTTGCACTAGAACTTACATTGGAAGGGGAGAAGGAGGTGTCTACAGTTTAACCGACATTCCTGCCAATCTTCTATTCCTATGCATCAAACGTCTCCAAGCTTCCTCTTTTTGTCTTCCAGAGTATGACTCTACCTTTCTCTTGGGTTAGCTTGGTGAAAGCTCCATCTTTAGACAATAAAAAAATCTCCAAGGGAGAAAGAAGAGAAGAACGAGTGACAAAAGGAAAGACGGCGCACTTGGAGCAGAGAAGAAAAACTTCAGACCACAAAGTTCTTTTTTTTTTTTTTTTCCTTCTAACTTGTACACTTATTTTCGGCCAGCCTTAGGGCTAGATGAAGCCCTACTGACCGAAAACACTGAGCCCTAATGTGCTTGGGGTTGTGCTCATAAATCAGTCTAAGACTGACCCAATCCTCTTAATTAATTAATTAATTATCTTTTTGAGTTTTATTAAATACCCAAGACTAATAAATTAATTATAATTGCACTCTTAATATATCCACCCAATTAATTAATTTATTCCAGCTCAATTCTCTTAATTAATTAATTAATTATCTTTTTTGGGCCTTATAAAAAATTCAAGGCTCATTAATTAATTCTAATTGGACTCTTACAATAAATTTTATTTCCCTTTCAAATAATTATCCATTAACCCTAGATTGTATCTAAACAATACTAAGGAAACTTTAGCTACCCCAGGGACCAAGAGATATATTATTCATGGCTGCTAAGATGACCAAAATACCCTTACTATTAAATATATGCATTTTACCATTTGTAATATTCCCATTTATCACCATATGGTAATATTGACCCCATGAATGATATTGCTAAAGTAATGTCTCCGACCTACATGTGAAATGAAAGAAATACCTCTCCATGTAACACCCATAAATGAGACAAGATAAATGTACTAACACCATCTCAAAGATGTCTACGAATCTTAGATCTCTAGTTTGATAATCCATGAATCACTCGAATGCACTTGTTTATGATTGGAAGCTACCCAAAAGCACACATTCTAGAGTCACATTCCCAGGGCCCTGAATTATTAGATTATCCTGGACAATCACAAGAGGGCGATTTAACTTCAATAAGAGAAGCTTAGAAACTCTATTGTATTAGTCCGTCTTAACTAACTAAAGTAATACACCCAACGTACAAGGTTATTGACCTCACAAAAGAAATCTCACCTAATATACATTACAGTACAAGACCCTAGCTTCGCCAGACTACCAACTCATACTCAAGTATGAAGGTATCCATCCACTCTGTAGCAGTATTAGTATGGTCTTTATAAGTAAAGTACTTTAAGAGAGATCACTACTATAGGTCCAGTTCTACGTATTCGAAATTCTCTTATACTATTGACGTGAGTGAACTACTTATTGATTCACGGTAAACCGTTTCTTATCGGAACTCATGACATAATAGTCTTACATTGTTGAAATGCCCAGTTCAATCAAATGACTAAGAACTCGAATTTTACTTGTATGACAAGTACCCGTAGTTTATACCTTACTGTAAAAAATAACCTAACACATAGACCATTACTTGTCATATTTAGACCTTAAACGTGTAATAAAATAAGAAATAAAATAAATTGAATGAATAAATATTTTATTGCAATATATTTTCATAGAATACATAGTCTTTGAGGGCATATTTTTCAATAATCTCCCACTTGCACTACAAAGACTAAGAAAGTCCATAAGTGCCTACCCCTATGACATCTAAGTATCTACGAAACACCTTTTCTATCAAAGGCTTAGTAAAGGGATCTGCCAGATTGTTGACAGAGGAAATTTGATTGACCCTATTGTCCCATTTCTATGAACACCCGGGTGAGGTGATACTTCTTTTCTATATGCTTGTCCTTCCTATGGTTTCGAGTTTCTTTGCATTATGACACCGTTTCAGTATTGTCACAATAAATCGTGATAGACCTGTCCATGTGCAGTACTACTCCAAGTTCTGTGAGGAACTTTCGGAGCCACATAACTTCTTTAGAAGCTTCTGAAGCAGCAACATACTCAACTTCTATGGTAGAATCATCAATACATGATTGCTTGATACTTCTCCATAAAATAGTTCCTCCAGACGAAGAAAAGACATATCCATTAGTGGATTTTCTTTCATTTCTATCCGTCTAGAAGTCTGAATCTATGTAATTGGTAGGAACTAAACCATTAGCATGATATACAAGCATATAATCTCTCATTTCCTTGAGATATTTTAGTATATGCTTTAAGGCTTGCCAGTGAACTTCCATTGGGTTTGACTAATATATACTAACCATGCTTACTGCAAAGTAGATATCTGGCCTAGTATAAAGCATAGAATAAATGAGACTTCCCACAACTGAAGCAAAAGGGATCCTGCTCATTCTCTGCTTGTCTTCTTGTGTCTGAGGACACACTGCTTGGAAGATAAGGATAATCCAGGTCTAAAGGGCCTAATAGCCCATTTATATTGATCCATGTTGTACTTGACTAAGATCTTGTTAATATAAGCAGATTGGAATAAGCCTAATGTAACACCCCGCTATCTAGGCCCGCCAGGGCCGGGGATGTCGCCCTGTCCAAATGACAAGGGGTCTTTATAACTAGGTTACACAATCAAAATAGCGGAATAAAAATGATATTTTAACTTAAAATTTATTACAACCCTAGAATAAATTCAAGAATAAACCCAAGAATACCAAAAACAATTCCATAATAAAATTTATCCACTCTCATCTCCCCAAAGCATTACACAAAATAAATTATCAGAAAATCTTCCAAAGCAGGTAATATCTAGCTAATCATCCCCACAGCAGGATCGATCTGAAATCATGGTAAAAAGGGTGATGAGACAAAAATCTCAGTAAGTCTGTGTCTGCTTTGAGTGTCCAATGAAAACAGTTCATGAATGCAAAGTATAAAATCTTTATAAAAGAAATACTGGCAAGCGATAAACTGCAGTCAAAATCAAAAGTGGCGTTTTGGCTTTTTTAACCATACATGTACAATAAAATCAACCACTCAAAAGAAATGATTATGGGTTACCACACGTTGGGCCCCATAACCGGTCAGAATGCCGACACTTTGTGCAGACTGACAAAAGGTAGGTGATCGGCCTACTGGGTAAGATACTCCTCCTTCTCTATACCTAAACAACAACCGGGCGTCCATTCTGGCAAAACACAATCACTTAACTGAAATAAAAAATACTAGCTCGAACCAGCATGACTAAATAGCACTGATGTTTCTCTAAGTTGAGTTTATCTTCTGGAGGTGGCCTCTTGCCAGAAGACTCACTCTTGCTATTCAAAACTAGTACTACTAGCCTACCCATATTGAGTACTCAACGTAACTTATCCCACTTGGGAAAAAAATGAACAAAACATAGTTCCACTTGAAAATGGCAATTAAGGGTTTCCAAAGTATTTGTCAAAATCAGTTTTAGAAAGAGTTTTAAGTTTGAGAAAATTTACTTATTGATTTCCAAATAATTTGTTTGACTAAAGTAAGAAAGGAGTCAATCCTCAATTGCCTTTACCGAAATGAGTGTCTTGCACTCCACATTTGGCTTGCCATTAAAAAAAAAAAAATTCATTTTTGCATCAAACAGGTTTTATGCAGGAGCTTACCTGATCCTTACTTACAATAAAGATCTCCAACAGCTGACCTAACCCCGCATGGGGTAAATACAAACCACAATCAAACTCAAGCCAAAATCCACTTTCACAAATAAAACTAACTCAACTCACTACTACAACCATGATCTTAGTGTCCCAAGCTTTAAGGCCAAATAATAAATAAAAAGGTTTATAAGTCAAGGCTAATTTTGATATTTAAAATAATTAGTGTTTTGGGAAATAGGTACCAATAAGTTGAAGGTTTAAATCTTGTTAAATTAATTTAGAGTTTATTTAATGAAGGGTCCTAGGTGGTATTAGGTAAAATAATAATTTATTAATAGTTAATTGCTGGAAAATAATTGATAATTAAAATTAGTTGAAAATAAAGTTTAATGAGTCTTGATTGAAAGATAATAAATAAAAATTTAATAGGTTTTGGTTAAAAGATAATAATTAAATTTTAATCATAAATATTTTACTTGATATGATTATTTTCTTAAAAGGCTTTATCATTTTATATAATATCTATATATATTTTATTTTTCTAGCAAAAGCTATTATTTATTTGACTAAAATATTCTTATTATATATAATAATCCAAATTTACCATTCCTGGGGTTTTTTTTTTCGAAATTACTAGCAAAAATCATAATATTAAATATTTTATTGAAGGAATAAAATTAGCTTAGGGACAACTAGATCATGATCATATTCCTATTGCCAACCACAATCATGAACATATACTCCCTCCAATTCATCAAATCATGAATAAAAGCATAGATCTAAATTTATCAAGGCATGATCCAACCTTTACTAGCATAAACATAATCATGGCTTCAACAATCATACTTGAATATAAATCCTATTCACCAATGGTGACATAATCTCAACATGCTTGATCACATATATCACTCTCAACACGGAGACATGCATTAAACCCTAAAACATCATAATATCATCCAAGATAAATCATCACATGCATCAACCCCAACTCCATCATATACATATATTCATTCATGCTTCAAACTCAATTCATTACAACAACACATGCTTAAACCACACTCATAGCCCATCTCCTTCCAATATCATCCTAGAGACATGAATCTAGAGCCTAAAAAGAGGGTTGAAGGGACTTACTTGATTGATGAGTACCTTGAAGGAGTTTCGAATGGATCTCAACTCCTAGATGTCTAAATCCGTCCATGGGAGATGAAGAAAGCATGGCCATTGGTGAAGAAGTCATTCGGCTAAGAGGGAGAGGGTGTTTGGCCGAGAGAGAGAGAGAGAGAGAGAGAGAGAGAGAGAGAGAGAGAGAGAGAGAGAGAGAGAGAGAGAGAGAGAGAGAAGAAGAAAGTCCATTAGCATGCTTATTCATATACATATTCATTAGAGATCACAGATTAGTGAAGATGAAGTTGATTGAACAAACCTACCCTGAAGGTGTTCTTGATCTTTCACAAAAATTCTGATTTTTTGATCCAAAAGAGCAAGTTGGATTTTGGAGTTTGATGTTAAAAATGGTATGGATGGACTCACGGAAGTGAGTAGACGAAATCTGGATTTTTTGAAAAAAGTTTGAAGTGGTTTGGAGAGGTATTAGGCGAAAGAAGGAGTAGGTGTTCTATGTGTGCTTGAAGGTTGAAGAGAATGGAGAGAGTTTTGGTTGAAGCTGCCGAAATTCTTAGGGATTAGGGTTGGCCGAACTCTTTGAGGAGTTTTGGCAATTGAATTTTTTGGTTTGATAGGAAAAGGAAAGGCTAGTTGTTGAAATCCTAAAAGAATAATTTAGTGAATCAAATTTGGAAACAAAATATGTTGAGAATATCTTGATCAATGGAGAGCTTTTGAAAGCTGTAATGGCCGGCTGTTTGATCAGTGTTTTTGATTGGATGAACGCTGAGTGAAAAAGGTTAACGGTGTTTGATTGTATGCCCTTTTAGACTAGGATTCTGTTGTAAAATTGAATATTTTAATAAAAGAATTTATTTTTAGAAATTGTTTGTGAATTTACTTTTTGTTTGTGCACAATTTTCGTTTGGAACAGACCCATTGTGTTTAAATAAGTGATCCACGTGAATGGTGGTCTTTCACAGTAAGGTATAGATCATGGGTTATTTAACACATAAACATTTGTTCTTAACCTATTGATAAGACTGGGAATCTCATCATGTTTAGGTTATTATGTTATGAATTCCAAATGGGGAATGGCTTATCTTTAGCCAGTGAGTAGTCCACCCACTTCATGACATAAGCGTATTTCGAATACGTAGAACAGGACCTGTAGTAGTGGTTTCTAAAAGTACTATATGATAGAAACCTAGACTACTACCATTACAGCGTGGACTAGTACTCTACGACTTGAGTACGAGTTGGTAGTCTGACGAAGCTGGAAGTATATACTTTTGTACTATATCGCCCCTTGTGGTTGTCCGAATGGTCTAAAATGTCCAGGGTCCTGGGAAACATGACTCGGATGTTTGCTTTAGGGTAGCTCCCTTGGAAAGCGGAAACACTCCAGAAAGTTGTGGATCATTGGATTAGAAACCTAAGGATGGTAGATGTCATTTAGAGGGGTGTTAGTACACTTCTTCCTCTCTAAATGTACGGCGATGTGTAGAGGGGTATTTTAGTCATTTTACTTGTAGGTCGGAGACTTTGTTAATGCAGCATTGTCCTTAGGGTTAATATTTCCTTATGGTGATATTAGAAAATATTTAAAATGGAAAATACGGCTATTAATATAGAAGGGGTATTTTAGTAATTTTAGTAGCCAAGGCGATGTGTCTTTTTGGTCCTCGGAATAGCCAGTAAGTCTTAACTAATTTTGGGTTGAGGAATTAGTCTTAGTTCAAGAGGATTTTATTTTATTTTGTTTTATTCAGGATGTGTAATTTATTATTAGGCAAGAATAAAATAAATAAATAAATAAAATAAGAATAGAAGTAGAGAGAAAATAATTATTTGGTTTAATTCGTTAATTAATTATTCAGGGCCTAGGTCCAGTATGAATAATTAGGAAATTAACCTGGGCTTAAATTAGGAGAAATAATTAATGCTTAATTATTTATTCGGTTATTTATATAAACCCAAGAAATAAATAATTAAAAATTAATTATTTTGGTTCATTTAGGCTCATTAATTATTTATTGGGTTATTTATATAATCCCAGGAAATAAATAATTAATGTTTATTATTTTGGGTCTTTTGGGTCCAAGAGAAATACTAAATATTATTTCGGCCCAATAGCTTGAACCGTATGGTTTTTTTCTAGATACGGTTGAGATGAGTTTAGGGTTAAGCCAAACTTATTCTCAGGATAACATCCGAGTGTTTGAAATATGATATCCCGAGGGATATGTTTATCAGATAATGAGAGACCTAATTTTGGCTGACCAATAAATAAGTCTCTGGTAGAAGAAAAACCCTAATCTCCCTAACACAACTGAGACTTACGTCCCTCTCTCTCTTGCTCACGCCTCTCTCTTCTCTGTTATTTCTCCTTGGAGCTTTGCTAACCAATAGCAAGAGAACCAAGGAGAATTGAGACCGTTCTTCTTCTCCCTTGTGTTCACCGACTAAAGGTTGGGCTGTGGTATATTCTGAGAGTTGAAAGGCTTGGCGTTCATGCAAACAAGGCGAAGTAGGAGGCTAGCGGGTTTTCAACCGGAAGCTTCTTCAAGTGGGCAAGGCGAAGCAACTCTTGTCGTTCAAGCCACTCCTACTCAACCTAGTAGGCTTAGAGCGCACAAAGGTATGATCTTTATGCTTCCGTGTGGCCTTTAAGGCTTGCATTTTTTTTCCTCTGTTTTTTTCTTTGGTGCATGCTTCCTCTGTTTTTCGGACCCTCAATGTGGTATTAGAGCCAATGGTTCTTTGATCAATATAGGGAGCATGGTAGTTAATAAAAATGGAGAAGATGATTATACCTGTGATCTTTCGCTATTTTGGTATGGGATAGGATGACTGTGAGCTTCACCGTTGAAGCATAGGACTCTTTGTAATAAATTTTGGCTTTGATGTTTGATCGTGTAAACCCAATTTAAATGGGTATAGGCGGTTGTGTTTTTATTTTGGATGAGTTTTTGTAAGTAAAAATGTCCAAAGAAGCTAATGAAGTAAGCAAAAATCGAAGCGCAGAGGTCTCTGCAACTTTCGCACGTAAGAGAAAGAAAAACGAAGAAGAGAACTGTTCCTAAGCCATTTGAGTCGCGCCGAGCCTCTACTAAGCCACTGCCGAAATTGTGAGTGAAGCCACGTTGTTCATGCCTTGGAGCAAAGCCGATTTGAAGGTGATTTGAGCCGTTTCAAATTGAAGAATTGCAATTGAATTGCAATTCATCCGCACGGGTCATGCAGCTGGGTCGGAGCCGCCATTCGGATAAACATGCGGGTCGACGTGAGAGAACATCTGGGCACGGGTCACGGGCATTGGCATGATCCGCGGGTCCTCGTGCGAATCCAGCGTGCACATGCACCAGGCGCGTGAGTAGGCGATCGGGCGTGGGTCAGCGGGCGGTTCGGGCGCGGGTTCTCGGGCGGGCGGGCGGCTTGGCAGATTGAGGCAGTTGATGATCTGGTGCGGCTGGTGCACCGTGGCTGCGGTGGACCATAGATCAAAAGGCTCTGATCCAGTGCGGCGGGTGTACATGGACCGACAGATTTGTTTTTTGCAATTTTCTTTGTTTTTTTTCCCGTTTTGGGTCCCATACCAGGCGAAGTTAATATTTTTGCAATATTTTATATTTTTGGAATATATTTGCATGAAAAATATTAGTAAGGGAATTTAGGATTAAACAAGATAATTAATTAAATAATTAATGTGTTTAATTCTATTATTTGGGCACTTAGGTTTAAAAATAGAAAAGCATGAAAACGTTTACTGTTTTCTGGCATGCTATTTTTTTGCATACCTTTGTGCGCCTTTTCTCCAAGACCAAAGTCTTTGGGAACATTTTTTTTGACAAGAAAAACATTTTTCTTCAAAAATATTAAATGGTTATTTTAATTTGTAAAAAAATTAATCCTTGAATATTTTCTCAAAGGATTTAATCCTTGACATAGAAAATATATTGGATTTAGATATTTTTGTAAATTAAAATGTAGAGCCATTTTGTTTTATTTTGCACTAGGAAAAATTGTTTTGTCGAATAAACTTGAGACTAAAGTCTCTAGAAAGTTTTAACTGGAAAATTTTTGAAATCATTAAGTTTTAACTTAAATAAAATTAGTCCATGGAAAAATCTCTCAAAGGATATAAACATTCACATAGAGATTTTAGTGGACTTAGATATTTTATTTTTGAGTTAAGGAAAAACTTAATTGAAATTTCAAAAGGTTATTTTTCTAGAAAACCTTTATTTTAAAAGACTAAGTGGGAGAGGGGTTCCAACTGCCCCACGACTTCCATCACGGTGCTCATTAGAGATCGTGGGTCTCCTCGCGTCACACTGGGAGTGAACCCGTATAGGATGGGGATACCACAAGGATCTAGATCTAATGGAAGGATGTAATTAATAACCCGGGGCACGTACTATGATCGGCCAGCCCATGTTGGAGGTAATAGTGCGAGGTATGTCCATAGGAAATGAGAGGAAATGACCATCCCACGATGGTGTTATCCTCTAGATCGTTAAAATTAATTTGTGGTGGTTAATACACTTAGCTTAGGGAACTGTTAATCTTCCTAAGAAGCTATGTCAGTTTTCCTAAGAGCCAAATTATTTTCAGTGCACAAAATTTATTTTGTTTTCACAAAATAAATTCTTTCTTTTATTTTTCGATTTTCAGAAATGGTGGGAGGTTCTTTTAGTCTATTGGCCGTTATTCTCAGGGAGAATAAGTTAACGGGTCCAAACTATGTGGACTGGAAAAGGAACCTAGACATAATACTCACAGACGAAGAGTATAAGTATGTCCTTTACGAGACCTGCCCTGTTATCGGGGAAGGTTCCATTGCTGAAGAGTGAGAGGCTAAGAAGGAGTGGAAGAAGGCTGATGAAATGGCACGTTGCTATATGTTAGAGTCCATGTCTAATGTGCTCCAGTCAAAACACGAGCACATGGCTTCTGCATATGACATCAGTCAATCATTGGCTACTATGTTCGCAGACAAGAGCCGTCCCGCAAGGCAGAAGGCTCTTCGAACTATTATAAACACTAAGATGGCTGAGGGAGCATCAGTCCGAGAGCATATGCTTAAGATGATTGCTGCTTTCGAGGAGGCAGAAATCTTAGGGGCTGTTATTGACCCCGAGAGCCAAGTGGACATGGTTCTCGAATCTCTACCGGGCTCCTTCACTTAATTCAAGTTGAACTATATCATGAATAAATTGAACATGAGTTTAACTGAATTAATGAAGGAGCTCCAGATAGCAGAGAAGGTCATGAACCCGCAGTCAAAGGCCATGATTGCTAAGGCTTCTTCCTTAAGAACAGGGCCTAAACCCAGAAAGTTCAAGAGGAAGAAGGGGAATACAGCAACCCAGCCCAAGACCGAGCCCAAGGACAAACCAAAGGGCAAGTGCTTCAAATGTGGGAAGAAGGGACATTGGGAAAATGAGTGTCCAGATCTTCAAGCCAAGAAAAATCCCACAGGTAATGTTTTCTATCTAGAGTCTATATCAATGGTAGGATCAACTTCCACTTGGATTGTTAATTCAGGAGCCACTGATCATATCTGTAACTCCTTGCGGGGATTTAGGAAGATTAGAAGACTCAAGAAGGGCGAACATGGGCTACGAGTGGGTAATGGAGCACAAGTTTAGGCCCTTGCAGTGGGAGAGCTGGATCTTATTTTTAATTGTAATAAGATAGTGGTTTTAAAAGATATTTTATATGTACCTGAATTTCGTCAGAATTTGAATTCAGTTGCAAAACTTGTAAATCAAGGGTATTCTGTATCTTTCCATTCTGGTATTTCTATCAGTAGAGATGGAGAGATTTTATGTACTGGGCACATGTATGGAAATCTGTTCTTTTTAAACCCTATTAACAACCAATCAAATAACGCTCAGTCTAAACCTTTAACTAAGAAGAGAAAGACCAATATCAATGATTCATACATTTGGCATCTAAGGTTGGGTCATATTAACTCAACCAGGATTCAGAGGCTAATCCATGTTGGGCTTTTGGGCTCATTGAGATTGGAAAGTTGGCCTCAGTGTGAATCCTACCTGATGGGAAAGATGACCAAGAGGTCATTTAGGCCAAAAGCGGATAGAGCTAAGGAGGTGTTGAGTCATGTTCACACTGATGTGTGTGGTCCATTATCTACACCAGCTAGAGGAGGTTTTGAGTACTTCATCACTTTCACGGACGATTGTACGAGGTATGGTTACATTTACCTGATGAGACGCAAGTTTGACTCTTTTGACAAGTTCAAGGAGTTTAAGGCTGAAGTGGAGCGTCGGACAGGTAAATTAATCAAAACCTTACGATCAGATCGTGGTGGAGAGTTCCTCCCAGGTGAATTCAAGGACTACATGGTACATCATGGGATAGTATCCCAACTCTCTTGCATCGGGAACACCCCAGCAGAACGGAGTAGCTGAGAGAAGGAACAGGACGTTGATGGAAATAGTCCGAAGCATGATGTCTCATGCTACTCTTCCAGTGTCCTTTTGGGGATATGCCCTGGAGACAGTGGCATATATTCTGAACTTGGTGCCTTCCAAGTCAGTACCTAGGACTCCCTATGAGATGTGGACTGGGCGTAAGCCAAGTCTGAATCATCTCAGGATTTGGGGTTGTCCAACTTATGTACTGGTCAAGGGAGACAAATTGGAATCAAGATCAGAATTATGCTATTTTGTTGGCTATCCAAAAGGGATAAAAGGAGGTTACTTTTATCATCCTGAGGAGCAGAAGGTACTAGTCAGTACCAAAGCTAGATACTTGGAAGATGATCAAAGTACTTCCACTAAAGGTTCAACAAGGTTGGAACTTGAGGAGAAGTTATCTACGGAATCAACTTCTTCTGACCCGATTGTGGAGCAAAAAGAGGCACAACCTCAAGAGTCTGTGCAAATGGAGCCTCGTCGTAGTGGGAAAGTATCTAGGGTTCCGGATAGATGGACTGGAGAAGCCTTTGAGCTGGTTTCTGACCATCAGGAACAAGACCCCACTAGATACGATAAGGCTATTGTTGATGCCGATGCAAATTTGTGGCATGAAGCAATAAAAGTCGAGATTGAGTCTATGTACCTCAATCAGGTTTGGGATCTTGTAGCTTCACCTGAAGGGATAAAGCCTATTGAGTGCAAGTGGGTGTACAAGAGAAAGAGGGGAGCAGATGGGAAGGTAGAAACCTTCAAAGCTAGGCTTATGGCGAAAGGGTATACTCAGAAAGAGGGAATCGACTATGAGGAAACCTTTTCCCCGGTAGCCATGTTTAAATCCATCCGCATCCTTCATGCCATCGCATGTCACTATGACTACGAGATATGGCAAATGGATGTCAAGACGGCATTCTTAAATGGCCATCTTAGCGAAGACATCTATATGTCCCAACCGGAAGGCTTCATTGCTGAAGGCCAGGAACATATGGTTTGCAAGCTTAAGAAATCCATTTATAGACTTAAGCAGGCATCGAGAGTATGGAACATTCGTTTTGATGAGACTGTAAAGTATTATGATTTTATTCAAAACGAAGATGAACCATGCGTGTATAGGAAACTTGAAGGCATTAATGTGGTTTTTCTTGTCCTATATATGGATGACATTCTACTCATTGGAAATGATATAGGGACATTGTCATCTACAAAGGTTTGGCTGTCTAGTCAATTCAGTATGAAGGACTTGGGAGAAACCAGCTACATTCTCGGGATTAGGCTTTTTAGAAATAGGAAGTAGAGAATGTTAGGGTTATCCCAAGCAACATACATTGACAAGATGCTGGCCAAGTACAGCATGGACTCATGCAAGGGAGCTCTCATCGCTTCCA
This sequence comes from Voacanga thouarsii, assembly GCA_026120185.1. Lineage (NCBI taxonomy): Eukaryota > Viridiplantae > Streptophyta > Magnoliopsida > Gentianales > Apocynaceae > Voacanga > Voacanga thouarsii. The sequence goes on from JANUWF010001135.1 coordinate 1,919,854, forward strand.
GACATGGGTTGTCATTTTCTTCAAAGGACTGTCCTAAGTCTCAAGAAGAAAAGACTAAGTGGGAGAGGGGTTCCAACTGCCCCACGGCTTCCATCACGGTGCTCATTAGAGATCGTGGGTCCCCTCGCGTCACACTGGGAGTGAACCCGTATAGGATGGGGATACCACAAGGATCTAGATCTAATGGAAGGATGTAATTAATAACCCGGGGCACGTACTATGATCGGCCAGCCCATGTTGAAGGTTATAGTGCGAGGTATGTCCATAGGAAATGAGAGGAAACGACCATCCCACGATGGTGTTATCCTCTAGATCGTTAAAATTAATTTGTGGTGGTTAATACACTTAGCTTAGGGAACTGTTAATCTTCCTAAGAAGCTATGTCAGTTTTCCTAAGAGCCAAATTATTTTCTGTGCCCAAATTTTATTTTGTTTTCACAAACTAAATTCTTTCTTTTATTTTTCGATTTTCAGAAATGGTTGGAGGTTCTTTTAGTCTATTGGCCGTTATTCTCAGGGATAATAAGTTAACGGGTCCAAACTATGTGGACTGGAAAAGGAACCTAGACATAATACTCACAGCTGAAGAGTATAAGTATGTCCTTTACGAGACCTGCTCTGTTATCGGGGAAGGTTCCATTGCTGAAGAGTGAGAGGCTAAGAAAGCGTGGAAGAAGGCTGATGAAATGGCACGTTGCTATATGTTAGAGTCCATGTCTAATGTGCTCCAGTCAAAACACGAGCACAAGGCTTCTGCATATGACATCAGTCAATCATTGGCTAATATGTTCGCAGACAAGAGCCGGCCCGCAAGGCAGGAGGCTCTTCGAACTATTATAAACACTAAGATGGCTGAGGGAGCATCAGTCCGAGAGCATATGCTCAAGATGATTGCTGCTTTCGAGGAGGCAGAAATCTTAGGGGCTGTTATTGACCCCGAGAGCCAAGTGGACATGGTTCTCGAATCTCTACCGGGCTCCTTCACTTAATTCAAGTTGAACTATATCATGAATAAATTGAACATGAGTTTAACTGAATTGATGAAGAAGCTCCAGATAGCAGAGAAGGTCATGAACCTGCAGTCAAAGGCCATGATTGCTAAGGCTTCTTCCTTAAGAACAGGGCCTAAACCCAGAAAGTTCAAGAGGAAGAAGGGGAATGCAGCAACCCAGCCCAAGACCGAGCCCAAGGACAAACCAAAGGGCAAGTGCTTCAAATGTGGGAAGAAGGGACATTGGGAAAATGAGTGTCCAGACCTTCAAGCCAAGAAAAATCCCACAGGTAATGTTTTCTATCTAGAGTCTATATCAATGGTAGGATCAACTTCCACTTGGATTGTTAATTCAGGAGCCACTGATCATATCTGTAACTCCTTGCGGGGGTTTAGGAAGATTAGAAGACTCAAGAAGGGCGAACATGGGCTACGAGTGGGTAATGGAGCACAAGTCTAGGCCCTTGCAGTGGGAGAGCTGGATCTTATTTTTAATTGTAATAAGATAGTGGTTTTAAAAGATATTTTATATGTACCTGAATTTCGTCAGAATTTGAATTCAGTTGCAAAACTTGTAAATCAAGGATATTCTGTATCTTTCCATTCTGGTATTTCTATAAGTAGAGATGGAGAGATTTTATGTACTGGGCACATGTATGAAAATCTGTTCTTTTTAAACCCTATTAACAACCAATCAAATAACGCTCAGTCTAAACCTTTAACTAAGAAGAGAAAGACCAATATCAATGATTCATACATTTGGCATCTAAGGTTGGGTCATATTAACTCAACCAGGATTCAGAGGCTAATCCATGATGGGCTTTTGGGCTCATTGAGATTGGAAAGTTGGCCTCAGTGTGAATCCTACCTGATGGGAAAGATGACCAAGAGGTCATTTACGCCAAAAGCGGATAGAGCCAAGGAGGTGTTGAGTCATGTTCACACTGATGTGTGTGGTCCATTATCTACACCAGCTAGAGGAGGTTTTGAGTACTTCATCACTTTCACGGATGATTGTACGAGGCATGGTTACATTTACCTGATGAGACGCAAGTTTGACTCTTTTGACAAGTTCAAGGAGTTTAAGGCTGAAGTGGAGCGTCGGACAGGTAAATTAATCAAAACCTTACGATCAGATCGTGGTGGAGAGTTCCTCCCAGGTGAATTCAAGGACTACATGGTACATCATGGGATAGTATCCCAACTCTTTTGCGTCGGGAACACCCCAGCAGAACGGAGTAGCTGAGAGAAGGAACAGGACGTTGATGGAAATGGTCCGAAGCATGATGTCTCATGCTACTCTTCCAGTGTCCTTTTGGGGATATGCCCTGGAGACAGTGGCATATATTCTGAACTTGGTGCCTTCCAAGTCAGTACCTAGGACTCCCTATGAGATGTGGACTGGGCGTAAGCCAAGTCTGAATCATTTCAGGATTTGGGGTTGTCCAGCTTATGTACTGGTCAAGGGAGAGAAATTGGAATCAAGATCAGAATTATGCTGTTTTGTTGGCTATCCAAAAGGGATAAAAGGAGGTTACTTTTATCATCCGGAGGAGCAGAAGGTAATAGTCAGTACCAAAGCTAGATACTTGGAAGATGATCAAAGTACTTCCACTTCAACAAGGTTGGAACTTGAGAAGAAGTTATCTACGGAATCAACTTCTTCTGACCCGATTGTGGAGCAAAAAGAGGCACAACCTCAAGAGTCTGTGCAAATGGAGCCTCGTCGTAGTGGGAAAGTATCTAGGGTTCCGGATAGATGGACTGGAGAAGCCTTTGAGCTGGTTTCTGACCATCAGGAACAAGACTCCACTAGATACGATTAGGCTATTGCTGATGCCGATGCAAATTTGTGGCATGAAGCAATAAAAGTCGAGATTGAGTCTATGTACCTCAATCAGGTTTGGGATCTTGTAGCTTCACCTGAAGGGATAAAGCCTATTGAGTGCAAGTGGGTGTACAAGAGAAAGAGGGGAGCGGATGGGAAGGTAGAAACCTTCAAAGCTAGGCTTATGGCGAAAGGGTATACTCAGAAAGAGGGAATCGACTATGAGGAAACCTTTTCCCCGGTAGCCATGTTTAAATCCATCCGCATCCTTCATGCCATCGCATGTCACTATGACTACGAGATATGGCAAATGGATTTCAAGACGGCATTCTTAAATGGTCATCTTAGCGAAGACATCTATATGTCCCAACCGGAAGGCTTCATTACTGAAGGCCAGGAACATATGGTTTGCAAGCTTAAGAAATCCATTTATAGACTTAAGCAGGCATCGAGAGCATGGAACATTCGTTTTGATGAGACTGTAAAGTCTTATGATTTTATTCAAAATGAAGATGAACCATGCGTGTACAGGAAACTTGAAGGCATTAATGTGGTTTTTCTTGTCCTATATGTGGATGACATTCTACTCATTGGAAATGATATAGGGACATTGTCATCTACAAAGGTTTGGCTGTCTAGTCAATTCAGTATGAAGGACTTGGGAGAAACCAGCTACATTCTCGGGATTAGACTTTTTAGAAATAGGAAGTAGAGAATGTTAGGGTTATCCCAAGCAACATACATTGACAAGATGCTGGCCAAGTACAGCATGGACTCATGCAAGGGAGCTCTCATCCCTTCCAGACATGGGTTGTTATTTTCTTCAAAGGACTGTCCTAAGTCTCAAGAAGAAAAGGACAGAATGAGTAGGATTCCCTACGCTGCGGCTGTGGGAAGTCTCATGTACGCCATGCTGTATACTAGGCCAGATATCTTCTTTGCCGTGAGCTTAGTTAGCAGATATTAGTCAAACCCAGGGAAGGTTCATTGGTAAGCTGTAAAGAATATTCTCAAGTACCTCAAGGGAACGAGAGATTATATGCTGGTTTACTGGGCTGATGATCTGGTTCCTACAGGATACACAGACTCAGACTTCAAGGCGGATAAGAATGAGAGAAAATCCACTAGTGGATATGTCTTCACCTTGTCTGGAGGAGCATTTTCATGGAGGAGTATTAAGTAGTCTTGTATTGCTGACTCAACCATGGAAGCTGAGTATCTGGCAGCTTCGGAGGCGTCCAAGAAAGCAGTTTGGCTCCGGAAGTTTCTTTCAGAACTTGGAGTCGTACCACATATGGACATGCCGATTGTGATGTATTGCGACAACACTGGAGCAGTATCACAATCTAAGGAACCTCTGAACTACAAGAAGGGGAAACACATCGAGAGGAAGTACCATCCGATCCGGGATTTCATCTAGAGACGGGAAGTCACGGTGGAACATATTGCCTCAGAAAATAATTTAGCAGATCCATTCACCAAGCTTTTGGCTGAGAGAGTCTTCAAGAGATACTTATATGCCATAGGGGTGGGCACCTATGGACTTACCTAGTCTTAGAGTGAAAGTGGAAGATTGTTGAATTGTATGCCCTCATAGACTAGGTTTCTATTGTAAAATCGAATATTTTAATAAAAGAATTTATTTTCAGAAATTGTTTGTGAATTTACTTTTTGTTTGTACACAATTTTCATTTGGAACAGACCCGTTGTGTTTAAATAAGTGATCCATGTGAATGGTGGTCTTTCACAGTAAGGTATGGATCACTGGTTATTTAACACATAAACATTTGTTCTTAACCTATTGATGAGACTGAGAATCTCATCATGTTTAGGTTATTATATTATGAATTCCAAATAGGGAATGGCTTACCTTTAGCTAGTGAGTAGTCTACTAACTTCATGACATAAGCGTATTTCGAATATGTAGACAAGACCTGTAGTAGTGGTTTCTAAAAGTACTATATGATAGAAACCTAGACTACTACCGCTACAGCGTGGACTAGTACTCTACGACTTGAGTATGAGTTGGTGGTCTGATGAAGCTGGAAGCATATGCTTTGATATGCTATAGTTGAGGTTCGATAGTAGAACCAATATACTTGTGTATTGGGTATATATAACTAGTTATTTAAGATAGACTTGTACAAGATAGTTTCTGTACTATATCGCCCCTTGTGGTTATCGGAATGGTCTAAAATGTCCAGGGCCCTGGGAAACATGACTTGGATGTTTGCTTTAGGGTAGCTCCCTTGGAAAGTGGAAACACTCCAGAAAGTCGTGGATCATTGGACTAGAATCCTAAGGATGGTAGATGTCATTTAGAGGGGTGTTAGTACACTTATTCCTCTCTAAATGTACGGCGATATGTAGAGGAGTATTTTAGTCATTTTACTTGTAGGTCAGAGACTTTGCTAATGAAGCATTGTCCTTAGGGTTAATATTTCCTTATGGTGATATTAGAAAATATTTAAAATGGAAAAACGACTATTAATATAGAAGGGGTATTTTAGTCATTTTAGTAACCAAGGCGATGTGTCTTTTTGGTCCTCGGAATAGCCCGTAAGTCTTAACTAATTTTGGGTTGAGGAATTAGTCTCAGTTCAAGAGGATTTTATTTTATTTTGTTTTATTCAGGATGTGTAATTTATTATTAGGCTAGAATAAAATAAATAAATAAAAATAAATAAAAATAGGAGTTGGGAGAAATTAATTATTTGGTTTAATTCGTTAATTAATTATTCAGGGCCTAGGTCCAGTATGAATAATTAGGAAATTAACCTGGGCTTAAACTAGGAGAAATAATTAATTCTTAATTATTTATTCGGTTATTTATATAAGCCCAAGAAATAAATAATTAAAGATTAATTATTTTGATTCATTTGGGCTAATTAATTATTTATTGGGTTATTTATATAATCCCAGGAAATAAATAATTAATGTTTATTATTTTGGGTCTTTTGGGTCCAAGAGAAATAATAAATATTATTTCGGCCCAATAGCTTGGACCGTAGGGTTTTTTCCAGATACGGTTAAGAAGAGTTTAGGGTTAAGCCAAACTTATTCTAAGGATAACATCCGAGTGTTTGAAATATGATATCCCGGGGGATATGTTTATCAGATAATAAGAGACCTAGTTTTGGCTGACCAATAAACAAGTCTCTGGTAGAAGAAAACCCCTAATCTCCCTAACACAACTGAGACTTACGTCCCTCTCTCTCTTGCTCACGCCTCCTTCTTCTCTGTTATTTCTCCTTGGAGCTTTGCTAACCAATAGCAAGAGAACCAAGAGGAATTGAGACCGTTCTTCTTCTCCTTTTTGTTCACCGACTAATGGTTGGGCTGTGGTTTATTCTAAGAGCTGAAAGGCTTGGCGTTCATGCAAACAAGGCGAAGTAGGAGGCTAGCGGGTTTTCAATCGGAAGCTTCTTCAACTGGGCAAGGCGAAGCGATTCCTGTCGTGCAAGCCACTCCTACTCAACCTAGTAGGCTTAGAGCACGCAAATGTATGATCTTTACGCTTCCGTGTGGCCTTTAAGGCTTGGATTTTTTTTCCTCTATTTTTTTCGTTGGTGCATACTTCCTTTGTTTTTCGGTCCCTCAAATGGTGGCCAAAAGGAAGGAGTGCAATGGTGAAGGAAAGGTCTGGCTGTTTAAGGGACATTTTATGGAAGGTTGCTAAATTAATATTGCTAGAATTTTGGTATTCAATCAAGGCATGATTGCAGTGATTTGTTGGAGATATTTTCGTGCAGCCATGTCTGATTTTCGTGCAGAAGCTTGGGGAAAACAATGGACTTCAGTTCATGGCTGTTTAAGAAAGGTTTGTGCCAAAGAAAGATGAAGTTTCGGCCAGGGCTGAAATGGAAAATAAAGCTGGAAAATTCTGTCCAGTGATTTTCGCAAGTTGGAAAGAATTTCTGGGCAGATTTTCTGCCATTGTTTAGTCGATTTTGCAGAAGAATTTAAGGGGATTTTAGAGGTCTTTCAAGGCTGGTTTCCAGCCTTCTTTATGGAGGAAAAACATGGCTAAGGAGCTGGGTGAATCTGGAGGAAAACTGCTTGGTTTAAGACCACCTAAACTGCGATTTTGCCCAGAAATTTTTTTGGTTTTGCACAGCATTTGTGCAGTTCGAAAATGGCTAGAAAAATTCAGATTTCAAGCTGATCAAATGGGCCATTTTCTGGCAGCATTTAAAAGGGAATAATGGCTGAGAATTTCGACATCTTGATGGCCCAAGAAGCTGGAAAATTTTAGTTCATTACGTGAAGGAAAATGAACCTAGCTAGCGTAAAGTTTAGAAGGTTCACTTGGGGAATTAATTCTCTTGGAATCCTTCCCCATCTCTTCCACATTTTTGGTCCATAAGATGTCTTTCACTAAGACATTTTGAACCTTCAAAGCCACAACACTTTACTGAAATTTCTGGAATGAAATTGGCTAGAACAAATGTGACCAATCTAACGAATTGAGAATTAAGGAAAATTAAGGATCAAGAAAGAATGATTTCCTTAGGAATTTTGTGTAGGATACAAGAATAGGATTAGGGTACTCCTATCATATCTCCCCTAGGACAATACCTCTACTCTACTCTAAAGCACTTAAGACCGAAAATACAACCTTCCAAAGCAAAAATAAAATTTAATCATGCTAAAATTCCAATGATGGGATTTGAACCCAAGACCTCAAGAATTAAATCCAAAGCTCTAACCACTAAACCACAACAACTCTTGTTTTTATTTTCTCTCCAAAATATTTTTCCTATTTAATCCTCAAGCTATCTTCCTATTTTCACCTCAAGCAAAAATTACCATTTTGTCCTTCTTACTCAATACTCACAATTAAGCCTTCTAGGCCACAAAACACAAATCCAAAGCACATAATTTCATATAAAAAATATATTTAAGCATGCAATAAAATATGATATGCATTCCAATCCCCTTACTCTAAGGTTGGTTTCGACTGGGGTTTCACACCTAACATTCTCTGCTTCCTATCTTTAGGAAGCTTAAATGAGAATGAAGTCTCACTTGAGTCATATATGTGTTCGGACATTGAACAAAATGTTTTCATCACCTCATTGCATCATATGTCTCTTGAAAATAAATGCTTATGTGACAAAATTTGTTCTCTTGAAACTATGGTTAGCAATTTTAACAATATGAAGAGTAAAGTTGATGATTTTAGCTCATGCATTGACAAGTTTACAAATGGCAAAAATAATTTGGAAAAATTGCTTGAGGTACTACACACAAGTGGAAACTGAAATGGTCTAGGCTATAGATATGACAACAAAATTAAAAATTACAAATTTCTCTTTGTAAGAGCTGCTTCATCACATATGATACATAGCTGTTTCATATATTGTGAAAAATTTAGACACAAAGCATCTAATTGTCATATTACGAAGAAGGTGCAATTTGGAATGAAAACTGTTTGGAGGGTAAAAGGAACTATCAATAACCCCTATGGACCCAAAAAGGTATGCGTACCAAAACTCAATCTTCCATCTTATATATAGGAATATTTGTTGGACAAAGGGAACTCCACAAAATAGTTTTTGAATAGTGGATGCTCACGGCACATGATAGGAAATGCTAGACTGTTGAAAAGTATTCAAGCTACAAGAGATCAATTTGTCACTTTTGCAAACAACAAGATAGAAAAATACTTAGTATATGTAATATTAGTAAGGGACCTTCAACTATCATCAAGCATGTGCTAATAATTGATAAAATAGAGTATAATATTCTTAGTATGAGCCAACTATGTGACAATGGATGCAAAGTTATTTTTGGAAAAGATTATTACATCATCATGGATAGTTCCAACAATATGACTATTCTTGTTGCTAATCGTGTTGGAAATGTTTATGTTATTTATTTTAATGATCTTGTAGCACATGATATTAGATGCATTTCTATGAATGAAGACGATAACTATCTTTGGCATAGAAGGGTAGGTCATGTATCTATTGATTTCCTAAACAAATTATTTTCAAAAAAACTTGTTAGAGGACTGCCTAAAATAAGATTTGATAGAAATCGGGTGTGTGATGCTTGCCAATTTGGAAAATAAACCAAAACATATTTTAAGCCCAAGAAAATGATTTCAACATCAAAACCTTTTGAGCATATACACATAGATTTGTTTGAACCAATGAGGACCACTAGTCTTGGTGGTAAGAGGTATGCTTCTGTAATTGTGGATAACTTCTTAAGATTCACTTGGACCTTGTTTTTTGCTCAAAAGGATGAAGCCTTCTCTGAATTTTCAAAACTACTCAAATGTGTTCAAAACTTCCTTGGTTGCAAATTGATCTCAATTAGAAGCGACAATGGTAGAGAATTTTGCAATCGTGATTTTACTAAATTTTCTGAGGAAAGTGGCATTTCACACAATTTTTCAGCTACCAAAACTCATAAAAAAAATGGTGTGGTTGAGAGGAAAAATAGAACCTTGCAAGAAATGGTAAGATTAATGCTATGTGAAAATTCATTTTCAAACTATTTTTGGACTGAGGCTGCGAATACAGCCTGTTATATTATTAACCGAGTTATGCTAAGACCTTTCCTAAGAAAAACTCCTTTTGAACTCGTATTTGACAAAGTTCCATCCATTTCATAGTTTAAAGTTTTTAGATGTAAATATTTTATCCTTAATACTCATGACAACAATAGAAAATTTGATAGCAAATTTGATGAGGCTATATTTCTTAGATATTCTTCCAACAAAAGGTATAAAAAGCATACAATAAGAGAACTCTATGTGTGAAAGAATCCATACATATTGTGTTTGATGAATCAAATATATATTCTTCTAGAAATGATAATGATGATATAGGTGTCTCAAAAGAAAAGGGTAGTAAACAGTATATGGCTCCTCCACTTGATATTCATGCTAAAGAAGAGAAACTAGAACAACAACAAGCTAATGAAAACAATCAACAAATTGAAGAACTCACAACTCAAGATCTGCCAAGAGATTGAAAGTACAAAACTGTCCATCCAAAAGAGCATATCATTGGTGATCCTAGACATGGAGTCAAAACTAGACGGTATTTTGTTAACAACTTTGCTCTACTCTCTAGTACTGAAACACATTGCATTGATGCTGCTTTACATGATGAATTTTGGATTATGGTTATGCAATAAGAGCTGAATCAATTTGAAAGGAATCAAGTTTGGAAACTTGTCCCTAGACCACTTAACCATCCCGTAATTGGCACCAAGTGGGTATTTAATAACAAACTTGATAAGCATGGTAGTGTTATCAGAAATAAAGCTAGATTAGTTGCCCAGAGATTCATTCAAGAAGAGGATATTGATTTATGATGAAACATTTGTTCTCGTTGCTCGATTAGAATAAATAAGAATGTTTCTTGAATTTAATTCTTTCAAAGGTTTTATGCTCTACCAAATGGATGTCAAAAGTTCTTTCTTAAATGGTTTTGTTAAAGAAGAAGTATATGGGAAACAACCTCCTAGTTTCAATTATGAACGTTATCGAAACCATGTTTTTAAACTCTCAAAAGCCCTTTATAGTTTAAATCAAGCTCCAAGAGCATGGTATGAAAGGCTAAGTGGTTTTTCTCTCTCAAAAGGCTTTTCAAGAGGCTTAGTTGATACCACATTATTTATCAAATCTGAAAAATCTGATAATATCTTAATTGTGCAAATATATGTTGATAATAATATTTTTGGAGCAACTAATGTTGGGTATCTCTCGCAAATCATATATGGCGCAGCAAAAAAAAAAAAAAAAAGAGATACCACCCTAGGATATGCATATGTGTGGAAACAAGACATAAAGAGAACAAAGGTAACAACTTTTTACCTTTCATCGATTGTGTGGAAAACAAAATTTTCCTTCTTTAAGTCGAGGCGCGATCCAGCAATCCTCTTGATCAAACACCACGAGAGTAGAACGTCCAACCACTATAATTACAATGTGTGATTATCTCTAATAGAAATCCACAAGGAGGATACATTTAAGCACCAAAATTTCCTGTGCTAGTAGAAAAACAATGGCGGCTAGGGTTTTGATCAAGATCAACGAGAGAGAGAGAAAGAGAAGAGAATGTTGCGTGTTGATGGGGTTGGAGTTGTTTCGTGTCTTACACATCTCTAGGCTTTCATGTGTATATCCCATATCACACGAAAATCTTGCTGAAAATCCTTCGTCTAAGAATTCTAAAATAGTTAGAATTCCCTAATTGTAATTGGAAATATCAAGTTCTCACAATTACAATTTGGACCATAAATTATAACTAATTATTATTTATCCATAATAACTTCTCTTTGTCATAATTAACCCCACTATGTTATCAAATAACATATTGAGTATAGAATCCTCTATTGTGTGTGACCTATTAGGTTTCCCAGTTAATTGGTAGCGAACATGAATTAATCTAAACATCATTGAGATTAATAATCTATAATTAATTAGAATTAATCATATCAATTCTAATCCGGATGGTTTATTAATTCATCAATTAATAAACCTATATTCTCAGATCATGAGTGGTATCTAGCAATATATCATGACCACCCGAGAGTCCAGGAAGTTAAGTGGCTTGACATGAACCCTTCAATAACAAACTACAGTGCAATTAACTCTTTTCACCATACAATATCTTATGTGGTTTGGAGTATGGAATTAATGCCAACTCCCTTCAGAATATATATTAATTCTGCCCCAAATATAATAGTACTTGTACTAGGAACCCGCTACTCTAGATGTGTATCAATTGGAACTGTTTCCAATACTCAATCGACTTGGGTAAAGACTTCTCGAGTAGTAATTTCTACAAGTGGCTGTGAGATATTTGCCCCTACTATTAGAAGTGGTGAATCCTTTATTGATCCTCTCAACTACTTTTGTTTACCTCACAATGTACCCAATATCCATCCCAAAGGCAGCCTTCGATCTGGCTCCAGAGATTGGAATCAAAGCATAAAGCTCAGCAAACAAAGTACCTTGGAGATATCAAGTCTAAGGATACTTGCACGTTTGCTATATTGAGATTATATCACTGGCACTAAATAGTTATCCATGTGATTATCTCATAGCAAGGTCATCCAATGAATTTGTTCCATTAACAAGCATCCGTGTGTCAATTTTGAGTATCTCAATACTTATGGGTATGAGAACCACCGCCTGATCAAATCAAGAAGTCTAACACATGCTAATCTTAATGTATTAATGATGTCCTGTCTCATTAATACTACGACTTGGGACTATTTAAGTACTAACTCTATACAGGGTAGTAGGAATCTCATATCATGATCTCTATCATGATTTTCTTAACACAGTGTTGTACTAGGAACTTTATCTAATAGTTATTTTACATAAAAGTAAACAAAAGAAACTGTGAGATAAATAAGGCCTTTTAATAAAATGTGTCATATATAATGTACAAGTAATTGCCTCTAAGGTATAACAATAATAAACTCCCACTTGCACTAGAGCCAATCATTCTTGTACTAATACCGAATGACTCAAATGACAATCATGTTTCTTTTGGGATAGTGCATTTGTAAGTGGGTCAGCTATGTTCTCATCCATGGGAACTCTCTCTATCTTTACATCATTCTTATCTTTGATCTTCCTGATTAGATGATAGTGTCACAGTACATGTTTTGATCGTTGGTGAGATCGTGGCTCTTTTGCTTTTGTAATGGCTCCATTGTTGTCACAATACAATGTTATTAGACCAACAACGCTAGGAACCACACCTAATTCTATCATGAACTTCTTAATCCAAGCAGCCTCCTTAGCTGCTTTAGAAGCGGCGATGTACTCCGCTTCTGTCGTAGAGTCGACAATAGTCTCTTGTTTGGAACTCTTTTAACTTATTGCCCCTCTGCACAACGTAAACACGTAGCCAGATTGTGATTTGAAATCATCTTTATCATATTAAAAATTGGCATCCGTATACCTGTTTATTTTCAAATCACCTTCTCCATATACTAATAACATATCCTTAATCCTTCTTAAGTACTTAATGATGTTTTTTACAGCCGCCCAATGACTCTCACTTGGGTCAGATTGGTATTTGCCCGTCAAATTGAGAGCACAAGATACACCGGGCCTAGTACATTTCATAGCGCTGCCGAGGCATATAGAATCTTACTCATGTGATCCCTTTCAACTTGTGTCTTGGGAGACATCGACTTTGAAAGACTTATACCATGTGACATGGGAAAGAATCCCTTTTTGGATTGATCCATGCTAAATCTCTTTAGCACTTTATCTATATATGTAGACTGCGAAAGAACAAGTAACCATCTGGATCTATCTCTATAGATCCGTATTCTAAGAATATAGGTTGCTTCACCAAGGTCTTTCATGGAGAATTATTTGGACAACTAAATTTTAACCGTTTGCAAGACAGGTATATCATTTCCTATTAGCAATATATCATCCACATAAAGCAATAATAAAACGATTACACTCCCGCTAACCTTCTTATATACATAAGGCTCATCCATGTTTTGAATGAAACCAAATTCTTTGATTATTTCATCATTCAAAATGGATGTTCCAATTCCTAGAAGCTTGCTTAAGTCTATAAATAGACCTTTGTAGCTTGCACACCTTTGTGCCATCACTGGATGTGAAACTCTCAGGTTGTGTCATAGATACTTCATTAGTCACATTTCCATTTAGGAATGCTGTTTTCACATTCATTTGCCAAATCTCATAATCTTAATGAGCAGCAATGGCTAGGAGTATCTTGATGGATTTTGACATGGCTACTAGTGAGAAGGTTTCGTCGTAGTCAATACCATGTTGTTGACGATAACCCTTCGCCACTAGTCATACTTTATAGGTAACTAAGTTACCATCCATGTCCGTTTTCTTCTTGAAATTCCATTTGCAGTGAATAGGTTTAATTCTTTTGGGTGGATAAACTAAAGTCTATACTTGGTTGTTGTACATGGAATCGATCTCTGATTTCATGGCCTCAAGCCATTTGCAAGATTCTGAACTGTTTAGAACATCATTGTCGGCAGTAGGCTCATCTTCTTCTATAAGAAATACGTCATTGTGGTCACTAACGAGAAATCCATATCTCTCAGGTGCTACACGTATCCTACTAGATCTACAAGGATCTTGTGTAGTAGTAGGTTCATCTATTCTCTCAGTAGATGTGGGATCAGTCGATTGATCCTTGTTTGTTTGATCTTTATGAACTTTACTAAGTTCAATTTTACTCCAAGTGTCCCCTTTTTGCATTTGCTCCTTCTCTAAGAAGACGGCATGCTTCGAAACAAACACTTTATTTTCAGAGGGAGAAATATCTGAAAGATGCTTTCGAATATCCCACAAACAAACACTTGTCAGACTTACTATCAAGTTTGTCTGACTGTGGCCTTTTGACAAAGGCAGGACAACCCCATACTCGCAAGTGAGATAACTTTGGTTTCTTATCATAGAACATCTTAAATAGGGTAGAATCAACTGTTTTTGTTGGAACTCTGTTTAGTATATAAATAAAAGTTTCTAGTGTATGCCCCCAAAACGATTTTGGTAGGTTTGTAGAAGCCATCATGATCCGTACCATGTCTAGAAAGGTTCGATTCCTTTTCTCAGATACACCGTTATGTTGAGGTGTATGTGGTGGAGTCTATTAAGATAAGATCCCATTATCTCTAAGATAATTCCGAAACTCTTGGCTTAAGTATTCTTCTCCTCGATCAGATCTAAGAGTCTTAATACTTTTAACAAGGTGTTTCTGTATTTCATTCTTGATGTCTTTGAACTTATCAAATGCCGCAGATTTGTATTTTATTAAATACAAATACCCGTATCATGGGAATCATCGATAAAGGTTATGAAATAGTTATAGCCTCCTCTTACTTGTATTGACATTGGGTCACATACATCAGAATCTATGAGTTCTAGTAACTCTTTGGCCTATTCTCCTTTTCCTGAAAAAAGGAGTTTTAGTCATTTTACCCAGTAAACAGGACTCGCATATGCCATATGATTCATAATCAAATGACCCTAAGTCACCAAGTTTGTGTAACTTAGAAACACAATTTTTGTTTACATGTCCCAAGCGATAATGCCATAAGTAAGAGGTGTTAGACTTATCCATTTTAGGTTTCTTATTGTTTATATTGAAGACTGGATTATCCAAGTCTAGAACATATAAAATATTAACCATAGTTGCTGAACCATAATGAATATCATTCAATGAAAAAGAACAACATTTATTCTTAAATATCAAATGAAATCCATGTAAGTCTAAACACGCAAATGAGATAATATTTTTCATTAAAATTGGAACATAATGATAGTTTTGTAATTTTAGAATTAATCCCGAAGGTAGGTTCAGCTCGTATGTTCCCATGGTATATGCAGCAACCTTTGCCCCATTTGCAGTACGTAGGTCCACGTCGCCTTTCTCTAGTCTTCTACTGCTCTTTAGTCCCTGCAAGTTATTGCACAAATGAGATCCACATCCAGTATGTAATACCCATATCTCATTTCTAAAGGTAGTATTTACCTCAATCATAAACATACCCGGAGTAGAAATAGAAGTTCTTGTAAGCTTCTCCTTCTGCTTCTTGTCCTTAATGGTTTCCAAGTAGGCTTTGCAGTTGCGCCCCGAGTGGCCCATCTTACACAATGATGGCATGGGCCCTTGGTAGCTGCGTCCTTCTTCCTCACACCACCTTTGGGCTTTATGGGAGCTTTCTTCTTCTTTTGAACTTTCTTCTTAGAAGAAGATTCTACTGATAAGGGCTGAATTAGTTATATTTTTTCTAGTTATTTGAGGCTATTTTGTGATACCTTTTGTAAAATAACTAGACATATTCCTTCATATTTGATATTTTCCTTATAAAAAATACTTTTTTACAATTTTATGCAAAAATAAAGGAAAATTAGAGCTAATTATGTGATTTTTCATAACAAAGGCGACGCTAGCCCGAGAAGGACAGTCGGCGCCGGTTGGCCACTGGAAAGAAGAGGAAAAAGGTATTGAAGGAATAAGGAATAATTGCAATTACAATTGGAAAATTAGAGAAGGAATGGTGGAAAATGGCTAAAGGAAGCAATCGGTTAGCAAATTCACGGCTAATTATGCCGACAACAAAGACAGCAGCAACGAAACAGAAGAAAGAAAGAAAATTAGTAGGGCCAAGGTGGAGGAAACAAAAGTCAACAATGTCAGGCGGTTGGCTTAAAGTGAGCCGATGCAACAATAGCAAGAAGAAAGGAAGAAAAAAAGACAAATTTCGGTTAACAAGGACAAAGGCAAAAGGTCAACAAAGGTGGACAAAAGGAAATTGAATGCATCAAATAATTTCGGTGGAGGTTTGTGGCTCAATTGAG
This sequence comes from Voacanga thouarsii, assembly GCA_026120185.1. Taxonomy (NCBI): domain Eukaryota; kingdom Viridiplantae; phylum Streptophyta; class Magnoliopsida; order Gentianales; family Apocynaceae; genus Voacanga; species Voacanga thouarsii. Next base: position 1,936,018 of record JANUWF010001135.1, read on the forward strand.
CCAAGGCAAGTAAAGTGGCTCAATCAAGCCGTTGCGACAAGCAAAGGGATTCGGCTTCAGATTTTTGGTAGCTTCAAAAAGGCTTCAGCAACTCAACAATTCGAATTCCACAAGAACTGAACATCTTCAGCACAAAACGACAAGAATCAAATTGAAGTCCAAATCTAATTTTCCAATTTAAAAAGTCAATAGCGGTTCCTTAGTGGGTTTTTATTTAGCTTTTCTTAGGTTTTTATTTTAGCAATTTCTATTCCTTTTTTTGTTTTGGATTATTTTTAGGTAATTACTTCTTCTTTACTTAGGATTCTTTTAGGAACTTTGTAAGCCTATAAATAAAGGCCAATTTACCCTAGAAAAGGGAGGTGCATAATGTGTAGGGACTTAGATATATTTTAGAGTGCATCATCAATATTTTCTTGAGATTAATAGTTCAAGGAGGATTGTGCAAGAAGGTCTTCAGAAGAAGAAGGAGGAGGCTTGTCTATGAGTGCTTTCTTTTACTTTGTTTTCTTTTTCTTGACAACGATATGTTAATTATTTTATTGTAATTCAACGTTGTTTAGATATTCATGATATATAGAGTTGTTTGATCTTTTTATTAATTGGTTATTATTCTTGGTATTCAATTACTTGTGCTTATTACGAGATTAGTTGGTTGGTTCTATCCATTGACTTGCTGGACCAAATGGGGTAGATGGTAGTTTCAATTTATTAATTTCATATTCTGTTGGCTATTGACTTGCTGGACCAAAGGGGGTTGATTGCTTAGAACTAGTAATTGAAGGTTAATTGTTGTCTTCCGAGACCAAGTTCATTGATTAATTTCATACTTTGAATTTTTCGAGACTAAGGGAATTTAATTAAAGATTGTGTTTAATGTATCTTTTAGATGAATTAGTTGAGACGGAGTAAGTGATTCTAATTTATCTAGAAGATAGTGATTTCATGGATTGACCGTCGAAGTGAGTCTACTTTAATCCTTCATGATGCTAAGGGAATAATTAGTTATGGTAATTGTTGAGTTCTTTAAGGTCATATTTATCTAAACAATGGTTTGTATTACATACTTCTCTATCCTTGACATATACATATTTTTATTTTATTTTTCTTTTTCTTTGTTTTTCAATTTATTGAGTCGGTTAAACAATGAAAGAAAGGTAATTAATGTCTACTTGTTCCTTGAGGATCGACACTCCTTTGAACCCTATGCTCGGTTAATGATGAGTATGCTTGCTCATATGTGTGATTTGGGTTAAACGTTTTAATTTAAACTTGATTGGGAATGTGCTTAGTTGTTGTATAATTTTTATACCCAAGTCTGAACACATCATCTACCATTAAAACTGAATTGGAATCCTTCTTCATGGAGGACTCCACAGCTTTGAGAAGATTGATCAACTCCAGAATGGTGGACCCAATTTTGTTCATCTGATAGTTAATCACAAATTGTAAGAAACTATTAAGCAAAGACTATAGAATTAAGTCAACACTTAAGTTATGATCCATTGCAAACCCGAGAGATCCAAGCTTCTCTATCAAGTCCAACATCTTCAGCCCATAAGTGGCCACTGAAGAACCCTCTGCCATTTTGCAATGGAATATTTTCTTTGAGATCTCGTATCTCTCAGTTCTGGGATGGCATCAAACAGCTCTCGAAGATGTAGTATAATTGATTGAGCATCCATTTGCTCATGCTATTTTTGCAACTCAGGAGTCATGGATGCCAGCATAATACATGATGCTGTATCACTATCGTCCTGTGCCTTTTGTGGATAGCTTGCTTATCATCATGAACATCTTGAGCTGGTGGTGGCGGAATAGGAATATCTAGCACGTAGAGTAACTTTTTCGATTTGAGAACTATTCTCAAATTTCTATACCAGTCGAGGTAGTTTGATTCTGTTAACTTGTTGGTTTCCAAGATGCTACGTAGGTTTAGGTTTGTTGATATGATGCAAGTGCTCTAGATGTAAAGATAGATAGGTTTAGCTACTTGTGTATGCACGTGAAATGTAAATAATTAGGACTTTAATTAAACGTATTTTTACTCCACTATTTTACTCAAACCAATAGCCCCCACTACTGATTCGGGAAAGCCCGTTGGAAGCTCTCCTAGGGGACCGGTATCAAAATTCCTCAAGAATAACCTTGGGTTTGCCCAACAAGCCACCCTTAAGTTCATTGGTAGGTATGCTATACCAATTACATCGTATGTAGGTACTGGATCGTTGGGTGATTAACAGTTTTTAATCTTAAAGCCTTTTGGGGTACCCTAACATTTCTTCTAAATTTCTTTATGTTTGAGTTTGCCCAACCAGGATAAATAATTTATTTAAACCTGACCCATTAATCAGGAATTTAATTCCATAGCTTGAACATGCCCGATGTCAAGTAGGCTTGGGTTTGCCAAACAACCTAGTTTCGAGAATGGGCTTTTGTTCTTACTATATTAACGAAAGGAATTAGGTTTAATATTAATTGAGTGATTTGTTCCTTTTAGTGCTTTCAACAAATGACATGCATACAAATCAATAAATCACAAAATTGATAATCATGGTAATCAAGTGATTATGTGTTATGGTTATAGACTTTACCCTAAATTAATCTCTTTGATCCATAAAAGAAATCAATATAGTTAACCCTATGTGTTCATGCATGATTTAAGTAGAAGGTCTTACCTTCTCACCTTGTTTTGGTTGCCATCTCCAAAATAGAATAATTCTACTCCTATCTAACCTATGTAAATTAATTACATAATTTCCTAAAGCGAGAAAACCTGGAGTTACATTCGAGAGGAGTTAGATGAGAAGAGAATTACACAAGAATTCTAGGGAAGGTAGGACACGCAGGCCCTATTTCATAAAAAATCAAAACTGTAAAATGCATGAATAGATATAATTGGTTTTAGTCCATAACCATCCACCATGCCATTAATTATGCTTAAACAAAAAAACCATATAATTTTTATTATTCCAAAATCACTATTTTGGAAGAATAAAACAAATTCTAAAATTAATATTTTAGAAAAATACATTAATTTTAAATTTTCAAAATCATTATTTTCAAAAATAAAATTGTTTATATGAAAACTAATTATGAGAAAATACTTTTGGGTTCCGTCTCTTATCAAATGAGAATTTTCCATTTCAAAATTCTATTCCAGATTTTTTTTAAATAGCTGGAACATGCAAAACAGAGCAGAACCGGCACTGGTTTGGATGCCAGAGTCGGAGCCGGCTACGGTTTGGTTTTAAGGGAAAAAGTTTCCAGAAACGATTTCTGGACATTCGCGAAACAACACAGAACCAGCGTCGGCTTGGAGCCGGAGCCAGAGCTGCCGCTGGCTGTAGTCAGGAACAAGGTGATGATTTTAGAAAAATTTTCCAGAAACTGTTTCCGGTACCTTCTTCTTCTGCAAAATTTTAGTGAGAACAATTCCCAGCAGTATTTTCTGTTTTGAAGCTTGAAACAACAACCAATTTGTTAGTTTAAACAAAACCAAAACAGAAAATTAGGATGAAACGGAAGGTAATCAACTATGTTCAAGAAAACATTTTTCTGCAAAAAACTTGCAGCATATAAAGAGAGCATCATTCGAAATATGCTGTAAATTTTACAAAATCATATTGTGCTACGGACCCAACCCACAATGCACGAAACAATTTCAACTCGAGTGAAAACAATTTTCACAGTGGACAAAGACAAACACGAATTCATGAAAACAGCTTCTCATGCCAAAAACAATGTTTGCAATCCACACATAGCATGTCTCTGAGACCATTGTTGGATATCTCTCGCATATCATATATGGTGTAGCGGAAAAATAAGAATGAGATACCACCTCAGGATCCACATATGTGTGGAAAATAAGACATAAGGAGAACAAAGGCAACAGCTTTTTACCTTTCTTTAATCGTGCGGAAAACAAAATTTTCCTTCTTCAAGTCGAGGCACGATCCAACAATTCTTTTGATCAAAGACCACAAGAGTTGAACGTCCAACCACTATAATCACAGTGTGTGATTATCTTTAACAGAAATCCACACGGAGGATACACTCAAGCGCCAAAATTTCTTATGCTAGCAAAAAAAATAATGGCGGCTAGGGTTTTGAACAAGATCAACGAGAGAGAGAGAAAAAGAAGAGAATGTCGTGTGTTGCTAGGGTTGGAGTTATTTTGTGTCCTACACATACCTTAGGTTTCGTGTGTATATCCCATATCACACGAAAATCTTGCTGAAAATCCTCCATCTAAGAATTCTAAAATAGTTAGAATTCCCTAATTATAATTGGAAACATCAAGTTCTCACAATTATAATTTGGACCATAAATTATAACTAATTATAATTTGGCCAAAACAACTTCACTTTGTCACAATTAACCACACTATGTTATCAAATAATATCTTGAGTATAGAATCCTCTATTGTGTGTGACCTATTAGGTTTCCCAGTCAATTGGTAGCGAACATGAATTAATCCAAAAGTCTTTGAGATTAATAATCTATAACTAATTAGAATTTATCATATCAATTCTAATCTAGATTGGTTTATTAATTCATCAATTAATATACCCATATTCTCAGATCATGAGCGGTATCTAGCAACATATCATGACAACCCAAGAGTCTAGGAAGTCAAGTGGCTTGACATGAACCCTTCAATAACAAACTACAGTGCAATTAACTTCTTTCACCATACAATATCTCATTCAGTTTGGAGTACGAAATTAGTGCCAACTCCCTCCAGAATATATATTAATTCTAGCCCGAATATAATAGTACTTGTACCAGGAACCCACTACTCTAGATGTGTATCAATTGGAACTGTTTCCAATTCACAATCGCCTTGGACAAGGACTTCTCGAGTAGTAATTCCTACAAGTGGCCGTGAGATATTCGCCCCTACTATTAGGAGTGGTGAATCATTTATTGACTCTCTCAACAACTTTTGTTTACCTAACAATGTACCCAATATCCATCCTATTAGCAACCCTCGATCTGGCTCTAGAGATTCGAATCAAAGGACAAAGCTCTGCGGACAAAGTACCTTGGAGATCTCAAGTCTAAGGATACTTGCACGTTTGCTATATTGAGATTATATCATTGGTATTAAATAGTTATCCATGTGATTATATCATCACTAGGTCATCCAATGTACTTGTTCCATTAACAAGCATCCACGTGTTAATTTTGAGTATCTCAATACTCATGGATATGAGAACCACCCCCTGATCAAATTAGGAAGTCTAACACATACTAGTCTTAACGCATTAATGATGTCATGTCTCATTAATACTATGACTAGGGACTATTTAAGTACTAACACTATACAGCGTAGTAAGAATCTCATATCACGATCTTTATCATGATTTCCTTAACATAGTGTTGTACTAGGGACTTTATCTAACAGTTGTTTTACACAAAAGTAAACAAAAGAAACTGTGAGGGTCATGTACAATGTACAAGTGATTGCCTCTAGGGCATAACACTAACAACTAATGATTCCTTGTGTAAGAAATTTGCCAAGAAAATGTTGGAAGAATTTGAAATGAGCATGATGGGAGAACTTAACTTCTTTCTCGGTCTTCAAATCAAGCAAACTAAAGATGGAATCTTCTTAAATCAAATGATGTATGCCAAGGAACTACTTAGAAGGTTTGGTACGAACGAAGTAAAAGAAATAACTACACCTATGAGCACTTCGTTAAAGCTTGATGAAGATGAAAAAGTAAGAAAGTGGATGAATCAAAATATAGAGGTATGATCAGAAGTCTTCTCTATCTTACTGCCAGCGGGCCTGATATTATGTTCTTAGTATGTCTTTATGCTTGATTTCGATCATATCCAAATGAATCTCATCTATATGGTATAAAACTAATCTTTAGATACTTAATTGGAACTCATTATTATAGCTTGTGGTATTCTCGAAGTAATTGATTTGGTCTTATAGGATACACGGATGTCGATTATGCTGGTTGCAAAGTTGAAAGAAAAAGTACTAGTGGATATTACGAATTTTTTGGACATTCTCTTATCTCTTGGTATAGCAAAAACAAGCTTGTGTCTCCCTTTCGACAACTGAACCTGAATAGATAGCAGTGGGTAATTGTTGCGCCAAATTTTTTGGATGAAAAACACCTTGCTTGACTTTAGTTTGAATTTTAATTCTATGCTTATTTTGTGTGATAATACTAGTGCTATTAATTTAACCAAAAATCCTATTCAGCATTCTAGAACTAAGCACATTGAAATCAAGCATCATATTATTAGAGATCATGTGTTTAAAGGTGATGTGTGTGTTGAATATATTTCAACCAATGAACAGCTTGCTGACATTTTTACCAAACCTCTAGCTAAAGATAGATGTAATCATCTGAGAAGAGACTTGGGAATTACTAGAATTATATAGTTGACAATTTTGCCAAGGATTTGTTTGTCCTCTATTGCAGAACTACTGAAGATACATCTTTCGGATAGAGATTTTGGACACAATATCTAAGAAACATGAATCCAAAATCCCATCAACAGAACATTTTTCATTCTGCTTTTTGGATGAACTAATTTGGACTTAGTCCACATCCAAAATAGAATCAGCCTAAAATTCATGAAAAACTTAATTTTTTTGTTGTCGGAAGAAAGAAGTAAATAAGTCCTAAAGTCACTTTTTAAAATTCTCAAATGTTCGTGCTTTTTCAAAAACAAAAATGACCATATCTCTGATGAAAAATTTCTGATGGAAAGTACTTGATTGTACTTATCTACTCTAGAACCTAGGAAATCACAAAAAAGGTTATCTCTTTCTCTCTCCTACAAATCCGAAATTGTCATTGCTCTCTTTGCTTCTTTCACATTCGTATCTTCATCTATCCCAATTGAATAAAAAATCCTTCATCTTCCTCTCGCTTCTATCATGACAAAAGTGTTAAAATCTGACAAAGGAACCGCGCAAAAGACGAGGATGGGCAAGAAAAGCAAAGCAGCTGCCAGGACTAAAGTTACTGAAGTAAAATGGAAGAAAATCGCTGAAGCAATTTCACTTTCCAACTCATCAACCAAGTGTACTGCACCACAAAGCTTTGAAACCTAGGTACTACGTTTTCTTGATAAAAAATTTTAGTATGATTTTAATGATTGGCTATCTAGAAATAGGACTGTGGTCATGGGATATCGGGTTGATGCTGAGTCATTTTTGAACTTCTCTAACATCTTGAATATGATTGAAATTCTTGGTTGGCGGGCCTTGTTGTTAATTGATGAGAAACTTGACAACCCTCTGGTTTAGGAGTTTTATGTGATTCTAAAGAAGGTGAAGGATCAAAACAGAAAATATCAAAGAAAACACAGCGAAAATTTTTTCAGTTTTTCGAGCCACAGCTAGGAGAGAGTTCTTACTTTTCTTTATTGGTTGCGGATTAACCAATAAAGGGCTGGGCTACACTAGAACTTGCATTGGAAGTTGAGAAGGAGACGCCTGCGGCTCAACTGGTATTCTGGCCAAACTTCTACAACTACGCATCAAACGTCTCCAAGTTTCCTCTCTTTGTCTTCTGAAGTATGAATCTACTTTTCTCTTGGGTTCGCTTAGTGAAAGTTCCTACTTTAGATAATCAAAATATCTCCAAGGAAGAAAGAATAGAAGAATAATAGACAAGAGGAAAGATGGCACACTTGGAGCAGAGAAGAAAAAATTCAGACCACAAAGTACTTTTTTTTCCCCTTCTAACATGCACACTTATTTTTGGCCAGCCTTAGGGCTTGATGAAGCCCTACTAGCCGAAAGCACTAGGTCGTAATGTGCTTGTGGTCATAAATCAATCCAAGATTGGCCTAATCCTCTAAATTAATTAATTATCTTTTCTGGGCTTCATTAAATACCCAAGACTAATTAATTAATTCTAATTGGACACTTAATATATGTCAACATATATCAGCTTAATTAATTAATTTATTCCAATCCAATTCTCTTAATTAATTAATTATTAGACTAATTAATTAATTCTAATTGGACTCTTACAATAAATTTTATTTCTCTTCTAAATAATTATCCATTAAGCCCAAATCGCGTCTAAACAATACTAAGGTAACTTTAGCTACTCCAGGGACCAAAAGATATATTATTCATAGCTACTAAGATGACCAAAATACCCTTACTATTAAATAGCTGATTATACCATTTTAAATATTCTTTTTTTATCACCATATGAAAATATTAACCTCAAGAATAATATTGCTAAAACAATGTCTCCGACCTACAGGTGAAATAATAGAAATACCCCTCCATGTAACTTCCATCAATGAGACAGGATAAATGTAGTAACACCCATCTCAAAGACATCTACCATCCTTAGATCTCTAGTCCGATAATCCATGACTCACTCGAATACACTTGCTTATCATTGGAAGCTATCTAAAAGCACACATTCTAGAGTCATGTTCCTAGGACGTTGGATTATTAGATTTTCCTGGACAATCACAAGGGGGTGATTTAACTTCACTAAGTGAAGCATAGAAACTCTTTGCATAAGTCCGTCTTAACTAACAAGAGTAATACACTCAACATACAAGGTTATTGACCTCACAAAAGATATTGCACCCAACATACATCATAGTACAAGACAATAGCTTTGCCAGACCACCAACTCATACTCAAATATGAAGGTATCCGTCCACGCTATAACAGTAATAGTCTGGTTGCTATAATTATAGTACTTTAAGAGAAACCACTACTACAGGTCTAGTTCTACGTATTCGAAATACGCTTATGCTAATGACGTGAGTGAATTATTCACCGATTCAAGGTAAATTATTCCCCATTAGAACCTATGGCATAATAGCCTTACCTTGAAGAAATGCCCAGTTCAATCAAATGACTAAGTAGTCAATTTTTAATTATCATACCTGGACCTTAAATATGCAATAATATAAGAAATAAACTAAATTGAATGAATAAACATTTTATTGCAATATATTTACAGAGAATACATAGTTTTTGAGGGCATACTTTCCAACAATCTCATATTTGCACTACAAAGACTAAGAAAGTTTACAAGTGTTTACCCATATGACATCTAAATGTTTGCGAAACACCTTTTCTATCAAAGGTTTGGTAAAGGGATCCACCAAATTGTTGACAGAGAAAATCTGATCGACCCTAATTTCCCGTTCCTGGATGAACTCCCAGGTGAGGTGATACTTCCTCTCTATATACTGGCCCTTCCTATGGTTTTGAGGTTCCTTGCATTGTAATATCGCTCCAATGTTGTCACAATAAATCGTGAAAGGCCTGTCCATGTGAGGTACTACTCCTAGTTCTGTGAGGAACTTTTGGAGCCACACAGCTTCTTTAGAAGCTTTGGAAGCAGCAACATACTCAACATCCATTGTAGAATCAACAATGTAGGATTACTTGATACTTCTCCATGAAATAGCTCCTCCAAACAAAGTGAAGACATATGTACTAGTGGATTTTTTTTTTCATCTTTATCCACCTAGAAGTCTGAGTCTGTGTAATCGGTAGGAACCAAATCATCAGCACGATATACTAGTATATAATCTCTCATTTCCTTGAGATATTTTAGCATATGCTTTACGGCTTGACTGATATCTACTAACCATGCCTACTGCAGACCAGATATCTAGCCTAGTACAAAGCATAGCATATATGAGACATTCCACAGCCGTAGCAAAATGGATCCTAGTTATTCTCTAATTATCTTCCTGTGTCTGAGGACACTGCTAGGAATATTAGGATAATCCATGTCTAAAGGGTATAATAGTCCCTTTACATTGATCCATGATGTACTTGACTAATATCTTGTCAATATAAGCAGACTAGGATAAGCCTAACATTCTTTGCTTTCTATATATAAGAAGCTTAATAACTAGAATGTAGCTAGCTTCTCCAATGTTTTTCATGCTAAATTGACTAGACAGCCAAACCTTAATGAATGACAATGTCCCTACATCATTTCCAATACATACATGATTCATAAAGTACCAAGAAAATCACTTTCCCTTAGTTTGATTTCTAATACACATATGGTTCATCCACCTTTTGAATGAAACCATAAGCTGTTACAGTTTCATCAAAATGTATGTTCCATGCTTCTGACGCTTGCATAAGTCCATAGATGCACTTCTTAAGCTTACAGATCATTTGTTCTCGGCCTCTAGCAACAAAACCTTATGGCTAGTGTTGGGTATCTCTTGTAGATCATATTGTAAGATTTCTATCATGCATAATCAGATTAAGCGCAGCGGAAAACAACAAGAAATCCAAGCCATGGATCACGGGTTTGCAATAGAAACGGGAAAAAGGAGAAGATTGCGTCTATTACCTCGTGAAGCCGGAATTCAAAAATTTTAGAAACAAGAACGCAGGCGCAATCCAGATTATCCAAAACCGTTCACTGCAGCTCAACTGAAGTCCAAGAAAGAACTCCCTCTAGTGATAATCCACACAAAGTTGAATGCTCACAATCTCACAATTCTATGCTAGTAGAATTCAGGAGGCTAGGGTTTTGATCAAGAAGAGAGACGGCTAGGGTTTGATCAAGAGAGAGGCAGAGAAACGGTTTCTCTGTTATTGCGTGAATAGTCTGTCTCAAACCCTAAGGAACCGATTCCTTATATTTATAGATTTATAATTACCATAAATTGCAACTTAATCCTTCAACGTCCAATTGTCAACAAATTGGTCCTTGAAGTTTACTTAATTATAATTCGGTCCCATGAATTATAAAAAACTTATAATTCACCTATAAATATATTCCCTTCTCTTAATTAACCCACAATATTTTCAAATAATATATTTGTGCATTCAAACCTTTATTGTGTGTGACCCATTAGGTTTTCTGGTCTTATTGGTAGCATAATATGAATTAATTCTAACAATATTAGAATTAATAATCCTTAATAAAATAAAGGATTAAAATTATTAATTCTCTAATTAATAAATTCATATTTAGCATATCATGAGCGACATCTAGCAATAACTCTTGACCACCCAAAAGTCCAGAAAGTCAAGAGGCTTGACATGAACCTTTCAATAGCAAATTATCAGTGCAATAAACTCCTTTCAACATACAATATCTCATTTGGTCTAGAGCATGGAATTAGTGCCAACTCCCTCCAGAATATTATTAATTCTGGCCCGAATATTTTAGTACTTGTTCAAGAAATCCATTACTCGATATGTGTATCAATTGGAACCATTTCCATCACATAGTCGCCTTGGCCAAGGACTTCATGAGTAATGAATGTGTTAAACTTCCTGATTTGATAAGGCGGTTCTCATATCCGTGAGTATTGAAATACTCAAAGTTAACACGTGGATGCTTGTTAATGGAACAAGTAAATTGGATGACCTAGCTATACTATCAGGAAGTCTAACGCATTAATGATGTCCTGTCTCATTAATACTATGACTAGGGTCTATTTAAGTACTAACCCTATACACTGTAGTAGGAATCTCATATCATGATCTCTTTCATGATTTTCTTAACACAGTGTTATACTAGGGACTTTACTTAACAGTTATATTACACAAAGGTAAATAAAAGAAATTGTATGATAAATAATGCATTTTATTAAAATAAGATGTGTCATATACAATGTTCAAGTGACTGCCTCTAGGGCATAACTCTAACAAACTCTCACTTGCACTAAAGCCAATCATTGATGTATCTAATACCGAATGACTCAACATGCCTATCATGTTTCTTTTGGGATAGTGCCTTTGTATGTGGGTCAGCTATGTTCTTATCTGTGCCAACTCTCTCTATCTTTATTTCCTTAGTTGCTTCAGAAGCGGCTATGTACTCAGCTTCTGTCGTAGAGTCGGCAATAGTCGCTTGTTTGGAACTCTTCCAACTTATTGCCCCTCCGCACAACGTAAACACGTAGCCTGATTGTGATTTGAAATCATCTTTGTCAGATTGAAAACTGGTATCAGTATACCCGTTTATTTTCAAATCACATTCCCCATATATTAAGAACACATACTTAGTCCTTCGTAAGTACTTAAGGTTGTTCTTTACAGCCGCCCAATTACCCTCACTAGAGTCAGATTGGTATCTGCTCGTCAAACTGAGAGCACAAGATGTCGGGTATCTCAGGCTCGTATCCTATACAACGCAACGGAAGAATAAAATGAGATACCATCCCAGGATCCGCATATGTGGAAAACAAGACATAAATAGATTAGAGATAAAAGCTTTTTACCTTTATTTGATCATTCGAAGAACAATGATTTCTTCTTCAAGTCGAGGCGTGATCCTGCAATCCTCTTAATCCAACTTCATGAGAGTTGAACGTCTAACCATTATAATCACAATGTGTGATTATCTCTAACAGTGATCCACACAGCGAAATACTCAAGCACCAAAATTTCTTGTGCTAGTAGAAAAAGATGGCGGCGAGGTTCTTCACAAGAACAATCAAGAGAGAGAGAAGAAGAAGAGAAGGTATAGGTGGCTGCAATTTTTCATTTGAATTTCACTCTTGGGTTTTCGGTTATATCATCATAAAACTGAAAAGTTCATTGAAAATCTAGAATTCTAAAACAATTAGAGTTTCCTAATTGTAATTGGAAATATCAAGTTCTCAAAATTATATTTTGGACCACAAATTATAACTAATTATAATTTGTCCACAACAACTTCTCTTTCTTGCACTTAACCCCACTATGTTATCAAATAATATCTTGAGTATATAATCCTTTATTGTGTGTGACCTATTAGGTTTCCCAATCAATTGGTAGTGAAGATGAATTAATACAAACATCTTTGAGATTAATAATTCGTAATTAATTAGAATTAATCATATTGATTCTAATTAGATTGGTTTATTAATTCATCAATTAATAAATCCATATTCTCAGATCATGAGCAGTATCTAGCAACACATCATGACCACCCAAGAGTCCAGGAAGTCAAGTCGCTTGACATGAACCCTTCAATAACAAACTATAGTGCAATTTACTCTTTTCACCATATAATATATCATTTGGTTTGGAGTACGGAATTAGTGCCAACTCTCTCCAGAATTAATTCTAACCCGAATACGATAGTACTTGTACCAAAACCTACTACTCTAGATGTGTATCAATTGGAATTGTTTCCAATACATAATCGCCTTGGCCATGGACTTCTCGAGTAGTAATTCCAACATGTGGTCGTGAGATATTCGCCCCTACTATTAGGAATGGTGAATCCTTTATTGACCCTCTCAACTACTTTCGTTTACCTTACAATGTACCTAATATCCATCCCATAGGCAGCCCTCAATCGAGCTCCAGAGATTGGAATTAAAGTACAATGCTCAGCACTTTATCTATGTATCAAAGTACAATCGAGAAAATAAACTACCGAAGCATATGGAATCCTACTCATGTGATCCCTTTCAACTTGTGTCTTGGGAGACATTCTTTAATACCCCGCCCAAAATCGCCTTTGACTATGGGGAAAAAGGTCATGCATTGCATAGCATTTCACATTTCGCGTGTTATCTTAAAATTATTCTTGCATGGGTGCATGTGATTTTCAAAGTTGCTTTTGCATTTGATTTATTTGGTGTGAAATAATTGTATTATCTAAGAGTTGCTTAAGTGAAGTTTAGTCGAGGAGATGGAAGGATGAGAATTAGAGTGAAAAGAATTTCTTAGAGAAATATTAGCATTGGAGTTGGTTTGGAATAGCGGGGAGGTTGGTGATTTTCTTTGGTGACCCGAGTTCAAATCTTACCTCTTGCGAATCTTAGTTTTCTTTTGAAAATTCTTTTTTCTAGACTCCTCCATGTTTTGGCCTAAAAGACCCTAGCCATCCTAGTGAATTTTTAGCACCATTTTTCTAAGGAAATAAGTCTCTATATTTATCTCCTAAATTCAAGGATTTTTTATGTGAATAAAGTTTATTGTTATGTTCAGCTTTTGTTCCCTTTGATTTTCGAAAAAAAAAAAACCTTAGCTGAATAACTAAATTCCAACTTGATTTTAACTTACTAGATTTTGTAATGGATAGTTGGAATTAAAGTGATAGTTTTCTAGTTGGATACCTTGTGGATTTTGAACCTAGAACCTTAGCTAAAAATTTGGAAAATTTTCCAGCTAGGTGCCGCCACTTTTTGAATGAGTTTTAGCCCAACTCAAACTCTTCCAACACTAGGAAATCTTATCCAAAATCTTTTAGCAAATCAGATTTTATTTCAATCCTACTTCAACTAGGTTTTGCTTCCTTTTCCTCGCAAAATTTCGGTAGCCTTGCGCAAGCACAAGCTGTCCAAAATTCCAGCACTCCTAAGTGCAGTCCAACTCTTCAAACCCTAGCTCAAAACACCTAGAACACTCCTCATCAATTCAAATTACCTTAGCCACAAAAAATTAGATTTTATTCACCAAAAATTATAGAATTTTGGCCAGTTTCTACCCAAGAATTTCGACAGCTTCCTACCAGAATTTTCGGCCAGCTTTGCTTAGGGCAATAACCGAAAATTCTGCACTCCAAACACCACTAAAACTCCCTATTGAATTGGCCAATTTTCAACCCCTAAAGAACTCTTTATTTTACCTCTGAATTGTAGACAGAATAGCAACCCAAACAGCCTGGATTTTCTCTCCTTTGGTCTGCAAACATTCGCACAAAAACTACTGCACATGCACAGGATTTTCGGCTACCAAAAGCTGTGCAAACTCTTCCTTGTTTCGGCCAAAACAACTTGAACACACACAACCCTTTTCTTGAGCAATATTTTGGTCAGCATAGGAGAACAAGTCCAGAATGTTTTCTCCTCTTAAACCTTCCCAAAGTCGGCAGCAACAAGGTGCACAACAAGCTGCAATTTTCAGCCTTGCTGTCCACGAAATCTAATGCCATTAAGAGTCTTTCTTAACACCACTATCTAACCGTAAACCAAACTTCCCTAACCTTAAATCACAGTAGTTGACTACCCTCTCCATTCTACATGAAAATTCCAGTAAGAATCTCCCTACAATTTTCGAAAATCACAAGAACAATTCCTAGCAAGAAACCGATCACATTCTAAGGTAAGCAAAAACCATCTTAACCTCTTGATTCCTTTCTTCCATCAATTCTTCTCTTTTTCTTCCCTTGAATCACACTACTTAAAGGATGATTTCAACCCTTTTACCTACTTTCGGTCAAAAACAAGGAAAGAAGGCAGCTTTTCCCTTCTACTCAAACGAACTCGGGACGAACACCATAGGAACATCGAGATTTTGTTAACCCGGTTGTCAAAAGGTAAGGGAATCCTTACCATTGATGTTGAAATTAAGGTTTAATATGGTTGATGATGTCCATTAGCATGATGAATGGGTATTTTGAGACGAGTAATTAATTAAGCATATTCGATGCATAGCAATGCCATATTTTACTGTGGTAGTGATAGATATGAATTGTGATGGTCAAGTTAAGCCTTTTTGATATAATATTCATGTCTTTGATGAATATATGGTCATAAAATATGAACTTTGGGGATTGGTTAATTTATTGGGAATTAGATAATGGATTGTGAATTGTTATGGGAATAAATGAGTTTAGAGCATGTTCGAATCGATTGAGACCCTGATCATGATATTATATGGTTTTAGATCAGGAAGATATTTGAGGAAAGCAAGCTATGATTTTATCTCATTTGTCTGAGGCATATCAAGTAAGTCCTTGCATAAACTCTTTTGTTAAATATTGTGATGGTAAGTATATGTTGTAAAGCTTTGTGAAGCTATTGTTAAACTATGCTTGCTTGGGTTGTAGACGTGGATATTTATTCTTTAAACGGTTTTGTCAAACTAATGATTTTATCGAGAAAACTATTCTTTCTCCTAAATTTTTAGAAAACTCTTTTAAAGAAAACCACGTTGTACAAAGCCAAGGTATGGAAATTTTGAATCAGGAATTGACGGATATGTTCGTTGAGTACTCAATAAGGGTAGGCTAACAATAATAGTCTTGGAGGGCTAGAGTAAGTCTTCTGGCAGGAGGCCACCTCTAGGAGATAAGCACGGCTTGAAGAGGCGACAGTATTGGTTGGTCAGGCCGGTTCGAGCTAGCATTTGTACCTGGTAAGGTATTATTTATTTTCCCGGCATGGACACCCGGATGGTTTTGTTAGGTGTAAAGAAGGAGGAGTATCTCACCCAGTGAGCTGTACATTCACCCTGATCAGAACGCCCAACGTGTGGTAATCTGGTCCCGACAAGGTGCACAAAGTGTGGTGCCTTATCCTTATGGAGTCCAACGTGTGGTGACATGACTGCTTATTCGAGTGGATGATTTGTTTTGTATAAAGTGTGATTATGAGAAAACCCCACTCCTTGCGAAAACAAAGTATTTATGACTTGCCAAATATTTCTGCAAATGTTTTCCACTATGCATACATGAACTGTTTGAAACACCATATGCACACACAGGACTTATTGAGATTTCATCTCACACTATTTTATATCATGTTTTCAGGAGATAGATTGTGCTAAGCTAGCGAGGTATGTGATAGTTGAAGCTTTTGTTTTTTTTCCCCCCATTTTGTTCTAGGAGCCAATTGTTGTTTAAACTTCTGAACGATATTTGTTTTATTTCGTATTACTCCAATTTTAGCCGGATGTAATAAGAGTTTTTCTTTATTTATCTAAGTTAACTCTTTTGGGGTTGCCTTTACATTTTATACCTCGTTTTAAAGACCCCTTGTCCTACGGGACGGGGTGACATCCCCGCCTTTTTAGGTTACGTAGTAGTGGGGTGTTACACATCGACTTTGAAAGGCTTACGCCATTTGATATGGGTAAGAATCCCCTTTCGGATTGATCCATGCTAAACCACTTTAGCACTTTATCTATGCATGTAGATTGCGAAAGACCTAGTAACCTTTTGGATCTATCTCTATAGATTATTATTTTGAGAGTATAGGTTGCTTCTCCAAGGACTTTCATGGAGAATTGTTTGGACAACCAAACTTTAACCATTTGCAAGACATGTATATCATTTCCTATTAGCAATATGTCATCTACATTAAGTAATAAGAAAATGATTATACTCCCACTAACCTTCTTGTATACACAAGGCTCATCCATGTTTTGAATGAAACCAAGCTCTTTGATTATTTCATCAAAATAGATGTTCCAACTCCTAGAAGATTGCTTAAGTCCATAAATGGACATTTGCAGCATGCACACCTTTATACTATCATTGGATGTGAAATCCTCAGGTTGTGTTATATACACTTTCTCAGTCCAAAAATAATTATACTCCTATCTAACCTATGTAAACTAATTACAAAATTTCCTAAAGAGAGAAAACCTCGAGTTATATTCAAGAGGAGTTAGATGAGAAGAGAATTACACAAGAATTCTAGAGAAGGCATGACACGTAGGCCCTATTTCATAAAAAACCAAAATTGTAAAATGCATGAACATATATAATTGGTTTTAGTCCATAACCATTCACCATGCCATTGACTATGCTCAAACAAAATAAACATATAATTTTTATTATTCCAAAATTACTATTTTGGAAAAATAAAACAAATTCTAAAATCAACATTTTAGAAAAATACACCGATTTTATATGATTCAAAATCATTGTTTTGAAAGATAAAATTGTTTGACTCAAAACTAATTTTGAGAAAGTGCTTTTGGGTCCCGTCTCTGGCAACGAAAACGGCGGTCCCATTGGCCGGTCAGCTGGCGGGGGTCAGGGGGAACCGCCCCCGTAGAATTTTTTTTTTTATTTTACTGCCTCTCATCAAATGAGATTTTTCCCTTTCAAAATTCTATTCTAGAATTTTTTTATTATTTTTAAATAGCTGGAACGTTGCAAACAGAGCAGAACCGGCACCGGTTTCAAAAAAAGAGCCGGCGTTGGCTGCATTCGGGTTTTAAGAAAAATTTTATGCTAGAAACATTTTCTGGACTTTCACAAAACAGCACGGAACCGCGGCGGCTGTTGTCAGGAACAATGGCGGCGATTTTAGAAAAATTTCCAGAAACAATTTCTAATACCTTTTTTCCTACAAATTTTCAGTGAGAACAATTCACAGCGGTATTTTCTATTTTGGAGCTCAAAACAACAACCAATTTGTTAGTTTAAAAAAAACTATAATAGAAAATTAAGATGAAACGGAAGGCAGTCACCATGTTTTCAAGAAAATATTTTTTCTGTAGAAAATTTTCGGCACATAAAGAAAGCATCTTTTGAAATATGCTGTAAATTTTACATAATCATATTGTGCTACGGACCTAACCCACAATGCTCGAAACAATTTTGACTTGAGTGAAAACGATTTTCACAACAAACAAAGATAAACACGAATACAAAAATTTCTTCTTTAAGTCGAGGTGCGATCCAGCAATCCTCTTGATCCAACTTCATGAGAGTTGAACATCTAACTACTATAATTACAGTGTGTGATTATCTCTAACAGTAATCCACACAGAGGAATACTCAAGCACCAAAATTTCCTGTGCTAGCAAAAAAAGATGGCGGCTAGGGTACTTAACAAGAACAATCGAGAGAGAGAGAGAAGAAGAAGAGAAGGTTTAGCAGGCTGCAATTTTTCATGTGAATTTCACTCTAGGGTTTTCGGTTATATCATCATAAAATAAGAAAATTCAGTGAAAATCTTGAATTCTAAAATAATTAGAGTTCCCTAATTGTAATTGGAAACATCAAGTTCTCACAAGTATAATTTGGACCATAAATTATAACTAATTATAATCTGTCCACAACAATTTCTCTTTCTCGCAATTAACCCCACTATGTTATCAAATTACATCTTGAGAATATAATCCTTTATTGTGTGTGACATATTAGGTTTCCCAGTTAATTGGTAGCGAACATGAATTAATCCAAACATCTTTGAGAATAATAATCCATAATTAATTAGAATTAATCATATTGATTCTAATTAGGATTGGTTTATTAATTCATCAATTAATACACCCATATTCGCAGATCATGAGTGGTATTTAGAAATACATCATAACCACCCAAGAGTCCAAGAAGTCAAGTGGCTTGACATGAACCATTCAATAACAAACTACAGTGTAATTAACTCCTTTCACCATACAATATCTCATTCAGTTTGGAGTACAGAATTAGTGCTAACTCCCTCCAGAATTAATTCTAACCCATACAACAGCACTTGTTTCAGGAAACCACTACTCTAGATATGTATCAATTGAAACTTTTTTCAATTACACAATCGCCTTGGACAAGGACTTCTTGAGTAGTAATCCCACAAGTGGCTGTGAGATATTAGCCCCTACTATTAGGAATGGTGAATCCTTTATTGACCATTTCAACTACTTTCGTTTACCTCACAATGTACCCAATATCCATACCATAGGTGGCCCTCAATCGAGCTCCGGAGATTGGAATTAAAGTACAATGCTTAGCAAACAAAGTACCTTGGAGATATCAAGTCTAAGGATACTTGTACGTTTGCTATATTGAGATTATATCACTGACACTAAATAGTTATCCATGTGATTATCCCAAAGCTAGGTCATCCAATGAACTTGTTTCATTAACAAGCATCTATGTGTTAACTTTGAGTATCTCAATACTCACAGATATGAGAAACACCGCCTGATCAAATCAGAAAGTCTAACACATGCTAGTCTTAACACATTAATGATGTCCTGTCTCATTAAAACTATGACTAGGGACTATTTAAGTACTAACACTATACAGTGTAGTAGGAATCTTATATCATGATCTCTGTCATGATTTCCTTAACATAGTGTTATACTAGGGACTTTATCGAATAGTAATATTACTTAAAAGTAAACAAAAGAAACTGTAAGAGAAGTTATGCCCTTTATTAAAATAAAATGTGTCATATACAATGTACAAGTGATTGCCTCTAAGGTACAAAATTGACACAAGATATATCGGGCCTTGTACATATCATAGCGTACATGATAGATCCAACTACCGAAGTACATGGAATCCTACTCATGTGATCCCTTTCAACTTGTGTCTTGGGTGACATCGACTTTGATAGGCTTACGCCATGTAACATGGGTAAGAACCCCATTTTGGATTGATCCATGCTAAACCTCTTTAGCACTTTATCTATGTATGTAGACTGTGAAAGTCCTAGCAACCTTTTATATCTATCTCTATAGATCCTTATTCCAAGAATATAGGTTGCTTCACCAACATCCTTCATGTCTTGGGTGACATCAACTTTGATAGGCTTACGCCATGTAAAATGGGTAAGAACCCCATTTTGGATTGATCCATGCTAAACCTCTTTAGCACTTTATCTATGTATGTAGACTGTGAAAGTCCTAGCAACCTTTTATATCTATCTCTATAGATCCTTATTCCAAGAATATAGGTTGCTTCACCAACATCCTTCATGAAGAATTTTTTAGACAACCAAACTTTAACCATTTGCAATATGTCATCTACCTAAAACGATTGTGCTCCCACTGACCTTCTTATATACACAAGGCTCATCCAAGTTTTGAATGAAACCAAACTCTTTGATTATTTCATCAAAAAAGATGTTCCAACTCCTAAAAGCTTACTTAAGTCCATAAATGGACCTTTGCAGCTTGCACACCTTTATGCTTTCATTGGATGTGAATCCCTCAAGTTGTGTCATATACACTTCCTCAGTCAGATTTTCGTTTAGGAAAGCTTTTTTCACATCTATTTGTCAAATCTCATAATCATAATGAGCAGCAATGGCTAGGAGTATCCTAATAGATTTTAACATGGCTATTGGCGAGAAAGTTTCGCCATAGTCAATTCCATGATGTTGACGATAACCCTTGGCCACTAGATGTGCTTTATAGGTAACTAAGTTACCACCCATGTCCATTTTCTTCTTGAAAATCCACTTGCACCCAATAGGTTTAATTCATTTGGATGGATCAACCAAAGTCCATACTTGGTTTTCGTACATGGAATCCATCTTTGACTTCATGGCCTCAAGCCATTTGCCGATTCTGACCTCTTTAGAACATCCTTGTAGGCAGTAGGCACATCTTCTTCTATGAGCAATACGTCATTGTGGTCACAAATGAGAAATCTATATCTCTCAGGTGCCACACGTATCCTACTATATTTACGAGGATCTTGTGTAGTAGAAGGTTTATTCATTCTCTCAATAGATGTGGGATCAAACGGTTGATCCTTGTTTGTTTGATCTTCTTGAACTTCACTAAGTTAAATTTTACTCCCACTGTCCCCTTTGAGCATGTGCTCCTTCTCTAAGAAGACGACATGCTTCAAAACAAATACTTTGTTTTCAGAGAGTAGGCAGAAGTAATACCCAAAAGATTCTTACGGATATCCCACAAACAAACACTTACAGACTTTCTATCAAGTTTGTCTGACTGTGGCCTTTTCACAAAGGCAGGATAGCCCCATACTCACAAGTGAGATAACTTTGGTTTCTTACCAAAGAACATCTCAAATGGCGTAGAATCAACCGATTTTATCGAAACTTTGTTTAGTATATCAACAGAAGTCTCTAGTGCATACCCCCCAAATGATTTTGGTAGGTCTACAGAAGCCATCATGGTCCGTACCTTGACTAGAACGGTTCGATTCCTTCTTTCAGATACACTGTTATGTTGAGGTGTATGTGATGGAGTCCATTGAGATAATATCCCATTATCTTTAAGATAACTCAAAAACTCTTGGCTCAAGTAGTCTCCTCCTCGAGTAGATCTTTGAGTCTTAATACTTTTGCTAAGTTGCTCTTCTATTTCATTCTTGAAGTCTTTGAACTTATCAAAGGCCTCAAATTTGTATTTCATTAAATACAAATACCTGTATTGTGAGCAATCATCGATAAAGGTTATGAAATAGTTATAACCTCCTCTTGCTTGTATTGACATTAGGCTACATATATCAGAATTTATGAGTTCTAATAACTCCTTGGCCCATTCTTTTTTTCTTGAAAAAGGAGTTTTAGCCATTTTACCTAGTAAACAAGACTCGCATGTGCCATATAATTCATAATCAAATGACCCTAAATACCAAGCTTGTGTAACTTAGAAACATGATTTTTGCTTACATGGCCTAAACGACAATGCCATATGTAAGAGGTGTTAGAGTGGTCTATTTTAGGTTTATTATTATTTGTATTGAGAATTGGATTATCTATGTCTAGAACATATAAACCATTAACCAGAGTTGCTGAACCATAATGAATATCATTCAATGAAAAAGAACAACATTTATTCTTAAATATCAAATGAAACCTATTTAAGTCTAAACATGAAACTGAGATAATGTTTTTCATTAAAACTGGTACATAATAACAGTTTTCTAATTCTAGAACAAATCCCGAAGGTAGGTTTAGTTCGTATGTCCATGTAGCAAGTGCAGCAACCTTTACCCCATTTGTAGTACGTAGGTCCACATTGCATTTCTCTAGCCTTCTACTGCTCTTTAGTCCCTGCAAGTTATTGCACAAAGGAGATCCATATCCGGTATCTAATACCCATATCTCATTTCTAAAGGTAGTATTTATCTCAATCATAAATATACCCAGAGTAGAAGGAGAAGTGCTTGGAAGCTTCTCCTTCTACTTCTTGTCCTTAATGGTCTCCAAGTAGGCTTTGCTGTTGCGCCTCCATTAGCCCATCTTGCCACAATGATGGCATAAGCCCTTGGTGGTAGCGTCCTTCTTCCTCACACCACCTTTGGGCATTATGGGAGCCTTCTTCTTCTTTCGAACTTTCTTCTTAGAAAAGGAAGATTCTACCAATAAAACTGCATTGGAATCCTTCTTCATGGAGGACTCCGTAGTTTTGAGAAGATTGATCAACTCAGGAATGGTAGACTCAATCTTATTCATCTGATAGTTAATCACAAATTGTGAGAAACTATAAGGCAAAGATTGCAGAATTAAGTCAATACTTAAGTCATGGTCCATCGCGAGTGATCCAAGCTTCTCTATCAAGCCTAGCATCTGCAGCCCATGTCTGGCCACATAAGAACCCTCTGCCATTTTGTAACAGAATAGTTGCTTCAAAATCTTGTATCTCTCAGTTCTAGCTTGGGCGTCAAACAGCTCTCGAAGATGTAGTATAATCGATTGAGCATCCATATGCTCGTACTGTTTTTGCAACTCGAGAGTTATGTATGCCAGCATAATACATGATGTTGTATCTCTATTCTCCTTGTACCTTTTCTGGACAGCATGCTCATCAGCATGAGCATCTTGAGCTGGGGGTGGTGGAATAGGAGTATTTAGCACATAGAGCAGCTCTTTCGATTTTAGAATAATTCTCAAATTTCTATACTAGTCGAGGTAGTTTGATTCGTTTAACTTTTTGGTTTCCAAGATGCTACGTAGGTTTAGGTTTGTTGACATGATGCAAGTGTCCTAGATGTAAAGATGGAGAGGATTAGCTACTGTATATGCACATGAAATACAAATAATTAGGACTTTAATTAAATGCATTTTTACTCCACTATTTTACTCAAACCAATAGCACCCACTTCTGATTTAGGAAAGCTTGTTGGAAGCTTTCCTAGTGAATCGGTATCAAAATTTCTCAATAATAACCTTGGGTTTGTCTAACAAGCCACCCTTGAGTTCATTGGTTGGTATCCAATATCAATTACATCGTATGTAATTAACAGATCATTCGGTGATTAACAACTTTTAATCTTAAAGCCTTTTGGGCTACCTCAACTTTTCCTCTAAATTTCTTTATGCTTGAGTTTGCCCAACCAGGATAAAGAATTTAGTTAAACCCAACCCATTAATCGGGAATTTAATTCCATAGCTTGAACATGCCCAATGTCAAGTAGGCTTGGATTTGCCCAACAACCTGGTCTCGAAAAAGGACTCTCGTTCTTACTATATTAACAGAAGGAATTAGGTTTAATATTAATTGAGGGATTTGTTCCTTTTAGTGATTTAAACAAATGACATACATAAAAATCAATAAATCACAAAATTGATAATCGTGGTAATAAAGCGATTACGTGGTAGGGTTATGGACTTTACCCTAAATTAATCTCTTTGAGCCATAAAAGATATCAATATAGTTAACCCTATGTGTTCATGCTTGATTTAAGTAGAAGGTCTTACCTTCTCGCCTTGTTTTGGTTGCCATTTCCAAAATAAAATAATTCTACTCCTATCTAACCTATATAAACTAATTACATAATCTTCTAAAGCGAGAAAACCTCGAGTTACATTCGAGGGGAGTTAGATGAGAAGAGAATTACACAAGAATTCTAGAAAAGGCAGGACATGCAGGCCCTATTGCTTAAAAAACCAAAACTGTAAAATGCATGAACAAATATAATTGGTTTTAGTCCATAACCATCCACCATGCCATTAATTATGCTTAAACAAAAAAAAAAAACATATAATTTTTATTATTCCAAAATCATTATTTTGGAGAAAATAAAACAAATTCTAAAATCAATATTTTAGAAAAAACATTAATTTTAAATTTTCAAAACCACTATTTTGAAAAATAAAATTGTTTGTCTCAAAACTAATTTTGAGAAAATGCTTGTGGGTCCCATCTCTGGTAGCGAAAACAATGGTCTCGCTGGCCGGTTAGCGGGCGGGGGTCAAGGGGGCAGTGCCTCGTGAAAGAAAATTTTATTTTACCGCCTCTCATCATATGAGATTTTTCCCTTTCATAATTCTTTTTTATTAATATTTTTTTTACTGGAATGTCGAAACAGAGCAGAACCGGTGCCGGTTTGGAAGCTAACGCCAGTGCTGGTTGCGGTTTGGTTTTAAGGAAAAAATTTTCCAGAAATAATTTCTAGATGTCGTGAAACTGCACAGAACTGGTGCCGGTTTGGAAGCCAGAGCTAACACCGGCTGTAGTCGGGAAGAGGCAGCGATTTTCAAAAAAATTTCCAGAAACAGTTTCTGGTGCTTTCTTCTTCTGCAAATTTTTTTGTGAGAACAATTCTCAGTAGAGTTTTTCTGTTTTGAAGCTCAAAACAACAACTAATTTCTTAGTTTAAACAAAACAAAACAGAAAATTAAATTGACAAGATGAAATGGAGGGCAATAAACGTGTCCAATAAAACATTTTTCTGCAAAAAACTTTTAGCACATAAAGAAAACATTTTTTTAAAATATGTTGTGACTATTACACACACATATTGTGCTATGGACCCAACCCACAATGCTCGAAACAATTTCGACTCGAGTGAAAACAGTTTTCACAGTGAACAAAGACAAACATGAATTCATGAAAATTGCTTTTCATGCCAAAAACAATGTCTGCAAACCACACATAGCATGTCTTTGATACCACTATTGGGTATCTCTCGCATATCATATATGGCACAGTAGAAGAATAAGAACGAGATATAATCTCAGGAACCGCATATGTGTGAAAAACAAGATATAAAGAGAATAAAGGTAACAACTTTTTACCTTTCTTTAATCATGTGAAAAATAAAATTTTTCTTTCTTCAAGTCGAGATGCGATCCAACAATCCTCTTGATCAAACAACACGAGAGTTGAACGTCCAACCACTATAATCACAGTGTGTGATTATCTCTAACAAAAATTTACACGGAGATGACACTAAAGCACCAAGATGTTTATGTGCTAGCATAAATCAAAGTGGCGGCTGGGGCTCTTCTTGTTTTGTAGCAAAAATGAGAGAGAGAGAGAGAAAAGAAGAGAATGTCTTGAGTTGTCCAAGGGTTTTGGAGTGTTTTCGTGTCCTACACATCTCCTTGGGTTTCATGTGTATATCCTATATAACACGAAAATCCTTCTGAAAAATCCTCTATCTAAGAATTATAAAATAGTTAGAATTCCCTAATTGTGATTGGAAACATCAAGTTCTCTCAATTACAATTTGGACCAATAATTATAACAAATTATAATTTATCCACAACTACTTTTCTTTCTCGCAATTAACCCCGCTATATTATCAAATAACATCTTGAGTATATAATCCTCTATTGTGTGTGACCTATTAGGTTTCCTAGTCAATTAGTTGCGAACATGAATTAATCCAAACGTCTTTTAGATTAACAATTCATAATTAATTAGAATTTATTATATCAATTCTGATTAGGATTGGTTTATTAATTTATCAATTAATAAATCTATATTCTCATAACATGAGCGGTATCTAGCAACACATCATGACCACCCAAGAGTCGAGGAAGTCAAGTGGCTTGACTTGAACCCTTCAATAACAAACTACAGTGCAATTAACTCATTTCACCATGCAATATCTCATTCAGTTTGGAGTATGGAATTAGTACCAACTCCATTTATAATATATTAATTCTGGTCCAAATATAATAGTACTTGTACCAGGAACCCACTGTTCAAGATGTGTATCAATTGGAATTGTTTCTAATACACAATCGCCTTGGCCAAGGACTTCTCGAGTAGTAATTTCTACAAGTGGCCGTGAGATATTTGCCCCTACTATTAGGAGTGGTATATCCTTTATTGACCTTTACAACTACTTTCATTTACCTCAGTATGTATCCAATATCCATCCCATAGGCGGCCCTCGATCTGGCTCCAGAGATTGGAATGAAAGTATAATGCTCAATAAACAATGTACCTTGGAGATCTCAAGTCTTATGATACTTGCACGTTTTCTATATTGAGATTATATCACTGGCATAAAATAGTTATCCATGTGATTATCTCATAGCTAGGTCATCCAATATACTTGTTCCATTAACAAGCATCCATGTGTTAACTTTGAGTATCTCAATACTCACGGATATGAAAACTACCGCCTGATCAAATCAGGAAGTCTAACACATGCTAGTCTTAACGCATTAATGATGTCCTGTCTCCTTAATACTACGACTAGGGACTATTTAAGTACTAGCACTATACAGCGTAGTAGGAATCTCATATCATGATATCTCTCATGATTTCCTTAACACAGTGTTGTACTAGGGATTTTATCTAACAGTTATTTTACACAAAGGTAAACAAAAGATACTGTAAGATAAATAATTCATTTTATTAAAATAAAATGTGTCATATACAATGTACAAGTGATTTCCTCTAGAATACAAGATATGGAAATGGCTAAGAGAATATTGCCTCTACGATAGCCATTGCCATATAGATGTCTTCACAACGATAGCCATCTTGACATCCATTTTCCATATCTCATTGTCATAATGACATACAATGGCTAAGAGAATTCAGATATACTTAAACATGGCTACTAGTGAAAATGTTTCCTCATAATCGATCCCTTCTTTTTTAGTATAACCTTTAGTAACCAACCTTACTTTATAGGTTTCAAACTTTCCATCCGCACCTCATTTCCTCTTATATACCCACTTACATCCAATGGGTTTTATCCTATCAGGTGCAGTAATAAGATCCAAGACCTAATTGAGGTACATGGACTTAATTTCAGCATTCATGGCTAGTTGCCATTTGTCTACATCAGCATCAACAATGGCCACCTTGTATTTAATGGGATCTTATTCCTGATGATCAGAGACTAGATCATAGAACTCTCTGGAACTTTTGTGATCATCCCACTACGACAAGGCTCAGATTGTATAGGAACATCCGGTAGTGTTTCACTTAGTTTCTTGATTGGGGTGTTAGAAGTACCTGAAGTTGAATTAGTGGCCAACTTCTTTCTAACTCTATTCTACTTGAACCCGTGGTGGATGTAATTTGTTCATCCTCTAAGTATCTAGCATTAATACTAACAAGTAGCTTATGCTCTTGAAGATGATAGAAATATCCACCTCTTATTCCTTTTGGGTACCCAATGAAGTAGCATAACTCTGATCTTAGCTCCAGTTTACTTTCTTTTGACAACACTTAAGTTGGATAACCCCATATCTTGAGATGGTTCAAACTTGGCTTTCGTCCAATCTATATTTTATAGGGTGTCCTACATACTGATTTTGAAGGCACCAAATTCGAAATATATGCCGTTGTTTCTACGACATACCCCCAAAAAGAAATAGGAATAGACTCATTATGATTTCGACCATTTCCATCAAAGTTCTATTTCTTCTCTCAGCTACTCCATTCTGCTAGGGAGTCTCAGGAACAGTTAACTGAGATACTATGCCATGATGTACCAAGCTATCATTAAACTCATTGAGGAGGTACTCTCCATCACGATCCGATCTCAGAGTTTTAATTAATTTACTTGTTTGACGCTCCACTTTAATCTTAAACTCCTTGAATTTATCAAAAAAGTCAGACTTGTACTTCATCAGATAAATATAATTGAAATGAGTGTGATCATCTATGAAAATGATGAAGTACTTGTAGCCTCCCCTAACGGTGTAGTAATCCGACCACAAACTTCCGTATTAACAAGTGTTAGTATTTCCAAGGCTTTGTTTGCCTTTTTGGTTGTGGGCCTTTTGGTCATTTTACCTTTAAGGTAATATTCACATTGAGGCTATTCTTCCAATCTCAATGAACCTAAAGACACATAATGGATTAACCTCTAAATCCGATTAGGATTTATATGTCCCAATCTTAGATGCCACAAATACGAGTAATTTGATACGACCTTTCTCTTTTTATTATCAGGTTCAATTTAAATTTTGTTTACTTGATTTCATATAGAATATATATAAAAGAGATTTTCATACATGTTTCCAGTACAAATTAAATTACCAACTCTACTGATGGAAACACCAAAATAGAAAGAAACAGAATATCCTTAATTCATCAATTTGGAAACAAAGTTTTTAAATCAAATTTTGTTTAAAACAAGAAACATATAAAAATATCTTTTAAAAATAACTTCCTATTACAATAAAAAAAATAAGCTCAACATCTCCCACTACTTTATCCCATATTCTTGCTCCATTGCCTACTTGAAGTCCACGCTCACCCTTGTTGAGTCTCCTTGTCCTTTTGAACCCTTACAAAAAATTACAGATATGGTCAGTGGCTCTAGAATCAACTATCTAGGAAGATGTTGATCTCACCATCAAAATAGACTTTAGGTATAGAGCAATACCTGAAGTAGACTTTTCTAAGAAGTCCGAATAATCTTTCTTCTAATCCCCGTTCTTGCTCCACTTGAAGCATTTACTTCTGGGCTTCCTATTGGGCTTGGCTTGACCATCTACTTTGGGCTTGGTCCTTGCATTGTTCTGGACTTTTCTCTTCTTGAATTTCTTAGGCTTTACCTTAATTCTAGAAAAGGAAGAAAAATGAGAGACAAAACCTTTGACATGGGCTTTATGATCTTCTTTACTACCAGGAGTTCTTTCATAAGCTCCGTGAGATTCATATCCAACTTCTTCATGTTGTAGTTCAACTTGAACTGAGAATATAAATCAGGCAGAGTTTCAAGAACCATGTCAATTTGGCTCTTAGGATTTACCGTTGCGCCTAGGACCTCGGCCTCTTCAAAGCAGGCATTATCTTGAGCAGATGCTCTTGAACTAATGCCCTCTCAGCCATCCTAGTGTTCATGATTACCTTAAGAGCTTCTTGCCCTGCAGGCTAGCTTTTGTCAACAAACATGGTACACATTGACAAATCCACGTCGTACGTAGTGACCATGTGCTCATGTTTATATTGGAGCACTCTTGACATGGAAGCCAACATATAGCACTTAGCCATCTTGTCAGCTTTCTTTCATGCCTTCTCAACCTCTGGCTCTTGATTAGTGGATTCTTCCCCAATCTCTGGGCAGGGATCCGTAAAAACATACTTGTACTTCTCGACAGAGAGTACTATGTTCATGTTCCTCTTCCAATCCACATAATTTGGGCTTGTCAACTTATTCTCCCTGAGAATGATTAACAATGGACTAAAACTAGACATTTCTGAAATATTACAAAAAAATATTCATTTAGTTTGTAAGAAATAAAAATGTAAATTCTTTATATTATTTCTTTGATAATAGATAACTCTTAAAACCATTATCAATAATATAAATAGTTTGGCTCATAGAAAAACTAATAAAGCTTCGTAGAAAGATTAATAGTATTCTAAGTTAAGTGTATAACCATCACGAATCAAAACTTTCTTAATAGGTAATGGTCTAGAAAAAGTTTCACCGATAGGATGTGTTAGTGTTTTGCTCCAGAGGCAATCACTTGTAAATTGCATATAACACTTTTGTTTTCTAATAAAAGGCTTTATTTATTTTCAATTTATTTTATGTAAAATAACTGTTAGATAAAGTCCCAAGTACAACACTGTGTTAAGGAAATCATGATAGAGATCATAATGTGAGATTCCTACTACACTGTATAGTGTTAGTACTTAAATAATCCCTAGTCATAGTATTAATGAGACAAGGATATCATTAATGCGTTAAGCCTAGCACATGTTAGACTTCTTGATCTAATCAGGCGGTGGTTCTCATATTTGTAAGTATTGAGATACTCAAAGTTAACACGTGAATACTTGTTAATAGAACAAGTACATTGGATGACCTGACTATGAGATAATCACATGGATAACTATGTAGTGCCTGTGGTAGAATCTCGCTATAATAAATGTGCAAGTATTCTTAGACTTGAGATCTCCAAGGTACTTTATTTGCTGAGCATTGTATTTTGATTTCAATCTCTGGAGCCAGATCGAGGGCCACCTATGAGATAGATATTGGGTGCAATGTGAGGTAAACGAAAGTAGTTGAGAGGATTAATAAAGGATTCACCACTCCTAATAGTATGGGCTCATATCTCATGGCCATTTGTTGGAATTATTACTCGTGAAATCCTTGGCCAAGGTTTCTTGTGTATTGAAAATAGTTCCAATTGATACACATGTAGAGTAGTGGATTCCTGGTACAAGTACTAATATATTCAGGCCAGAATTAATATATATTCTAGAGGGAGTTGGCACTAATTCCATACTCTAAACCGAATGAAATATTGTATGGTGAAAGGAGTTTATTGCACTATAGTTTGTTATTAAAGGGTTTATGTCAAGCCACTTGACTTCCTAGATTCTTGGGTGATCATGATATGTTGCTAGATACTGCTCATGATATGCTGAATATGGGTTTATTAATTGATGAATTAATAAACTAATTCTGTTTGGAATTAATAGATTAATTCTAGATTGTTTTAAGGATTACTAATCTAAAAAATATTTAGATTAATTCATATTCGCTACCAATAGACTGGGAAACCTAATTGGTCACACACAATAGAGGATTATGTACTCGAGATATTATATGATAACATTGTGGGGTTAATCATGAGAAGTAGAAGTTATTTGGGCCAAATTATAATCAGTTACAATTTGTGGGCTAAATTATAATTATAAGAACTTAAAGGTTCCAATTGCAATTTAATGAATTCTAATTTGATTAGAATTTAAATAGGAAGCTTGTTTTGCATTTTTTCCCCCCAGAGATTGTGGTAATCGTTTTATCCTTTTGGTGAGGCACATAAGTTTTTTTGTTTTGTTTTTTTTGGTAGCTCTCGGGTGAAAAAACCCTTAAGGAAAATCTTCTTCTTCTCTTCTCTATTTTTACCCTAGCCGCCACTCTTCTTTGCTAGCACAGAGATTTAGCTTCTTGAGTATCCTCTGTGTGGACATTGTTGGAGAGAGTTCTACGCTTGGACTCTAGTGGCGACGACAAGGATCTCTAGTATTGTTGGATTGCGCCTCAATAGAAGGAAGAAAGTTTTGAACGATAGAGACATCACTGAAGGTATATCTTCTTGCTTTTGATCCGTTTATTCCACATGCATGCGGTCCACTTGCTCAAAATCCTTAGTTTCCACTGCATAATGCATATATGATGCACGTATGGATTCTATCAGGATGGCCACTAATTTACACTACCTACGGGCAATCTAGTGCTAAAAACCTCCAATATAGATTGGTCGATTCATGCAAATGAGGGACGGGAAAAACAGAGGAGCATGCACTCACGGGAAAAAAACCGAGAGAAAAAAAAATGCAAGCCTTAAAGGCCACACGGAAGTGTAAAGATCATACATTTGCGCGCTTTAAACCTATTAGGTTGAGTAGGAGTGGATTGAACAACAGGAATCGCTTCGCCTTGCCCACTTGAAGAAGCTTCCGGTTGAAAATCCGCTAGCCTCCTACTTCGCCTTGTTTGCATGAACGCCAAGCCTTTCAGCTCTCAGAATATGCCACAACCCAACCTCTAGTCGGTGAACACAACGGAGAAGAAGAACGGTCTCAAATCTCCTTGGTTCTCTTGCTATTGGTTAGCAAAGCTCCAAGAAGAAGACACAGAGGATGAAGAGACGTGAGAGAGAGAGAGCTGCGTAAGACACTGTTTGTTAGGGAGATTAGAGTTTTTCTTCTACCAGAGACTTGTTTATTGGTCAGCCAAAACTAAGTCTCTCATTATCTGATAAACATATCCCCGGAATATCATATTTCAAAACACCCGGATGTTATCCTGAGAATAAGTTTGGCTTAACCCTAAACTCTTCTTAACCGTATCTGGAAAAAACCCTACGGTCTAAGCTATTGGGCCGAAATAATATTTATTATTTTTCTTGGACCCAAAAGGCCCAAAATAATAAACATTAATTATTTATTTCCTGGGCTTATATAAATAACCCAATAAATAATTAATGAGCCCAAATCAACTAAAATAATTAATCTTTAATTATTTATTTCTTAGGCTTATATAAATAACTCAATAAATAATTAAACATTAATTATTTCTCCTAGTTTAAGCCCAGGTTAATTTCCTAATTATTCATACTGGACCTAGGCCGTGAATAATTAATTAACTAATTAAACTAGATAATTAATTTCTCTCAACTCCTATTTTATTTTATTTCTTTATTTTATTCCAGTCTAATAATAAATTAGACATCCTGAATAAAATCAAATAAAATAAAATCCTCTTGAACTAAGACCAATTCCTCAATCCAAAATTAGTTAGGACTTACGGGCTATTCCGAGGACCAAAAAGACACATCGCCTTGACTGCTAAAATGACCAAAATACCCCTGCTATATAAATAGCTGTATTTTGTATTTTAAATATTTTCTAATATCACCATAAGGAAATATTGACCCCAAGGACAATACTGCATTAGCAAAGTCTTCGACCTACAGGTGAATTGACTAAAATACCCCTCTACACATTGCCGTACATTTAGAGAGGAAGAAGTGTACTAACACCCCTCTAAATGACATCTACCATCCTTACGCTTCTAGTCCAATGATCCTCGACTTCCTGGAGTGTTTTCGCTTTCCAAGGGAGCTACCCTAAAGCAAACATCCAAGTCATGTTTCCCAGGGCCCTGGACATTTTAGACCATTCGGACAACCACAAGGGGCAATATAGTGTAGAAACTATCTTGTACAAGTCTGTCTTAACTAAATAGTTACATATACCTAATACACAAGTATATTGGTTCTACTATAGAACCTCAACTATAGCATATCAAAGCATATGCTTCCAGCTTCGTCAGACCACCAACTTATACTCAAGTCGTAGAGTACTAGTCCACGCTGTAGCGGTAGTAGTCTAGGTTTCTATCATTTAGTACTTTTAGAAACCACTACTACAGGTCCTGTCCTACGTATTCAAAATATGCTTATGTCATGAAGTGAGTGGACTACTCACTGGCTAAAGGTAAGCCATTCTCCATTTAGAATTCATAACATAATAACCTAAACATGATGAGATTTCCAGTCTCATCAATAGATTAAGAACAAATGTTTATGTGTTAAATAACCCGTGGTCCATACCTTACTGTGAAAGACCACCATTCACATGGACCACTTATTTAAACACAATGGGTCTGTTCCAAACGAAAATTGTGCACAAACAAAAAGTAAATTCACAAACAATTTCTGAAAATAAATTCTTTTATTAAAATATTCAATTTTACATCAGAAACTTAGTCTAAGAGGGCATACAATCCAACAGCAAA
Organism: Voacanga thouarsii; assembly: GCA_026120185.1. NCBI lineage: Eukaryota > Viridiplantae > Streptophyta > Magnoliopsida > Gentianales > Apocynaceae > Voacanga > Voacanga thouarsii. Next base: position 1,969,860 of record JANUWF010001135.1, read on the forward strand.
TGCCCTAGGCTTTTAATTTTACTCTTCCATTAGTTCTAGATACTTGTAGAAATCCATCCTATAGGGGGTCAAACTCAGAATGACACGAGAAAATTCACTATCTCTAATGAGAGTTGTGATGGAATCTATGAGGTCGTTGGAACCCCTCTCCCACTTAATCTTTTATTGAAAATAGAGTTTTAGGCCCAAAAACGTTTTCTATAATCTTATGGTTACATTAACTTTAGTAAAAAACTAAAATTTAATATTATTCTCTATGTTAAGGATTAAATCCTTTGAGAGAATAAACTATGAATTTATTTTACTATTCTAAGTTAATAACCAAGTAAAACTTTATTAAATAACCTTAAGCTCAACATTACTCTATATGTTAAGGATTAAACCCTTTTAAGAGAATAAACCATGAACTCTTTTATTTTAAAGTTTCTTAGATTAAAACATTTTATCAAAAGCCGTTCTATCTAGTGAGACTTTGGTCTCACAAGAACTTGGGCATTTGATCACAAAATTGTAATAATCATGCTAACAAAAGTAAACCATTTCATGCTAGTGACCAAATAATGGATTAAACATCATGAATTAAAATTAATGATCTTGTTTAATCCTAAGGAGGTTCCATCCTTTACTAATTTTCGTGAAAATTATTTATCATAGATAAATAAAACTATTGCAAAAAATTAACCTCATACAATGATTTCGAAACATGATTACATGAAGGAAAATTTGAGGTATAAAACTTCAGTAGTGCTCTCCCTTTCCTTGGATGGAAATTGCGCGCATGTGCCTCTGGGCAGAATGGACTTACTGCTGGGTCCATTGGGCCCGCCTGGTGCTGGGTCTGTTCTGTTTCTTCAAAACCTCTAGCTAAACAGAGTGGACCTGGCACCTGGTTTGATCAGGCCACCTGGCACCGGGTCTGTTCTGGAGTTCTCTGATTTTTGGAAAAATCCCGCTTTTTAGCCATTTTTCGCCCCTCAACAATTCCAGCAATCACGTTCTTTAGTCCCCAAAATTTACAGGTTAAAAGAAACACAAAAATAGGCATAAATCCATGCTTTTACAAGTACCTATGCCTCTAAACATGAGATGTACATCGCATCTACTCAAAACCAGAAAAACTATGGGAAAACCATTAGAATACATGATCTTATGCCTCTAATCGCGAGGCGAACATGAACTTTAGAAACCAATGTATGAGGGATCACATGAATTCACAAAAGATTCATTTTTAATAGTAAAGGAACCACCTTTTCCAGTTTTTAACCCTAGTACATGCTCCTAGATGAAAACTGTTGCTATGATACCACTTAAAGGATCAAAACGAAAAATATTAAAGAAAACGCAGTAGAAAAATTTTCAATTTTTCGAGCCATATCTAGGAGAGTATAGTTCCTTTTCTTTATTAGTCGTGGATTAACTAATGAAGGGCTGGGTTGCACTAGAACTTGCATTGGAAGGGGAGAAGGAGGTGATTGTGGTTTAACAGGTATTCCTACCAATCTTCTACTCTTACGCATCAAATGTCTCCAAGCTTCATATCTTCGTCTTTCAGAGTATGATTCTACCTTGCTCTTGGGTTAGCTTGGTGAAAGCTCCTACTTTAGTTAATCAAAATATCTCCAAGGGAGAAAGAAGAAAAGAATGAGAGACAAGATAAAAGACGGCACACTTAGAGCATAGAAGGAAAAACTTCAGACCACAACATTCTTTTTTTTTTTCCCTTCTAACTGTCACACTTATTTTTGGCCAGCCTTAGGGCTTGATAAAGCCCTAATAGGCTTGGTGCTGTGCTCATAAATCAGTACAAGACTGGTCCAATTCTCTTAATTAATTAGTTGTCTTTTCTGGGCTTCATTAAATATTCAAGACTAATTAATTATTCTAATTATTCTCTTAATATATGTCAACATATATCATCCCAATTAATTAATTTATCGCACCTAACATACATCAAAGTACAAGACCCTAGATTCGCCAGACCACCAACTCATACTTAAGTATGAAGGTATTTGTCCATGCTGTAGCAGTAATTGTCTGGTCTCTATAATTATAGTACTTTAAGAGAGACCACTACTATCGGTCCAGTTCTACATATTCGAAATACGCTTATGCCAATGACGTAAGTGAACTACTCACTGATTTAAGGTAAATCATTCCTCATTGGAACTCATGGCATAATAGTCTTACCTTGATGAAATGTCCAGTTTCATCAAATGACTAAAAACTTAATTTTTACTTGTATGACAAGTACCTATAGTCTATACCTTACTGTGAAGAACGACCTGACATAAACCATTACTTGTCATACTTGGATCTTAAACGTACAATAATATAAGATACAAACTAAATTGATTGAATAAATATTTTATTGTAAGATATTTACACAGAATACAGTTTTTAAGGGCATACTTGGCAACAGAAGAGAAGGTTTGAGGAGACGAGGGGAGGTTTTATGGTGCAATGCTTTTCATTTAGAGTAGGATCAATAAATATAGAATTTGACCATCAGCTATTAAATTGAGTTTTGGGAGTTAGAGATGGAGGGATTCAATTTTTTGAAATGAACAAATTCCCTAAAAAATCAAACTTATTTGACTTTGGAAGATTTGAGGTAAGGTTCACTAGTGGGAAGAGTTTTAGGAATTTAAGTGATAGAAATTCAAAATGGTTGAATGGTCCTTGAAGGATTTTGCACCATATGGTGTCGACTATGGTTGCTCCAGGCTTTGGACACAAGATATCAATAAGTATCATGCAAATCAGTTTTGGCTTTTGAGAAATCAAACTAATGCTTCAATTGAGAAACACATCTCATAAGGCACTCCCATATGGCAATCTACTGACTAAATTCTTCAAGCACTTCAATGTGAATTTAAATACATGTGCTCTCGGTTAGCTTAAGACTAATGTGTATAGTATGGAATCCTTTGAGAAAATAGGATTTGTTCAAGTAAACAAGGAATACATCTTACTTAGAGATGTGTCATATGAAGAAAGAGAAAAGCTGTTAAAAATTAAGGTTGAAGGAAAAAGTACTGTAGCTAGTGTCCAAACGAGGATGAAACGGAATTTTAACATAGGAGAAGAATCCTCAAACAAGGATAAGTAAAAGATTGAGGAAAGCAGTCTGACTAAAAGCATCTTGGTTACCATTAGTAGTTTAATAGAGAAATTTGATGGATTTCGGGCAGAAGTCACAATTGAATTACAGAATTTATGAACTAGATTAAAGGATGTGGAAGAAAAGAAGATAGAAAAACCTACTGTGGAAGTGTTAGTGTTGTGCCCTAGAGGCAATCACTTGTACATTGTATATGACACATTTTATTTTAATAAAAAGATTTTATTTATCTTACAGATTCTTTTGTTCACTTTAAGTAATATAACTGTTCGATAAAGTCCGTAGTACAACACTGTGTTAAGGAAATCATGATAGAGATCATGATATGAAATTCCTACTACACTAGATAATGTCAGTAATTAAATAGTCTCTAGTCATAGCATTAATGAGACAGGACATCATTAATACGTTAAGACTAGCATGTGTTAGACTTTTTTATTTGATCAGGCGGTGGTTCTCATAACTGTGAGTATTAAAATACTCAAAGATAACACATGGATGATTGTTAATAGAACAAGTTCATTGGATGACCTAGCTTTGAGATAATCACATGGATAACTATTTAGTGCCAATGATATAATCTTAATATAGCAAACATGCAAGTATCCTTAGACTTGAGATCTCTAAGGTACTTTGTTTGCTGAGCATTGTACTTTGATTCTAATCTCTGAAACTAGATCGAGGGCCGCTTATGGGATGGATATTGGGTACATTGTGAGGTAAATGAAAGTAGTTGAGAGGGTCAATAAAGGATTCACCACTCTTAATAGTAGGGGTGAATATCTCACGGCAACTTATAGGCATTACTACTCGGAAAGTCCTTGGCCAAGGTGATTGTGTATTGGAAACAGTTCCAATTGATACGCATCTAGAGTAGTGGGTTCCTAGTACAAGTACTATTGTATTCGGGCCAGAATTAATTCTAGAGGGAGTTCACACTAATTCCATACTCCAAACCGAATGAGATATTGTATGTTGAAAGGAGTTAATTGCACTGAAGTTTGTTATTGAAGAGTTCATGTCAAGCCACTTGACTTCCTGGACTCTTGGGTGGTCATGATGTGTTGCTGGATACCGCTTATGATATGGGAATATGGGTTTATTAATTAATGAATTAATAAACCAATCCTAATTAGAATTAATATGATTAATTCTAATTAATTATGGATTATTAATCTCAAAGATGTTTGGATTAATTCATGTTCGCTACCAATTGACTGGGGAACCTAATAGGTCACACACAATAGAGGATTATATACTCAAGATGTTATTTGATAACATAGTGGGATTAATTGCGAGAAAGAGAAGTTGTTGTGGACAAATTATAGTTAGTTATAATTTATGGTCCAAGTTGTAATTGTGGGAACTTGATGTTTCCAATTACAATTTTGAAATTCTAATTGTTTTAGAATTTCAGATTTTTAGTGGATTTTGGAACATATATTGGATATGCTCGAAACTCTAATCCAAGGGTTATTCACACGAAAATAGGAGACACAAAAAACAAACGTCTTCTTCTCTCTTTCTCATTTTGCTGAAAACAAAAACAGCCCTAGTCGTCTTCATTTTCTGCTAGCACAGGAAATTTTGGTGGTTGAGTATTCCTCTGTGTGGATTACTGATAGAGATAATCACACACTATGATTATAATGGTTAGACGTCCAACTCTTGTGGAGTTTGTATAAAGAGGATTGCTGGATTGCGCCTTGACTTGAAGAAGATCAATTTTGTTCTTCAGACGATCACCCAAAGGTAAAAGTTGTTACCTTTATTATCATTATGTCTTGTTTTCCATGCATAGACGGGTCTTGGGATGGTATCTCGTTTAATTTTCCACTGCGCCGTATAGGATACGAGCCTGAGATACCCTACATTGGTATCAAAGCCATGCTATGTGTGGCCTACGGACATTGTTTTGGCATGAAAAACTGTTTTCATGTATTTGTGCTTGTCTTTGTTCTCTGTGAAAATCGTTTTCACTTGAGTCAAAATTGTTTCGAGCTTTGTGGGTTTGGTTCGTTACATTATATGATTGTGTAAAAGTTATAGCATATTTTGAAAGGTGCTTTCTTTATGTGCTGAAAATTTTCTGTAGAAAAACGTTTTCTTAAACATGGTAGTTGCCCTCCATTTCATCTTGTGAATTTTATTTTCTATGTTGTTTTGTCTAAACTAACAAATTGGTTGTTGTTTTGAGCTTCAAAATAGAAAATTCTGTTGAGAATTGTTCTCACTAAAATTCTGCAGAAGATTAGGGCATCATAAATTATTTCTGAATTTTTTTTTTCGAAAATCGCCGCCACTTCCTGACTACAGCCGGCGCCGGCTCTGGCCTCCAAACTGGGGCCGGTTCCGCTGTTACTGTTGCGAGACGGGACCTAAAAACATTTTCTCAAAATTAGTTTTGAGGCAAACAATTTTATTTTTCAAAATAGTGATTTTAAAATTTTAAAATTAATGTATTTTTCTAAAATATTGATTTTAAATTTTATTTTATTTTTCCAAAATAATGATTTTGGAATAATAAAAGTATATGTTTATTTTGTTTAATCATAGTCAATGGCATGGTGGATGGTTATGGACTAAAACTAATTATATCTGTTCATACATTTTACAGTTTTAGTTTTTATGAAATAGGGCTTGCGTGTCTTTCCTTCTTTAGAATTCTTGTATAATTCTCTTCTCATCTGACTCCCCTCGAATGTAACTCGAGGTTTTCTCTCTTTAGGAAATTACGTAATTAGTTTACATAGGAGTGTTTCCTAAGGGAGACTTGAAGGGAATGTCTTAATCCTACTCTTGTGCCCTACAAAAATTCTTAAGGGATTTATGTCTCTTTTGTTCCCTAGCTTACCTTAAATTATTTATCAATTAAGCTTGTTCAATTATCTAAATCTATATTTTATTTCCAAAAAATTCCAGCAAGGTTCTTTGATCTTGGAATTTTGAAAATGTCTCCTTGAGGATAGAATGTTGACTAAAAATGGAGAAGGAGTTAAGGAAGGTTCCCAAGAGAATTAATCTCCATGGTTGAACTTTCAAACTCCACTCTATAAGTGTTCATTTTCTTTATGTAGCATTCTGGAAATTTTCCAGCTTCTTGGTCAATTTAGCTTTCAAAAACTTTAGCCTTTTTCCTCACTCAAATGCTGCTAGAAAAATAGACAACTTGTTCAGCTTGAAGACTAAAATCATTGGCCAAAATTTGGACTGCATAAGAGCTGTGAAAACCAGGAAAATTCCTGGGCAGTTTTGTAGCTTGGTAGGCCAAAAACCAAGCTGTTTCTTCCACATTTCAAACTAGCAATTTAACTATGTCTTTCCTCCATAAAGAAGGCTGGAAATTATCCTTAAAGGACCCTTCAATACCCCTTCAAACCTTCTGCAAGTCGGCTAGAACATTACAGAAAAATCTACACAAAAATTTCATCAAACCTTTTGAATGAACAACCAGAAATTCCAGCCTTGCTCCCTCTTCAACTTTGTCCAAAACTCACTCCAATTTCCTATAAAACCAACCTTAGTCAGCCATGAACTGAACTTCATCACCTCTACCATTGATCTGCACGAAATGAACACCATAGCCACTCCTTAAATCACTCCTTGAATCACCACAATCAAGCCTTCAATTGGAATTCAAAAATTCAGCAAATTACTCCATGAAACTCCCATGGATTAAGCCTCAACCAACCAGAAATTTCCTCCACCATTGCACTCCACATTTTGGCCACCCTATAGCTTCTTTAACCTCATTCATCTCAGCAAAACTTCAGCAAATTCTAGTCGGCCATAGCAGTTCCAAGAACCTCCATCAACCAAGCCATTCTTACCATATTTTCTACCTTAATTCACTCCCTAAATTACTCCTTATGAATTTCAAACAACTAGCTTTCCTTCTTCTTCCTAATCTGAAAATTCAATCACAAGAATTCCTCTAGCCATTCGGCCAACCCCATTCAGCAAATTTCGTCCAGCTTCTCTCCATTATCTCCATTCTCTCCAATTCTCCAAGAACACATACCACCACTCTCCAAGCCTAAGACCATTCTAAACACCTCCAATCTCTCCCAAAAAATTCCAGATCATGTCTACTCACCCTTTTGAATCCATTTCTATACTTTATAACGTCAAGCATTGAAAACAAAATTATGCTTACGGATCAAAACCAGATTTTTTCTTGAAGATTCAAGAACTCTCTCAAGGTAACCAAGAACGATTATGTTCATCTCTTTTCCCCTTCAATCTTTAATATAATATACTAATACTCTCTCTCTCTCTCTCTCTCTCTCTCTCTCTCTCTCTCTCTCTCTCTCTCTCGGCCAAAATGGTTGTTCCAACAATGGCCATTTTCTCTTTTTCCTTCTTGGTTGGATCAAGTCTTCTAAGCGTGTGGACTCTCTTGAGACTTCATCAAGGTAGTCATCATTCGAGTATGTCTCTTTAACCCGCTTCTTAATTCTAAAATCATGTCTCTTGGATGTAGTTAGAAAAGGATGGAATATGATTTGTAACACACCGCTACCTAGGCCCGCAAGGGCCAGGGCTATCGCCCCGTCCAAAAGACAAGGGGTCTTTATAACTAGGTCACACAAATAAAATTGCGGAATAAAAATAATACTTTAACTTAAAAATTTATTATAACAAAAAAAAAATCCAAGAATAAATCCAAGAATTCCCAAAACAAAACCATAAATAAAATTATCCACTCTTGTCTCCCCAAAGCAATACATAGAATTAAATGACAACAATCTCTTCCAAGGCAGATACTACTAGCCACTCATCCCCACAGCAGGATCGACCTGAAATCATGGTAAAAAGGTTATGAGATAGAAATCTCATTAAGTCCGTGTGTGCTTTGGGTGTTTAGTGAAAGCAGTTCATGGATGCAAAGTGCGAAATCTTTATAAGAAAAATATTGGCAAGTAATAAACATTAGTCAAAAGCAAGAGCGGCGTTTTAGCTATTCCAGCCAAACATGTTCAACAAAATCAACCACTCATAAGAAAGGATTATGGGTTACCACATGTTGGGCCCCATAACCGGATGGTCAGTATGCCACACTTTATGCATACCGCAGGTCAGAATGTCACACTTTGTGCAGACTGACAAAAGTATGTGATCGGCCTACTGGGCAAGATACCCCTCATTCTCTATACCCAAACAACAACTGGATGTCCTTTCCGGCAAACACAGTCACTTGACTGAAAGAACACTGCTAGCTCGAACCGGCAAGACCCACAAGACTGACGTCCTATCCGGGAAGGACTCACCCCTCAGAGGTGGCCACCTACTAAGAGACTTACCCTAAACCCTCAAGGACTAGTCCTAGTAGTCCGCCCGTATTGAGTACTCAACGACGTTTTCCACTTGGGATATAATGAACAAAACACTGCTCCACATGAAAATGGCATTTTGAGGGTTTCCAAAGTCGTTATCAAAATCAGTTTTAGAAAGTATTTTGAGTTTGATTAAATCTGCTCAATAATTCAATTGCTTGAAATAAGGAAGAATTCCACCCTCAATTGCCTTTATATACATGAGCGTACATACACTCTACATTTGACTTGCCATAAAGAAAACGTTTCACATCAGTCAGATTATATGCAGGAGCTTACCTGATTCTTGCTCACAACAACAAGGTCTCCAACAGCTGACCTAACCCCACATGGGTAAATACAAATCACAATCAATTCCAAGCTACAATCCACTTCCTCAATTTTAAATCAACTCCTCTTACTACTACCATGATCCTAGCGTCCCAAGCTTTAAGGCCAAACAATACATAAATACGTTTGTAGGTTGAGCCTAATTTGAAATTTAAAATAATTAATGGTTTGAGAAATGATTTCCAATAAGTTGAAAGTTTAAATCTTGCTGGGGAAAATTTAGAGTTTATTTGTTCAAGAGTCCTAGCTAGTAATAAGTAAAATAATGATTTAATAATAGTTTAGTTGTTAGAAAATAATTGGTTACTAAAACTAGTTGAGATTAAATTTAATGAGTCTTGCTTGGAAATAATAAGTAAACTTTTTAAAAAGGGATTTGATTCAATAAATATTTTACTAATTATGATTATTTCCATAAAAGGCTTCAATTGATTTCTTTATTTTAAATAATATTGCTTTATTTTATTTTCTAGCAAAATTATTATTTATTTGACCAAAATATCCTTTATTTATATAATAATCCAAATCTACCCTTCCTAGGGTTTTTCGACATTTACTAGGAAAATTTTATATCATTAAATATTTTATTTATGAAATAAAATTAGTTTAGGGATAACTAGATCATGGTCAAATTTCTATGGCTAGCCACAATCAAGAACATATGCAATCCTTCCATTCATCCAAATCATGCACATAAGCATAGATCTAAATTTATTAAGACATGATCTAACCTCTACTAGCATAAATATGATCATGGCTTCAATAATCTAACATGCATATAAATCCTATTCACCAAAGGTGACATAATCTCTAGCATGCTTTATCTCAAATACTTCATGCATCAAACCTCAAATCATCACACAATCAACTAAGATAATCCTTCCATGCATAAATCTCATCTCCTACACAATCATACAGATGTTCATGCTTCAATCTCAACAATATATATATACTCGAATCCTATCACCATCCACCTACTATCAACATCATCCTAGGGACATAATTCTAGAGTTTAAAAGAAGGATTGAAGGTACTTACTTAATTGATGAATGCCTTGAAGGAGTTTAGAGTAGATCTCAACTCCTAGATGTCTAACTTTGTCCAAGGGAGATGGCGAGAGCATGATTATGGAAGAAGAAGTCATCCGGCCAAGGGAGAGGGATTTCGGCCATGCGAGAGAGAGAGAGAGAGAGAGAGAGAGAGAGAGAGAGAGAAGAGAAGAGATCATTAGTATGTTTATTCACATAGGTTTTCACTAGAGATCAAGTTTGGAGAAGATGAAGTTGATAGAGTAAATTTACCTTGAATATGTTGTTGTCCTTCACAGAAATTTCTGGTTTTAATCCGAAGTAGCAAGATGATTTGAGGAGTTTGATGTTAAGAATGGTGTCGATGGACTCACAGTAGTAAGTAGGTAAAATTTGGAGATTTTAGTGAAGGTTTGATGTGATTTGGAGGGGTATTAGGTGTAAGAAAGTAGTAGGTGTTCTTGGTATAGTGTGTGTGTTCTTAGAGATTGAAGGGAATTGAGAGATTGTAGTGTAGCTGCCGAAAATTCTGAGGGAATAAGGCTGGCCAAATTTCTGTAGGGTTTAGGGAGTTGTTTCTCTGATTTGGAAGGGAAAAGGAAAGGTTAGTTGTTATAATCCTTGAAGAATATTTTTAGGAAGTGAATTTGGAAACTAAATATTTCTAGAATATCTTGATAATTGAAGAACTTTGAAGGTCTCCTATGGCCGACTGGTTGAGCAGTTTTTCTTAGGAATTAAAGCTGGTTCAAGGTAGCTTTGGGTGGCAGAAATTAAGGTGCACAATGATGAAGAAGAAGTCTGGTCAATTCAGTGATATATTATGGACGGTTCCTAAACAAAAGTGGCTGGAATTTTGGAAACCAATCAAGCAAAATTTTAGGGATTTGGTGGAGGGATTTTCGGGTAGCCATTGCTGGATTTCGTGCAGAAGCTTAAGGGGAACAATGGAGCTCTGTTACTGGTGGTTTAAGGAAGGTTTTTGCAGAATAAGGTTAGTGTTTTGGCTGGGAGAGAAATAGGAAACAAGGCTGGAAAATTTTCCTGCACAGTTTTTCGCTGAACAGTAATTCCTGGGCAAATTTTCGGCTGCCATTCCCAGCCAACTTGCAGAGATTTTGAAGGAAAATTTCAGGGGTATTCAAGGCTGGTTTCCAGCCTTCTTCATAGAGGAAAAAATGACTAAAGTAATGAACAAAATCTGGAAGAAAACAGCTTGGTTTTGGACTCTCAAAGCTGTGATTTGTACAGGAATTTTCCTGCTTTTGCTCCAGCTTTAAGCAGTCCGAAAATGGCTAAGAATTTCATATTACAAACTGATCCTAAAGACCATTTTTTTGGTAGCATTTGAGAGGGAATTCTAGCTAAGAAACTCAACATTTTGAAGGCACAACAAGCTGGAAAATTTTCAGCTCATTCCAATAAAGAAGATGAACTAGCTAGAGAGAATTTTCAGCAAACTCACTTGAGGGATTTTTCCTCTTGGAACTTCCCACAACTCTTCCACATTTTTCAGACCATAAGAAGTCTTTTACCAAGACATTTTGATCCTACAAGATCACAACACTTTACTGAATTTTCTGGAAAGAAAATGGCTAGAATCACTTGATCAAACTAATGAGTTGGGAATTAAGGAAAAATCAATGATTAAGGAAAAATGAATTCCCTTTAGGAAATTCGAGTAGGTAAGGGTGTAGAATGAGGTTGCTCCTAACATGACTCTCTTAGGATATCATCCCTACCTTACTCCAAGCTCATAAGGCTGAAATTACTCTTCTCCAAGCAAAAATAAAATTTAATCAAGCTAAAGCTTCCATGATGGAATTTGAACCCTAGTCTTCAATAATTAATTCTAAGGCTCTAACCACATCAACTCTTGCTGATATTTTCCCTAGAAAAATTATTTTCTATTCAATCCACAAGCTATTTCCATATTTTCACATCGGGCAAAAATTACCATTTTGCCCTTCTCACACAATACTCATCAACAAGACTTCAAGACAATAAAACTCAAATCCAAAGCACATAAAAATCATATAGAAATATATTTAATCATGAAATAAAATATGATATGCATCCCAATCCCCTTACTCAAAGGTTAGTTTTGATTGGTGTTTCACATCCTCCCCTCCTTAGAAGAATTTCATCCCGAAATTCAAGCATACCTCTAATTCATCTCGGGATAGTTCCGATTAACCCATTCTTCCGATTCCCATGTGGCATCCTGCGTGCCATGGTGCTCCCACTGAATCTTAAGCATCGGTGTCTGCTTATTTCGCAGGGTTTTGACACTGCGGTCCAATATCCGCACAAGCTTCTCCATGTAGCTCAATCTGGCTGCAACACTAATGGTTCATCATTCAATACATGACCGGGATCCGCTTTATACTTCTTCAATTGTGACACATGGAACACATCATGGATACCCGTTAACCCGTCTGGTAGGTCCAATCGGTAAGCTACCGGTCCAATTCTTTCCTTAATCGAAAACGGCCCCAAATACCTCAGATTCAACTTTCTGCCCTTCGGATGCTTCAATATTCCCCTACTCGAAGTTAGCTTTAGAAATACACAATCCCCAACTTGGAATTCTAGATCCCTTCGCCGATTGTCTGCATAGCTCTTCTGTCGGCTCTAAGCCGCCTTTAACCTTTCCTGAATCAGTTTCACTTTATTCAACATTTCTTGGACACAGACCTCTTTGGTTTTGCTCACGTGACCATCTTTCGATCAACTCCAATACAACGGTACCTGACATTTGCGCCCATACAAAGCCTCGTACGGTGCCATCCCAATCGAGGCCTGATAGCTGTTGTTATATGACAATTTGGTATACGGTACATACTCTACCCACTTGTCCCCGAAATCCAGGACACAGGCTCTGAACATATCTTCCAATATTCGGATTACCCTTTCTGACTGCCCATCGGTCTGCGGATGCGCCGTCGTACTGAATTTCAAATTCGACTCCATTGCTTCTTGGAACTTTCCCCAAAAACGAGATGTAAACCTCGGGTCTTGGTCGGATACTATGCTCGAAGGTACTCAATGCAATTGGACTACTTCTCGAACATAAGTCTGGGCCAGCTTCTCCATGGAGTCCCTCACATTTACCGGTATGAAATGGGCCGACTTGGTCAGTCGATCCACCACCACCCATACGGCGTCCTTCTGGGTCTTTGACATGGGAAGTCCGGAGACGAAGTCCATGGTCACCTCCTCCCACTTCCATTCCGGCATTGGCAATGGCTGCAATAGCCCCGCTGACTTCTTATGCTCTACTTTAACTTTCTGGCAGGTGAGACAGGTCGAAACATACTTAACCATATCTCGCTTCAGTCCGGGCCACCAATATGCTCTCTTCAAATCCTGATACATCTTGACTTCCCCCGGATGAATGGCGTATTTGCTCTTGTGCGCCTCCTCCAAAATTCTGTCCTTCAATTGCGGCTCCCCGGGTACACACAATCGATCTCTGAAATGAAAAAATCCCGCTTCATCCTGACGGAATTCACTGCTTGGCCGATTAAGCTCCTTATCCCTGAAGGGTTGAAATTCGGCGTTGTTTCGTTGAGCCTCTACAATTTCTCCCTGCAAATCTGGCACCAACTTCAAGTTGCTGATGACAATTCTTCTATCTTGCACTTCCGCTCTTCTGTCCAACATATCCTGAACTGCTTGCATTTCTTGCACCTTCAGTCTGGCCATTCCAACTTTTCTGCTCAGGGCGTCTGCCACCACTTTAGCCTTCCTGGGAAGGTAGTTGATCGGGCATCGGTATTCCTCCAAGAATTCCATCCACCTTCGCTGCGTCAAGTTCAGATCCTTTTGAGTGAAGATATACTTCAAACTCTTATGGTCGGTGAACACCTCATATTCGGCTCCATACAAGTAGTGTCGCCATTTCTTTAGGGCGAATACTATAGCTGCCAGCTCCAGATTATGGGTGAGGTAGTTCACCCCATGAGGTCGCAACTTCCGAGATGCATAAGCAATCACTTTTCTGTCTTGCATCAACACTGCTCCCAGTCCTTCCTTCGAAGCGTCGGTGTACAACGCGTAAGGTTTGCCTTCCTCTGGTAGACTCAATACTGGTGCTGTCATCAGTCTCTTATTCAATTCTTGGAAACTTTTCTCGCATTTTTCGTTTCACACAAACGGAACATCCTTCCTCAACAAACGGGTCATTGGCGATGCGAGCGTCGAAAATCCCTTGATAAACCTTCGGTAGTATCCAGCCAATCCCAAGAAGCTCCGAATCTTGGTAATATTCCCTGGTTGCTTCCAATTTGATACTGCTTCAACTTTTGCCGAATCTACCTTGATACCCTCCTTGGTCACCACATGCCCAAGGAATGCCACACTATCTAACCAGAATTCGCACTTGCTGAACTTCGCGTACAGCTTGTGCTCCCGCAGTTTCTCCAGTACGAGCCTCAGATGCTCCGCATGCTCCTCCGGACTCTTGGAGTAAATCAAAATGTCGTCAATGAAGACCACCACAAACTTGTCCAGATAAGGTCGGAATACTCGGTGCATCAGGTCCATGAATACTGCTGGAGCGTTAGTTACCCCGAATGGCATCACTACAAACTCATAATGTCCATATCTGGTATTAAAGGCTGTTTTGGGAATATCCTCCTCTCTTATCCGCACTTGGTAGTAACCTTGCCTCAGATCCAACTTGGAATAGAAACTGGATCCTTGCAGCTGATTGAATAGCTCATCAATCAGAGGTAGGGGGTACTTGTTCTTAATCGTCAAATTGTTCAACCCTCGGTAGTCGATACATAGCCTCAGAGTTCCGTCATTCTTCTTCACAAATAGCACAGGCGCTCCCCAGGGCGACGTTCTCGGTCTGATATAGCCTTGTCCTACTAACTCCTCCAACTGCTCTTTCAATTCTTTCAACTCTGCCGGTGCCATCCGGTACGGAGTTCGCGATACTGGTTCTGCTCCAGGAACTAAGTCTACGGTGAATTCTACTTCTCGATTAGGAGGTAGAGAATCAAGCTCTGCCAGAAACACATCGGGAAAATCCTTCACCACTTCCGTGTCTTCCAGAGTGCACTGGTCCTTTGGCTTGTTCATCATGTAAGCCAGATAACCTTGACATCCTTGCCTTAACAATTTTCGGGCCTTAGCCCCCGCAATCAAGTACTTTAGTTCTTTCACTCTCTTGCCATTGAATTCCAATACATCACAACCCGGTCTGACGAACTGAATTGACTTATTTTTACAGTCTACCCTAGCCCCATGTTTGGCTAACCAGTCCATTCCCAATATCAGGTCATAATCCTCAATATCTAACACAATCAAATCTCCCTCCAGATTTTCTCTCCCTACTTTAATATTACAATCCTTCACATACAGATCCGCTTGCACCATTTTCCCCAAAGGTGTGCTTACTTCTAAAATGAAAGGCAGCTCCACTCCATCCCAACCCAAATGACATGCACACAACTTGTTTATATAGGAATGAGTAGAGCCAGGATCAATCAAAGCATTAACGGAACGTCCTTGAATAGTGAACGTACCTTCTACTACTGTTGCATCGGTCCCAACTTCCTCTCTGTTGAGAGCGAATACCTTGGCCTTCACTTGCGGCTTCGGTGCTCCATTCCCAGGTGCTCCCACGGTGTGGGCTCGGTTGGGCCCCGGGTTCTAAGCCGGGTTTCCTTGCACGACCCGGTGCAACTTGAGGCAAGTGTTCCTCAGGTGGTTCGGGTCGCCACAATGATAGCATTTCTTCTCACCACCCTTAGACCAACAATTTCTCTCGGTGTGGCCTTTTCTTCCACACTGTCCGCATGATGGGAGATTCGGGGCAGGTCCACTTGGCGCTCTCCGGGCTTGCTTTTCCCGGTTCTGCTATTGATGATTGGCGAGGCGCTTGTGTGGTTACGGTCTCGGGAAATGTCCCTGCGGCTGCCTTGGCGGCTGGAAGGGCTTGGCCGCCATCCTGCTGCGGTCCTCATTCTCCATGCGAGTAGCTGCATCCACAGCCCCCGAATAGGTTGTCGGTGGAGCGGGTGCCAATACCCTCCTCAGTTCCAATCTCAGCCCCTTGACGAACTGCCTCGTCCTGTTCTGCTTGGTGTCGACCAACCTTAGGTAGTACTTTGACAATTGCGCGAATCGCCCCGCATATTGAGCCACTGATATGCTCCCCTACCTCAGATTCTGAAATTCATCTTCCCGCTTCTCCACAATCCACTGAGGGATGTACTCAGCCCTAAAGGCTTCTACGAAGTTGAACCACGTCCATTCTTGCTCAACCATCTCCCAGTCCTCTTAGACCCGCTGCCACCATGCCCGAGCTGGTCCTCTCAATCGAAAAGCTGCAAACTTAACCATCCGCTCCTCAGCATACTGGAGCGTTGCGAAAATGTCCTCCATTTGCTCGACCCATTGCTCGGCCTTCTGATCTTGTTCGGCTTTTCCCATAAAGACGGGCAGTTGAAACTTCAAAAACCTCTCTAAAGCCTAATCTTCCCCTCTAGGTTTCCTTCACTCGGTCAGCGTATGACGAATGTCAGCCACCTTACTGAGTGCCTGGCCCAATGTCACATCCACCGGGGCATCGGACCCCATTCCCATTTCTGGATCACTTTGTGCATTACCCAGGTTGGGTGATTGCATCTGTTCAGTTTCAACTTCCGGTGCTACATGGTCTACCTCCAAAGTCCTTCTGGCCGAAGAAGCTGCACGTCGCTTGGGTGCCATTCTATACCATACCCCAAATGTTAAGTGTATGCATTCTAGTATCAAACCATTTTAGTGGTGCATGCATACAAGGCCAAGTATGAGTAGGAAGAAATCAGATGCAACTTATTTAAAGGATTGCTCAAAAATTTCGATTTCAAAAATTGACTTACATAAATCCAAAAGTGTGAACAAAACATAGAATTGGAAATATTTGACAAACTAGTTCTCGAAAGATAATAAATAAAAAATCACCCAAAACAAAATAACTCCTAACTCTCTAATCCTCGTCAGAACCCTTATCATCAGCCTCATACAACCAATGTGAAACCCCAGTCAAGACCAACCTTAGAGTAAGGGGGGTTGGGATGCATATCATGCTTTATTTCATGATCAAATATGTTTTCATATGATTTCTATGTGCTTTGAATTTGATTTTTATTATCTTGAAGTCTTGTTAGTGGGTGATGTGTGAGAGGGGCAAAATGGTAATTTTTGCCCGAGGTGAAAATAAGGAGATAACTTGTGGATTGAATAGGAAATAATTTTTCTAGTAGAAATAGCAACAAGAGTTGTTGTGATTTAGTGGTTAGAGCCTTGGAATTAATTCTTGAGGTCTAAGGTTCAAAGTCCATCATAGAAGCTTTAGCTTGAGTAAATTTTATTCTGCTTGGAAAGGGATGGTTTCGGCCATGAGGGCCTAGATCAATGTGGTGATTATGTCCTAGGAGAGTCATGTTAGGAGACTTCTCACTTCACTCTTTTGTTCTTCGCGAAATGCCAAAAGGGAATTCATTCTCCCTTGATCTTTAACTTTTCTTAAATTCCAACTCCTTAGCTTGAGCAAGGTGTTCTATCCTTTTCCTTTCCAGAAAATTCAGTAGAGGACTAAGGTCTTTTAGGATCAAAATGTCCTAGTAAAAGGCTTCTCATGGTTTGGAAAATGTAAATGATTTGTAGGAAAATTCAAGAGGAAAATCACTCTTGAAAGCTTGCTGAAATTTTTCCTCAAACTTAGTTCATTTATCTTCATGAAATGAGCTGAAATTTTCCAGCTTGTTGTACCTTCAAAAGGTCGAAAATTCAAGCTCACATTCCCTCCCAAATTCTACCAGAGAAATGATCTTTAGGATCAGTTGAAACCTGAAAGTTTCTTGCCCAAATTCGGATTGCACAAGCTAGAGTAAAACAGGAAAAATTCCTGTACGAAATTCAGCCTTGTGAGCTCCAAATCAAGCTATTTTCTCCCAGATTTTGTGCAGCACCATAGCCATGTTTTTCCTCCATAAAGAAGGCTGGAAACTAGCCTTGAATACCCATGAAATCCCCATCAAACATCGCTGCAAACCTGCTGGAAATGGCAGACGAAAATTCTGCCAGGAAAATTCTGTTCAGCGAAAATTCCTGTGCAGATTTTTGTCCAGCTCGTTTTCTCTTCTTCTTCCAACTGAAACACCAAGCTACTTCTGCAAAAACCTTCCTTAAACCTCCCCCAACAGAGCTCCATTGGGCCCTTTGAACTTCTGCATGAAATTCCCTCCATGGCTGACCGAAAATCTCTCAACCAAATCCCTGCAATTTAGCTTGATTACTTTCCAAAAATTTCAGCCATCTTGCTTAACAATTTTCCATAAAATTTTGCTCAATTGATCAGCCATCTTCTCCACCATTGTGCACCTTAATTTCGGCCACCACAAGTCTCCTCTAACCAGCTTTAATTCCACAGAAATCTGCACAATCTAGTCGGCCATAGGAGAACTCAAAGCTGTTCAGAAAAATCAAGAAATTCTTAGAATATCTAGTTTCCAAATTCACTTCCTAACAATATTATTCAAGGATTGTAACAACTAACCATTCATTTTCCCTTCCAAATCAGAGAATCAACTCCCTAAACCCTACTAGAATTCGGCCAGACCTATTCCCTCAGAAAAATCGGCAGCTGCACAAACTCTTCCTCTCTCTCTCGATTTTCTTCAAGCAACAAGAACACACACACACTACACCAAGAACACCTACTTCTTCTCTACACCTAATAACCCTCCAAACCACCTCAAACCCTCACGAAAATCTCCAGATTTAGTCTACTTATTGCTGTGAATCCATCAACACCAATAGTAACATCAAACTCCTCCAAAGATCTTGCTACTTCGGATCAAATCAAAATTTTTTGGACAAGAACATCTTCAAGGTAAACTTATTCTAACAACTTCATCGTTTTCAAACTTAATCTCTAATGAAAACCTATATGAATAATCACACTAATGACTTCTCTCTCTCTCTCTCTCTCTCATGGACCGAAATTCCTCCATTGGCCGAATGGACTCTTGTTCCATGACCATGCTTTTGCCACCCTTCTTGAACAAGATTAGCCATCTAGGAGTTGAGATCTTCTCTAAATTCCTTCAAGTCATTCATCAATCAAGTAAGTACCTTCAATCCTTTTTTTAAAATTTAGAATCACATCTCTAGGTTGATGAATGGCGATGGGGTTGTGTATGTGATGTTATTGATTGAAGCATGAGTATATGTGTGATTGAGATGGAGATGGGACTTATGCATGGAAGGATTATATTGGTGGATTTAATGATGAGTTGAGATTTGATAGGTAGTATTTGTGATGAAGCATGCTAGAGATTATGTCACCATGGGTGAATAGGATTTATATGCATGATTAGATTTTGAAGCCATGATCATGTTTATGCTAGTAGAGGTTAAATCATGTAATAATAAATTTAGATCTATGCCTATGTGCAAGACTTGGATGATTTGATGAATTGAAGGATTGAGTATGTTATTGATTATGGTTGACCATGGAATCTTGATCATGATCTAGTTGTCCCTAAGCAAATTTTATTTCATGAATAAAATATTTACTAATAATTTTTGCTAAAGAATTTCGGAAACCCTAGGAAGGGTAGATTTGGAATTATAATATATGTAAAGGATATTTTAGTCAAATAAATAATGATTTTTCTAGAAAATAAAATAAATAAATATTATCTAAAATAAAGCAAATTAATTAAAGCCTTATGAAAAAGATTCATACTTAATAAAATATTTACTAGATCAAAACCCTTAAGGATTTACTTATTATTTTCCAAGGAAGACTTATTAAATTTAATCTTAACTAGTTTTAGCTCTCAATTATTTTCTAACAACTAAGCTACCATTAAATCACTATTTTACCTAGTACCACCTATGGCTCTTGATCAAATAAACTCTAAATTTTCCTTAACAAGATTTAAACTTTCAACTTATTAGAATTTATTTCCTAATCCATTAATTATTTTAAATAACAAATTAAACTGAGCTTATAAACCTATTCAATTATTGTTTTGCCTTAAAGCTTGGGACACTAGGATCATGGTAGTAGTGAATTGAGTTGATTTAAAATTGAGGAAGTGGATTGTGGCTTGAATCTGATTAAGATTTGTATTTGCCCATGTGGGGTTAGGTCATCTGTCCGAGACCTTGTTATTGTGAGCAAGAATCAGGTAAGCTCCTGCATAAAACCTGTCGATGTGAAATGTTTTCTTATGGCAAGCTAAATATGGAGTGTATGGACACTCGTTTATTTGAAGGCAACTGAGGGTTGAATTCATCTTTGTTTCCAACGCTGGAATTATTCCGAAGTTAATGAGCATATTTTTCCAAACTCGAAACTCTTTCTAAAACTAATTTCTCGCAAAGCTTTGGAAACCCTCAAATTGTTATTTTCATGAAGAACAATGCTTTGTTCATTTTATCCCAAGTGGGGAATGTCGTTGAGTACTCAATAAGGGTGGACTATTAGGACTAGTCTTTGAAGGGTTAGGGTGAGTCTCTCTGTAGATGGCCACCTCTGAGGGGTGAGTCCTTCCCGGATGAGATGCCAGTTCTAGTGAGTCGTGCCGGTCCGAGCTAGCAGTTTATTTTGTTTCAGTCAACTGACTATATTTTTTCCGGAATGGACACCCGGTGGTTGTTTGGGTATAGAGAAGGAGGAGTATCTTACCCAGTTGGTCGATCACCTACTTTTCTCAGTCTGCACAACGTGTTAAGCATTCTGACCGGTTATGGGCCCAAAGTGTGGTAACCCATATCCCTTTCTTTCGAGTGGTTGATTTCATTACTGATGTATGGCTAGAAGAGCCAAAACGCCACTCTTGCTTTTGGCTGATGTTTATTGCTTGCCAATGTTTCTCTTATAAAGATTTCACACTTTGCATCCACGAACTGTTTCTGCTAAACACTCAAAGCACACACGGACTTACTGAGATTTCTGTCTCACCACCTTTTATCATGTTTTCAGGTTGATCCTATTGTGGGTGAGTAGCTACTTTGGAAGAGAATGTGTCTTTGATTTTATGTACTGCTTTGGGAGACGAGTGTGGATGATTTTAATTATGAGTTTTGTTTTGGAATTTCATGGATGTACTTTGGAAGTATTTATTTTTGGGTTGTAATAAATTCTTTTAGCTTGAGTATTATTCATTTCAGCAATTTTTATTTGTTACCTAGTTATAAAGATCCCTTGTCCTTTGGACGGGGCGACATCCCCGGCCCTGGCTGGCCTAGGTTTTCCGGGATGTTACAAGTGGTATTAGAGCCCAGGGTTAGAGACAAATATTGATGATATATGATTTATTTATTTAAGTTTAAATATTATCTAACCTATTTTGTTGATGTTGTAGGATGGTTAGACTGCTTAGGACAACAAAGAAAGGGTAGCTGTGGCACCCACCTTACTATCTAGACCAGGAGGACCTTCCAGTTCCCCAGCCTGCCCCTCAGCCAGTTGTCCCTATAGAGGATAACCATGATGTCGAGGATATCCCTATAGAGGATAACAGTGATGATGAGCTTGAGTTGATGGAGGATAGCAGTGAGGACAAGGTCCTGATCCTTGAACCACCTCCAATCCCGGTGTTAGATATAAGCTCTGACAGTGAGGATGATGTTATGATAGTGGAGCCTGAACCCCACCCTCCTAATCCCGAGGTGGATTTAGCAGCAGCTTGTGATGACCTGGGGGAGATAGACTTTGAGTCTCCACCTAGGCCTTCTTTCATTCCTTCTTTCAGTCGAGTTGAGCCTGGGGAGAGTTCTAGGCGCCCCGGGAAGGAGCCAAAGGAGGGATTTGCCAGTGGGGTTGGGATAGATTTTTCTAGAAATTCTGGGGGTTGGTTGTATGAGGCTGATCTTGAAGATTCTGATGAGGACTAGAAAGGCTAAGTGCTGATATGATTGGGATGATTTATTTACTACTTTCTATGAACTTCTATGTTAAAGATTTCATTTTTGTTTACTACTTTCATTTCAAATTTATGCAAATAAGAGTACCTGGAGTACTCTAAGGTTTGAGAAAATTTTTATGCAATTCTTTATACAAAAACTTGCATATGATTTTCTTTTACTTAAACCTGAATGTGAATGCATGCTCAAAATGTTTTAAACTTGAATGCATACATTCATTATCTGGGTATGGTTGAGAATGGCACCCAAGCGCTGTGTAGCCACGCCAGGCAGGGAAATTCCAGAGGCATAACCTGTTGAAGTGACAATGGGGCAAGCTTTTCGCCGAGTTTAGCAAGTGTGAATTCTGGTTGGACAGTGTGGCATTCCTTGGTCATGTGGTGACTAAGGAGGGAATTAAAGTAGATCCGGCCAAGGTGGAAGCGGTATCTGACTGGAAGCAGCCGGAGAATATTACCGAGTTTCGGAGTTTCTTGGGTTTGGCGGGATACTACCGAAGGTTTATCAAGGGATTCTCGACACTCGCATCGCCAATGACCCGTTTGTTGGGAAAGGATGTTCCGTTTGTGTGGGACGAGAAATGCGAGAAAAGCTCCCAAGAACTAAAGAAGCGACTGATGACAGCACCAGTATTAAGTCTACCAAAGGAAGGCAAATCTTACGCACTGTACACCGACGCTTTGAAAGAAGGACTAGGAGTGGTGTTGATGCAAGACTGAAAAGTGATTGCCTATGCATCACGGAAGCTGCGACCGCATGAAGTGAACTACCCTACTCACGACTTGGAGCTGGCGGCTACAGTGTTCGCCCTAAAGAAATGGCGACACTACTTGTATGGAGCCGAGTACGAGGTGTTCACCGACCATAAGAGCCTGAAGTATATCTTCACTCAGAAGGATTTGAACTTGAGGCAACGAAGGTGGATGGAATTCTTGGAAGAATACCAATGCCCGATCAACTACCATCCCGGGAAGGCTAACGTTGTGGCAGACGCCCTAAGCAGAAAAGTTGGGATGGCTAGGCTAAAGGTGTAAGAAATGCAAGTGGTCCAGGACGTATTGGACAGAAGGACGGAAGTGCGAGACAAAGCGATTGCTATCAGCAACCTGAAGTTGGTGCCGGACTTGAAGCAAGAAATAGCGGAAGCTGAGCGAAGCAACGCCGAGTTTCAAATTTTTAAGGATAAGGAGCTTAAGCGACCGACTAGCGAATTCCGTCAGGACGAGGCAGGATTTTTTCATTTCAGAGATTGATTGTGTGTACCCGGGGAGCAACAACTAAGGGTCAGAATTTTGGAAGAGGCATACAAGAGCAAGTACGCAATTCATACGGGAGAGGTCAAGATGTACCAAGATTTGAAGAGAGCATACTGGTGGCCCGGAATGAAGCGAGATGTGGTCAAGTACGTATTGACCTGTCTCACCTGCCAGAAGGTTAAAGCAGAGCATAAGAAGTCAGCAGGATTATTGCAGCCATTGCCAGTGCCGGAATGGAAGTGGGAGGAGGTGACTATGGATTTCGTCACCGGACTCCCTATGTCAAATACTCAGAAGGACGCCATATGGGTAGTAGTGGATCGACTGACCAAGTCAGCCCACTTTATCCTGGTAAATGTAAGGGACTCCATGGAGAAGCTGGCTCAGACATATGTTCGAGAAATAGTCCGACTCCATGGAGTACCTTCCAGCATAGTGTCGGATCGAGACCCGAGGTTTACTTCTCGTTTTTGGGGAATGTTCCAGGAAGCAATGGGATCGAATTTGAAGTTCAGTATGACGGCGCATCTGCAGACTGATGGGCAGTTAGAAAGGGTAATCTAAATATTAGAAGATATGTTGAGGGCCTATGTTCTGGATTTTGGGGACAAGTGGATAGAATGCGTACCTTACGCGGAATTATCTTATAACAACAGCTATCAGGCCTCGATCGGGATGGCACCTTACGAGGCTTTGTATGGGCGCAAGTGTCAAGTACCGTTGTATTGGAGTTGGACGGAAGATGGACACGTGAGCAAAACCGGAGAGGTTTGTGTGCAAGAGATGTTGGATAAGGTGAAGCTAATCCGAGAAAGGTTAAAGGCGGCTCAGAGCCGGCAAAAGAGTTATGCGGACAACCGGAGGAAGGAATTGGAATTCTAAGTCGAGGACCATGTGTTTCTGAAGCTATCACCCAACCGGGGGATTGTGAAGCATCCGAAGGGTGGAAAATTGAATCCGAGATATTTGGGGCCGTTTTTTATTAAGGAAAGAATCGGACCAGTAGCGTATAGGTTGGACCTACCGGATGGGTTGACGGGTATCCATGATGTGTTCCATGTGTGACAGTTGAAGAAGTATAATGCGGATCCCGGTCACGTGTTGAATGAGGAACCGTTAGTGTTGCAGCCAGACTTGAGCTACGTGGAAAAGCCTGTTCGGATATTGGACCGCAGTGTCAAAACCCACCGGAATAAGTAGATACCAATGGTTAAGATTCAGTGGGAGCACCATGGCACGCAGGATGCTACATGGGAATCGGAGGAATGGGTTAAGCAGAAGTATCCCGAGCTGAAATAAAGGTATGCTTCAATTTCGGGACGAAATTCTTCGAAGGAGGGGAGGATGTGAAACCCCAGTCAAGACCAACCTTAGAGTAAGGGGGGTTGGGATGCATATCATGCTTTATTTCATGATCAAATATGTTTTCATATGATTTCTATGTGCTTTGAATTTGATTTTTATTATCTTGAAGTCTTGTTAGTGAGTGATGTGTGAGAGGGGCAAAATGGTATTTTTTACCCGAGATGAAAATAAGGAGATAGCTTGTGGATTGAATAGGAAATAATTTTTCTAGTAGAAATAGCAATAAGAGTTGTTGTGATTTAGTGGTTAGAGCCTTGGAATTAATTCTTGAGGTCTATGGTTCAAAGTCCAACATAGAAGCTTTAGCTTGAGTAAATTTTATTTTGCTTGGAAACGGATGGTTTCGGCCATGAGGGCCTAGATCAATGTGGTGATGATGTCCTAGGAGAGACATGTTAGGAGACTTCTTACTTCACTCTTTTGTTCTTCGCGAAATGCCAAAAGGGAATTCATTCTCCCTTGATCTTTAACTTTTCTTAAATTCCAACTCCTTAGCTTGAGCAAGGTGTTCTATCCTTTTCCTTTCCAGAAAATTTAGTAGAGGACTAAGGTCTTTTAGGATTAAAATGTCCTAGTAAAAGGCTTCTCATGGTTTGGAAAATGTAAATGATTTGTGGGAAAATTCAAGAGGAAAATCATTCTTGAAAGCTTGCTGAAATTTTTCCTCAAACTTAGTTCATTTATCTTCATGAAATGAGCTGAGATTTTCCAGTTTGTTGTACCTTCAAAAGGTCAAAAATTCTAGCTCACATTCCCTCCCAAATGCTACCAGAGAAATGGTCTTTAGGATCAGTTGAAACCTAAAAGTATCTTGCCCAAATTCGGATTGCACAAGCTAGAGTAAAACAGGAAAAATTCCTGTACAAAATTCAGCCTTGTGAGCTCCAAATCAAGCTGTTTTCTCCCAGATTTTGTGCAGCACCATAGCCATGTTTATCCTCCATAAAGAAGGCTGGAAACCAGCCTTGAATACCCCTGAAATCCCCTTCAAACCTCACTGCAAACCTGCTGGAAATGGCAGACGAAAATTCTGCCAGGAAAATTCTGTTAAGCGAAAATTCCTGTGCAGATTTTTGTCCAGCTCGTTTTCTCTTCTTCTTCCAACTGAAACACCAAGCTACTTCTGCAAAAACCTTCCTTAAACCTCCCCCAATAGAGCTCCATTGGGCCCCGTGAACTTCTACACGAAATCCCTCCATGGCTGACCGAAAATCTCTCAACCAAATCCCTACAATTTAGCTTGATTACTTTCAAAAAATTTCAGCCATCTTGCTTAACAACTTTCCATAAAATTTTGCTCAATTGATCAGCCATCTTCTCCACCATTGTGCACCTTAATTTTGGCCACCACAAGTCTCCTCTAACCAGCTTTAATTCCACAGAAATCTGCACAATCCAATCGGCCATAGGAGAACTCAAAGCTGTTCAGAAAAATCAAGATATTCTAAGAATATCTAGTTTCCAAATTCACTTCCTAACAATATTATTCAAGGATTGTAACAACTAGCCTTTCCTTTTCCCTTCCAAATCAGAGAATCAACTCCCTAAACCCTACTAGAATTCGGCCAGACCTATTCCCTCAGAAAAATCGGCAGCTGCACAAACTCTCCCTCTCTCTCTCTCGATTTTCTTCAAGCAACAAGAACACACACACACACACACACTACACCAAGAACACCTACTTCTTCTCTACACCTAATAACCCTCCAAACCACCTCAAACCCTCGTGAAAATCTCCATATTTAGTCTACTTATTGCTGTGAATCCATCAACACCAATATTAACATTAAACTCCTCCAAACATCTTGCTACTTCGGATCAAAGCAAAAATTTCTGGACAAGAACATCTTCAAGGTAAACTTATTCTAACAACTTCATCCTCTTCAAACTTAATCTCTAATGAAAACCTATATGAATAATCACACTAATGACTCTCTCTCTCTCTCTCTCTCTCTCTCTCTCTCTCTCATGGACCGAAATTCCTCCCTTGGCCGAATGGACTCTTGTTCCATGACCATGCTCTTGCCACCCTTCTTGAACAAGATTAGCCATCTAGGAGTTGAGATCTTCTCTAAACTCCTTCAAGTCATTCATCAATCAAGTAAGTACCTTCAATCATTTTTTTAAAATTTAGAATCATGTCTCTAGGTTGATGAATGGCGATGGGGTTGTGTATGTGATGTTATTGATTGAAGCATGAGTATATGTGTGATTGAGATGGAGATGGGACTTATGCATGGAAGGATTATATTGGTGGATTTAATGATGAGTTGAGATTTGATAGGTAGTATTTGTGATGAAGCATGCTAGAGATTATGTCACCATGGGTGAATAGGATTTATATGCATGATTAGATTTTGAAGTCACGATCATGTTTATGCTAGTAGAGGTTAACTCATGTAATAATAAATTTAGATCTATGCCTATGTGCAAGACTTGGATGATTTGATGAATTGAAGGATGAAGTATGTTATTGATTATGGTTGACCATGGAATCTTGATCATGATCTAGTTGTCCGTAAGCAAATTTTATTTCATGAATAAAATATTTACTAATAATTTTTGCTAAAGAATTTCGGAAACCCTAGGAAGGGTAGATTTGGAATTATAATATATGTAAAGGATATTTTAGTCAAATAAATAATGATTTTTATAGAAAATAAAATAAATAAATATTATCTAAAATAAAGCAAATTAATTAAAGCCTTATGAAAAAGATTCATACTTAATAAAATATTTACTAGATCAAAACCCTTAAGGATTTACTTATTATTTTCCAAGGAAGACTTATTAAATTTAATCTTAACTAGTTTTAGCTCTCAATTATTTTCTAACAACTAAGCTACCATTAAATCACTATTTTACCTAGTACCACCTATGGCTCTTGATCAAATAAACTCTAAATTTTCCGTAACAAGATTTAAACTTTCAACTTATTAGAATTTATTTCCTAATCCATTAATTATTTTAAATAACAAATTAAACTGAGCTTATAAACCTATTCAATTATTGTTTTGCCTTAAAGCTTGGGACACTAGGATCATGGTAGTAGTAAATTGAGTTGATTTAAAATTGAGGAAGTGGATTGTGGCTTGAATCTGATTAAGATTTGTATTTGCCCATGTGGGGTTAGGTCATCTGTCCGAGACCTTGTTATTGTGAGCAAGAATCAGGTAAGCTCCTGCATAAAACCTGTCGATGTGAAATGTTTTCTTATGGCAAGCTAAATATGGAGTGTATAGACACTCGTTTATTTGAAGGCAACTGAGGGTTGAATTCATCTTTGTTTGCAACGCTGGAATTATTCCAAAGTTAATGAGCAGATTTTTCCAAACTCGAAACTCTTTCTAAAACTAATTTCTCGCAAAGCTTTGGAAACCCTCAAATTGTTATTTTATCCCAAGTGGGGAATGTCGTTGAGTACTCAATAAGGGTGGACTATTAGGACTTGTCTTTAAAGGATTAGGTTGAGTTTCTCAGTAGGTGGCCACCTCTGAGGGGTGAGTCCTTCCCGGATGAGATGCCAGTTCTAGTGAGTCGTGCCGGTCCGAGCTAGCAGTTTATTTTGTTTCAGTCAACTGACTGTGTTTTTGCCGGAATGGACACCCGGTGGTTGTTTGGGTATAGAGAAGGAGGAGTATCTTGCCCAGTAGGCCAATCACCTACTTTTGTCAGTCTGCACAACGTGTTAAGCATTCTGACCGGTTATGGGCCCAAAGTGTGGTAACCCATATCCTTTTCTTTCGAGTGGTTGATTTCATTACTGATGTATGGCTAGAAGAGCCAAAACGCCACTCTTGCTTTTGACTGATGTTTATTGCTTGCCAATGTTTCTCTTATAAAGATTTCACAATTTGCATCCACGAACTGTTTCTGCTAAACACTCAAAGCACACACGGACTTACTGAGATTTCTGTCTCACCACCTTTTATCATGTTTTCAGGTTGATCCTGTTGTGGGTGAGTAGCTACTTTGGAAGAGAATGTGTTTTTGATTTTATGTACTACTTTGGGAGACGAGTATGGATGATTTTAATTATGAGTTTTGTTTTGGAATTTCATGGATGTACTTTGGAAGTATTTATTTTTGGGTTGTAATAAACTTTTTTAGCTTGAGTATTATTCATTTCATCAATTTTTATTTGTGACCTAGTTATAAAGACCAATTGTCCTTTGGACGGGACGACATCCCCGGCCCTGGCGGGCCTAGGTTTTCTGGGGTGTATCTGAATGGAACACCTCAATGGAATGGTGTATCTGAATGGAGAAATCAGACTTTATTAGATATGGTTCGATCATTGATGAGTCAAACTGATCTTCCAATCTCCTTTTGGGGTTATGCCCTGGAGACTGCTGCATTCATACTAAATCGAGTTCCATCTAAATCGGTTCAGAAAACGCCATATGAGATATGGACTGGGAGACAACCTAGTTTGTTATTTCTGAAGATTTGGGGTTGTGAAGTTTATGTAAAGCATTTATTATCTGATAAACTTGCACCTAAATCTGATAAATGCATATTTGTGGGGTATCCTAAAGAAACTAAAGGATATCAATTTTATCTCCCAAAAGAAAATAGAGTAATTGTTGCTCGAAATGGATTCTTTCTTGAAAAGGAATTTATTTCCAAAAGAATCAGTGGGAGTAAAATACATCTTGATGAGATTTAAGGACCACGGTTAGTGCTCGAACCTCATCAAGATGAGATTCAAGAGCCACAATTAGTGCCTGAACCAAATAATGAATCTCAATTAGATGGCTCACAAGTCCAAGATGAGCCTACATCTATAGAACAAGGACCTCGAAGATCTGATAGGGTTCTTCAACAACCTGAGAGATATGGATTTCTAATCACTGACGATCACAATGTGTAGCTTATGGTTAATGATGAGCCCACTTCCTATCAAGAAGCCATTAAGAGTTCTGACTCTAGAAAATGGTTAGAGGCTATGAAGTCTGAGATGCAATCCATGTATGATAACCAAGTTTGGACTTTGGTTAACCCACCTAAAGGTTCAAAAACCATTGGGTGTAAGTGGGTTTTCAAAAAGAAAACAGACATGGAGGGAAATGTGCATACTTACAAAGCACGACTGGTAGCAAAAGGTTATAGACAAACTCATGGTATAGACTATGATGAAACCTTTTCACCAGTTGTAATGCTTAAATCTATCAGAATTCTTCTTGCCATAGCAGCATATTATGACTATGAAATTTGGCAAATGGATGTCAAAACCGCGTTTCTTAATGGAAACTTACTCGAAGATGTGTACATGACACAACCTGAGGGTTTTGATGATCCTTTGAATTCTAATAAAGTGTGCAAGCTTCAAAGATCCATTTATGGATTGAAGCAAGCATCTCGAAGCTGGAATCTTCGTTTTGATGAAGCAATTAAAGAATTTAACTTTATCAAAAATGAAGATGAGCCTTGTGTCTATAACAAAACAAGTGGGAATGCAATAGTCTTTTTGGTACTTTATGTTGATGATATCTTACTCATTGGAAACGACATCCCAACTCTACAAAGTGTAAAGACATGGTTGGGAAATTGTTTCTCAATGAAAGACTTAGGTGAAGCTGCCTATATTCTAGGTATAAGGATCTATAGAGACAGATCTAGAAAGCTAATTGGACTAAGTCAAAGTGCATACATTGACAAGGTACTGAAAAGGTTCAGTATGCAAGACTCTAAGAGAGGATTCTTGCCAATGTCACATGGCATTAAGCTCAGCAAAACTCAAAGTCCTTCTACGAAGGATGAAGAAGAGCTCATGAACAAGATACCATACGCTTCCGCTATAGGGTCTATCATATATGCCATGTTATGTACTCGACCCGATGTATCATATGCATTGAGCATGACAAGCGAGTTCCGATCAAATCCTGGAGAGGCACACTGGACTCGTTGTCAAGAACATACTAAAGTACATAAGAAGAACTAAAGATATGTTCTTAGTTTATGGAGGACAAGAAGGCGAGCTAGTTGTAAATGGTTACACCGATGCTAGTTTTCGATCCGACATAGATGATTATAGATCGCAATCGGGTTTTCTATTTTGTTTGAATGGAGGTGCTTGTAAGTCTGGAAAAGTTCAAAGCAAGACACCGTGGCCGATTCTACTACGAAGCTGAGTATGTAGTCTGCCTCAACTGCAGCTAAAGAAGCGATTTGGATTAAAAAGTTCATTACGGAACTAGATGTAGTTCCTAGTATTGTGAACCCAGTGGATCTCTATTGTGACAACAATGGAGCCATTGCACAAGCTAAGGAACCAAGATCACATCAGCGATCCAAACATATACTTAGACGTTTTCATCTCATTCGAGAAATTGTTGATAGAGGAGATGTCAATGTATGCAAGGTGCCAACTGATGACAATGTTGCAGATCCATCGACAAAGCCTCTCCCATCGTCTAAACATGATAGTCATACCAAAACAATGGGATTACGGCTTATGCCAAATTGGTCATAGTGCAAGTGGGAGACTGTTGGGGATATGCCCTAGAGTCAATTTGTACTTATACAATTGTCATTATGTTTTATATAATAATATGAGGCTTTCCTTTCCATGAATAGTGAGTTTTGTTTTGTTGGTCATCAAGTACGTGACTTGATAGTAAAACCCTACAATGAATACAATGACTATTCTAAAACTGTCCCTGATCGATTATTATTGGAATAATAATAAATTAAGATTAGTATGTTTGTGACTTGATGGCTATGTTTTACTGGCCATGGATATTTGTGATATCGAGTCAAGACATAAATAAATGTTAGAGAACATTGTATTGGACATGACCCACTTGTGAGAGTACTTCATGGAATATGTCATAAGTACTTTCTAGCCATAATAATATTGAAAGTCCTTCGACCTAAATTCATCATAGTTTCTTACTTGATAAATTCTATATTTTGACATTGTCTAAAGTTGTCTTTAACAAAATAATAAATTAGACTACTGTTGGATATAGAATAAATCAAGGAGAGGAATATGATTGATTGTGAAGGAATTTGTCCCTCTCAGTTATGGGAGAGATATCCATGGGCCCCTTGATAAGTTAGACTGTTAAAATGCATGGCCGTGCTCAAATATATCAATCTAAGATATTGATATCATTTGTTTGAACAGTCTACTATGAAATCAAGAAATAATTGATTAAGCTTAATAAGGATGACATGCTCCGTGCCTTATGCTTAATCTGGATATCGTGTGATAAAATGACTAAATATAAAATTATCGTTTGGTTTAAAGAGATCACCGATCTTCATTTAACCTGGATAGTTATAATGTTTTGCTAGAAACCGCTTATAACTTGTGGGCCATTTAAATATGATTTAGGCACGCTGCCAGTGTTAAATGAACCTATAGGGTCACACAATAAGCGAACTTGTTATGTTATTTTTCTGGTGACCAGGTTCGATGAATCTGGATGATATCCAGATTATAAGAATCTGACTCGGTAAAATAATTAGTTAAATTACTGAGATAATGGCAGAATCTTATCATATCAGTTTTAATTTAATTTGAATTTAAATTAGAATATGATAAGATATTATTAGGGTTGAACTCTAAGAGGTTCGAGGGTTTTTTAAGAAAACCCTAGCCGTCTTTCAATAGTCCAATTTTTCGGTTGAGAACATTCGTGCCATTCTCTACCAGAGAAAAAAAAACCTCTCAAACTCTAGGCACTAGCACTCCCCGGGTATCGAGTGAGTTCGCGGTGTGTATCCGATAGAGGACGTTCGCATACTGCAGCGTCTGGTGATTGTTCGGGTTGAACGTACAACAGCGCAACCAGAATCGAAGGATTTCGATTACAGCAACCAGAGGTAATTCTTAAAGCTTAGATCTTCTTAATCGTTTACTTGGGTCCTCGGGAGGGATTCATAGATGTTTTCCGCGTTTAGGAGTCCACGAATCCCAACAGACAAGATACTCCTTCTTTTCTATACCCAAACAACAACCGAGTGTCCATTCCGACAAACACAGTCACTTGACTGAAAAACACTGCTAGCTCGGACCGGCACGACCTACTGGACTGACGTCCTATCCGAGAAGGACTCAACCCTCAGAGGTGGCCACCTACTGAGAGACTTACCCTAACCCCTCAAGGACTAGTCCTAGTAGTCCACTCTTATTGAGTACTCAACGACTTTTTCCACTTGGGATAAAATGAACAAAACACTGCTCCACATGAAAATGGCATTTTGAGGGTTTCCAAAGTCGTTATCAAAATCAGTTTTAGAAAGTATTTTGAGTTTAAGTAATTCTGCTCAATAATTCAATTGCTTGAAATAAGGAAGAATTTCACCATCAGTTGCCTTTATATACATGAGCGTACATACACTCTACATTTGACTTGCCATAAAGAAAACGTTTCATATCAGTCAGGTTTTATGCAGGAGCTTACCTGATTCTTGCTCACAACAACAAGGTTTCCAACAGCCGACCTAACCCCACATGGGTAAATACAAATCACAATCAATTCCAAGCTACAATCCACTCCCTCAATTTTAAAGCAACTCCTCTTACTACTACCATGATCCTAGCGTCCCAAGCTTTAAGGCCAAACAATGCATAAATAGGTTTGTAGGTTGAGCCTAATTTGATATTTAAAATAATTAATGGTTTGGGAAATGATTTCTAATAAGTTGAAAGTTTAAATCTTGCTGGGGAAAATTTAGAGTTTATTTGTTCAAGAGTCCTAGCTAGTAATAAGTAAAATAATGATTTAATAATAGTTTAGTTGTTAGAAAATAATTGGTTACTAAAACTAGTTGAGATTAAATTTAATGAGTCTTGCTTGGAAATAATAAGTAAACTTTTTAAAAAAGGATTTGATTCAATAAATATTTTACTAATTATGATTATTTCCATAAAAGGCTTCAATTGATTTCTTTATTTTAAATAATATTTCTTTATTTTATTTTCTAGAAAAATTATTATTTATTTGACCAAAATATCCTTTATGTATATAATAATCCAAATCTACCCTTCCTAGGGTTTTTTGACATTTACTAGGAAAATTTTATATCGTTAAATATTTTATTTATGAAATAAAATTAGTTTAGGAACAACTAGATCATGATCAAATTTCTATGGCTAACCACAATCAAGAACATACGCAATCATTCCATTCATCAATTCATCCAAATCATGCACATAAGCATAGATATAAATTTATTAAGACATGATCTAACCTCTACTAGCATAAATATAATCATGGCTTCAATAATCTAACATGCATATAAATCCTATTCACCAAAGGTGACATAATCTCTAGCATGCTTTATCTCAAATACTTCATGCATCAAACCTCAAATCATCACACAATCAACCAAGATAATCCTTCCATGCATAAATCCCATCTCCTTCACAATCATACAAATGTTCATGCTTCAATCTCAACAATATATATATACTCGAATCCTATCACCATCCATCTACTATCAACATCATCCTAGGGACATAATTCTAGAGTTTAAAAGAAGGATTGAAGGTACTTACTTGATTGATGAATGCCTTGAAGAAGTTTAGAGTAGATCTCAACTCCTAGATGTCTAACTTTGTCCAAGGGAGATGGCGAGAGCATGATTATGGAAGAAGAAGTCATCCGGCCAAGGGAGAGGGATTTCGGCCATGCGAGAGAGAGAGAGAGAGAGAAGAAGAAGAAGAAGAGATCATTAGTATGTTTATTCACATATGTTTTCACTAGAGATCAAGTTTGGAGAAGATGAAGTTGATAGAGCAAATTTACCTTGAAGATGTTGTTGTCCTTCACAGAAATTTCTGATTTTGATCCGAAGTAGCAAGATGATTTGAGGAGTTTGATGTTAAGAATGGTGTCGATGGATTCACAGCAGTAAGTAGGTCAAATCTGGAGATTTTAGTGAATGTTTGAAGTGGTGTAGTGTGTGTGTTCTTGGAGATTGAAGGGAATTGAGAGATTGTAGTGTAGTTGCTGAAAATTCTGAGGGAATTAGGCTAGCCAAATTTCTGTAGGGTTTAGGGAGTTTTTTCTCTAATTTGGAAGGGAAAAGGAAAGGTTAGTTGTTACAATCCTTGAAGAATATTTTTAGGAAGTGAATTTGGAAACTAAATATTTCTAGAATATCTTGATAATTGAAGAACTTTGAAGGTCTCCTATGGCCGACTGGTTGAGCAGTTTTTCTTAGGAATTAAAGCTGGTTCAAGGTAGCTTTGGGTGGCAGAAATTAAGGTGCACAATGATGAAGAAGAAGTCTGGTCAATTCAGTGATATATTATGGACGGTTCCTAAACAAAAGTGGCTGGAATTTTGGAAACCAATCAAGCAAAATTGTAGGGATTTGGTGGAGGGATTTTCGGGTAGCCATTGCTGGATTTCGTGCAGAAGCTTAAGGGGAACAATGGAGCTCTGTTACTGGAGGTTTAAGGAAGGTTTTTGCATAATAAGGTTGGTGTTTCGGCTGGGAGAGAAATAGTGCAGAAGCTTAAGGGGAGCAATGGAGCTCTGTTACTGGAGGTTTAAGGAAGGTTTTTGCAGAATATGGTTGGTGTTTCGGCTGGGAGAGAAATAGGAAACAGGGCTGGAAAATTTTTCTGCACAGTTTTTTGCTGAACAGTAATTCCTCGGCAGATTTTCGACTGCCATTTCCAGCCAACTTGCAGAGAGTTTAAGGGAAATTTCAGAGGGTATTCAAGGCTGGTTTCCAACCTTCTTCATAGAGGAAAAACATGGCTAAGGTACTGAACAAAATCTCGAAGAAAACAGCTTGGTTTTAGACTCTCAAAGCTGTGATTTATTCAGGAATTTTCCTGCTTTTGCTCCAGCTTTAAGCAGTCCAAAAATGGCTAAGAATTTCATATTACAAACTGATCCTAAAGACCATTTTTCTGGCAGAATTTGAGAGGGAATGCCAGCTAAGAAACTCGACATTTTGAAGGCACAACAAGCTGGAAAATTTTCAGCTCATTCCAATAAAGAAGATGAACTAGCTAGAGAGAATTTTCAGCAAACTCACTAGAGGGATTTTTCCTCTTGGAACTTCCCACAACTCTTCCACATTTTTCAGACCATAAGAAGTCTTTTACCAAGAAATTTTGATCCTACAAGATCACAACACTTTACTGAAATTTCTGGAAAGAAAATGGCTAGAATCACTTGATCAAACTAATGGGTTAGGAATTAAGGAAAAATCAAAGATCAAGGAAAAATGAATTCCCTTTGGGAAATTCGAGTAGGTAAGGGTGTAGAATGAGGTTGCTCCTAACATGTCTTTCTTAGGACATCATCCCTACCTTACTCCAAGCTCATAAGGCCGAAATTTCTCTTCCCCAAGCAAAAATAAAATTTAATCAAGATAAAGCTTCAATGGTGGAATTTGAACCCTAGTATTCAATAATTAATTCTAAGGCTCTAACCACTAAATCATATCAACTCTTGCTGATATTTTCCCTAGAAATATTATTTTCTATTCAATCCACAAGCTATTTCCCTATTTTCACCTCGGGGCAAAAATTACCATTTTGCCCTTCTCACACAATACTCATCAACAAGACTTCAAGACAATAAAACTCAAATTCAAAGCAAATAAAAATCATATAGAAATATATTTAATCATGAAATAAAATATGATATGCATCACAACCCCCTTACTCTAAGGTTGGTTTTGAATGGGGTTTCACATGATTGGAGATTAAGTATGTGTTTGTATGAAGGAGTTGGGATTGGAGCAAGAGGATGTTTTGTCATGATTGAGTTTTATGATATTTTGTAGTTGTTGCACGCTCTTCATAGCGTGAGTTAGTGTGAATGATTAAGCATGATAGATATTATGTCACCTTTGGTGAATAGGATTTTATGTTCTTGTATTCTTGTTGAAGCCATGAATATGATTATGTTTAGTGATGTTTGGATCAAGTGATGGTAGATATAGATTTAAGCCTTTATTCATGAATTGAATAGTTTGTTGATTGGTGTTAGAGTTTATGTTCATGATTTTTGTTAGCAATAGGAGAATTATGATCATGACCTTGTTGATCCTAAACTATTTAAGTTAGCCAATTTTATTATATTAATAAAAATTAGAACTATATTCTCTTCCCATAATTTCGAAAACCCTAGGAAGCTTTGGAATTGGATTGTTAAATGGAATAGTGATATTTTAGCTAAATAAATGATGTCTTTTATTCAAAATAAAATATATAAATATTATATACAATAATAATATTAAATAAAGCCTTTTTATATATAATCATAATAGGTAAAATATGAATCATATAAGTCATATATTCATAAACACTATTAAAATTTATTTATTATCTTTTAATCAAAATATAATAAAATTTACTTATTATTAATTTTATTTATTATTTTCTAACTATTAATTATTAATTAAGAGAATAGTAATAATTTATTGTTTTAATATCATCTAGGACTTAGGACCTTCATCAAATAAACCTTAGTTTATTTATTAATAACAAAGATTATATTTGAACCTATAACTTATTAATAATTATTTCACAATCCTTAGTTATTTTATTATCAAGCTAGATTTATTTTATAAAATCCTTTTATCATCTAGCCTTAAAGTTTGGGACATTAGGGTCATGATTGTGGTAAGTTGAACTAGGATTATTTATGGAAGCAAAATTTGGCTTGAGTTTAATTATGGCTTTGTTTACCCTAGGTGGGGTTAGGTCAGCTTTGGAAGATCTTTGAATTAGCTCAAGCAAAGGATCAGGTAAGCTCTTGCGTAAAACTTATTTGATCACAAAAGGTTACCATGACAAGCCAAACGCGAAGTGTGTGAACACTCATTTTGTGAAGGCAATTGAGGATTGTTTCCTTTCTTGTTTCAGTTAAACAAATTATTTGAAATTCAACATGCAGTTTTACTCAAACACTAAACTCTTTCTAAAACCAACTTTGGCACAAATTTTAGAAATCCTTGATTGCCATTTCCAAGTAAAGTAATGTTTTATCAATTTTCTCCCAAGTGGGATAAACAAACATTGAGTACTCAATAAGGGTAGGCTAGTAGTACTAGTTTTGAAGAGCAAGAGCGAGTCTTC
Organism: Voacanga thouarsii; assembly: GCA_026120185.1. NCBI lineage: Eukaryota > Viridiplantae > Streptophyta > Magnoliopsida > Gentianales > Apocynaceae > Voacanga > Voacanga thouarsii. Next base: position 2,007,296 of record JANUWF010001135.1, read on the forward strand.
TGGCAGGAGGCCACCTCCAGAAGATGAACTCAACTTGGAGAAGTGACAGTACTGCTTAGCCATGCCAGTCTGAGCTTGCAAGTTTCAGTCATGTGGATTGTGTGTTGCCGGAGTGGACAATCAGTTTGTTTGGGTGTAGAGAAGGCGGAGTATCTTACTCGGTTGGCCGTACACCTACCTTTTGTCAGTCTGCACAAAGTGTGGCATTCTGACCGTTACATGGACATAGGGCCCAATGTGTGGTAACCCATGGCCGCCCATTTGAGTGGTTGAATTTATTGTGCACTTGGATAGTTTGAAAAGAGGAAAATGCTACTCTTTATTTTAACCTTATTTATTACTTGCACGCATTTTCTCTTATGAAATTTTACAACTCGCATAGATGAACTGTTTTCTTGAACACTCAAAGCACACACAGACTTACTGAGATTTTTATCTTATCACCTTTTATGCCATGTTTTCATGGTGGTCCTACTGCGGAGAAGAGTAGCTAGAATGTTACCTTCTTGAAGACTCTATATTATTTAATTTATATGTTACTTTGAGAGATGATAGTGAACAATTTATATTGGATTTGTTCTTGAATTTTTAAGTTTTTAATTTCAAATTATTGTTTTATTTTTGTTGTGTGACCTAGTTATAAAGACCCCTTGTCCTTTAGACGGGGCGACATCCCTGGCCTTGTTGGGCCTAGGTAGCAGGGTGTTATAGTTAACTATATTAATTTCTTTTATGGCTCAAAGAAATTAATTTAGGATAAAGTCCATAACTATATCACGTAATCGCTTTATTACTATGATTATCAATTATGTGATTTATTGATATTTATGCATGCCATTCAATGAAATCACTAAAAGGAACAAATCCCTCAATTAATATTAAACCTAATTCCTTCCATTAATAGAGTAAGAACAAGAGTCCTTTTTCGATACTAGGTTGTTGGGCAAACCCCAACTTACTTGACATCGGGCATGTTCAAGCTATGGAGTTAAATTCCTTTGGAATTAAATTCCTGACTAATGGGTCGGGTTTAACAAAATTCTTTATCCCGGTTGGGCAAACTCAAGTATAAAGAAATTTAGAGAAAAAGTTGGGGTAGCCCAAAAGGCTTTAAGATTAAAAGCTGTTAATCACCCAATGATCTGGTAGTTACATACGATGTAATTGGTATTGGATATCTACCAATGAACTTAAAGGTGGCTTGTTGGACAAACCCAAGGTTACTCTTGAGGAATTTGGATACCGGTCCACTAGGAAAGCTTCCAACGGGCTCTCTCAAATCAGTAGTGGGGGCTATTGGTTTGAGTAAAATAGTGGAGTAAAAATGCGTTTAATTAAAGTCCTAATTATTTGCATATCATATGCATATACAAGTAGCTAATGCTCTCTATCTTTACATCTAGGTCACTTGCATCATGTCAACAAACTTAAACTTACGTAGCATCTTGGAAACTAACAAGTTAACCGAATCAAACTATCTCGACTGGTATAGAAATTTGAGAATCGTTCTCAAATTGAAAAAGTTTCTCTACGTGCTAGATACTTCTATTCCACCACCACCAGCTCAAGATGCTCGTGCTGATGAGCATGCTGTGCACGAAAGGCATAAGGAGGATAGTGATACATCATCATGTATTATGCTAGCATCCAAGACTCCCGAGTTGCAAAAGCGGCACGAGCATATGGATGCTCAATCGATCATTTTACATTTTCGAGAACGGTTTGATGCCCAAGCCAGAACTGAGAGATATGTGATCTTGAAGTAACTATTTCATAGCAAAATGGCAGAGGGTTCTTCTGTGGCCACTCATGGGCTGAAGATGTTGGGTTTGATAGAGAAGCATGGATCTCTTGGGTTTGCAATGGATCATGACTTAAGTGTTAACTTAATTCTACAATCTTTACCTAATAGTTTCTCACAATTTGTGATTAACTATCAGATGAACAAGATTGAGTCCACCATTCCTGAGTTGATCAATCTTCTCAAAACTGCGGCGTCCTCTATGAAGAAGCATTCCAATGCAGTTTTATTGGTAGAATCTTCCTTTTCTATGAAGAAAGTTCAAAAGAAGAGGAAGAAGGCTCCCATGAAGCTTAAAGATGGTGTGAATAAGAAGGACGTAGCTACTAAGGGCCCTTGCCATTATTGTGGGAAGATGGGCCACTAGAGGCACAATTGTAAAGCTTACTTGGAGATCATTATGGACAAGAAGCAAAAGGGGAAGCTTACAAGCACTTTTACTTCTTCTCCAGGTATGTTTATGATTGAGATAAATACTGCCTTTAGAAATGAGATATGGGTATTAGATACCGGATGTGGATCTCATTTGTGCAATAACTTGCAAGGACTAAAGAGCAGTAGAAGGCTAGAGAAAGGCGATGTGGACCTACGTACTGCAAATGGGGCAACAGTTGCTGCACTTGCTGTGGGGACATACGAACTGAACCTACCTTCGGGATTAATTCTAGAACTATAAAACTATTATTTTGTACCAGTTTTAATGAAAAATATGATCTCAGCTACGTGTTTAGACTTATGTGGATTTTATTGAATATTTAAGAATAAATGTTGTTCTTTTTCATTGAATGATATTCATTATGGTTTAGCAACTCTGGTTAATAGTTTATATGTTCTAAACTTGGATAATCTAATTCCCAATATAAACAATAAGAAACCTAAAATAGATAATTCTAACACCTCTTACTTATGGCATTGTCGTTTGGGCCATGTAAACAAAAATCGTGTTTCTAAGTTATACAAGCTTGGTAACTTAAGGTCATTTGATTATGAATCATATGGCATACACGAGTCTTGTTTACTAGGTAAAATGACTAAAACTTCTTTTCCAAGAACAGAAGAATGGGACAAGGAGTTATTAGAACTCATACATTCTGATATATATGGCCCAATATCAATACAAGTAAGAGGAGGTTATAACTATTTCATAACCTTTATCGATGATTTCTCACGATACAGGTATTTGTATTTAATGAAATACAAATCTGAGGCCTTTGAAAGGTTCAAAGACTTCAAGAATGAAATAGAGAAACAACTTGACAAAAGTATAATGACTTTAAGATCTTATCGAGGAGGAGAATACTTAAGCCAAGAGTTTCTGAGTTATCTGAGAGATAATGAGATATTATCTCAATGGACTCCACCACATACACCTCAACATAACGGTGTATCTGAGAAAAGGAATCGAACCCTTCTAGTTATGGTACGAACCGTGATTGCTTCTGTAGACCTACCAAAATCGTTTTGGGGATATGCACTAGAGACTTCTGTTTATATACTAAATAGATTTTCGACAAAATTGGTTGATACTATCCCATTTGAGATGTTTTTTGGTAAGAGACCAAAGTTATCTCACCTGCGAGTATGGGGTTATCCTGCCTTTGTTAAAAAGCCATAGTCTGACAAACTTGATAGTAAGTCTGACAAATGTTTATTTGTTGGATATCCGAAAGAATCTTTCGGATATTGCTTCTACCTACCCTTTGAAAATAAATTATTTGTTTCGAAGCATGCTGTTTTCTTAGAGAAGGAGCACATGCTCAAAGGGGACAGTGGGAGTAAGATTGAACTTAGTGAAGTTCATGAAGATCAAACAAACAAGGATCAACCATCTAACACCACTTCTATTGAGAGAATAGATGAACCTTTTAATACACAAGAACCTCGTAGATCTAGTAGGATATATGTGGCACCTGAGAGATATGGATTTCTTATTAGTGACCACAATAACGCATTGCTCATAGATGAAGATGAGCCTACAACCTACAAAGATGTTCTGAATAGTTCAGAATCTAGCAAATGGCTTGAGGCCATGAAGTCAGAGATGGATTCCATATACGACAACCAAGTATGGACTTTGATTGTTCCACCCAAAGAAATTAAACCTATTGGGTGCAAGTGAGTTTTCAAGAAGAAAACTGACATGGATGGTAACTTAGTTACCTATAAAGCATGACTAGTGCGAAGGGTTATCGTCAACAACATGGTATTGACTATGATAAAACCTTCTCACCAGTAGCCATGTTGAAATCCATTAGGATACTCTTAGCTATTGCTGCTTATCATGATTATGAGATTTGGCAAATGGATGTGAAAATGGCTTTCCTAAATTAAAATCTTATTGAGGAAGTGTATATGACACAACCTGAGGGCTTCATATCCAATGATAGCACAAAGGCGTGGAAGCTACAAAGGTCCATTTATAGACTTAAGCAAGCTTCTAGGAGTTGGAACATCCGTTTTGATGAAACAATCAAAGAGTTTGGTTTCATTCAAAACATGGATGAGACTTGTGTATACAAGAAGGTTATTGGGAGTGCAATCATTTTCTTATTACTTTATGTAGATGACATATTGCTAATAGAAAATGATATACCTGTCATGTAAACGGTTAAAATTTGGTTGTCCAAACAATTCTCTATGAAAGACCTTGGAGAAGCAACCTATATTCTTAGAATAAGGATCTACAGGGATAGATCCAAAATGTTGCTAGGTCTTTTGTAGTCTACATACATAGATAAAGTGCTAAAGAGGTTTAGCATGGATTAATAAAAAAAGGGATTCTTACCCATTTCACATGGTGTAAGCCTTTTAAAGTTGATGTCTCCCAAGACATAAGGTGAAAGGGATCACATGAGTAAGATTTCATATGCCTCGGCAGTTGAATCTATCATGTACGCTATGATATGTACTAGGTCCGATGTATCTTGTGCTCTCAGTTTAACGAGCAGATACCAATCTGACCTTAGTGAGGGTCATTGGGTAGCTATAAAGAACATTTTGAAGTACTTATGAAGGACTAAGAATAGGTTCTTGGTATATGGAGAAGGTGATTTGAAAATAAACGGGTTTACTGATGTCAGTTTTCATTCTAACAAAGATGATTTCAAATCACAATCTGGCTATGTGTTTACATTGTGCGGAGGGGTAATAAGTTGGACAAGTTCCAAATAAGAGACTATTGCCATCTTTACGACAGAAGCTAAGTACATAGCCGCTTCTGAAGCAGCTAAGAAAATAAAGATAGAGAGAGTTCTCACGGATGAAAACATAGCTGATCCGCTTACAAAAGCACTATCCCAAATGAAACATGATTGTAATGTTGAGTCATTCGGTATTAGATACATGAATGATTAGCTGTAGTGCAAGTGGGAGTTTGTTAGTGTTGTGCCTTAGAGGCAATCATTTGCACATTGTATATGATACATTTTATTTTAATAAAAAGGCATTATTTATCTTACAGTTTCTTTTTTTTACTTTAAGTAATATAACTGTTCGATAAAATCCCTAGTACAACATTGTGTTAAGGAAATCATGATAGAGATCATGATATGAGATTCCTACTACATTGGATGGTGTTACTACTTAAATAGTCCCTAGTCATAGTATTAATAAGATAGGACATCATTAATGCGTTAAGACTAGCATGTGTTAGACTTTCTGATTTGATCAGGCGGTAGTTTTCATAATCGTGAGTATTGAGATACTTAAAGATAACACATGGATGCTTGTTAATGGAACAAGTTCATTGGATGACCTAGTTTTGAGATAATCGCATGGATAACTATTTAGTGCCAGTGATATAATCTCAATATAGCAAACGTGCAAATATCCTTAGACTTGAGATCTCCAAGGTACTTTGTTTGTTGAGCATTGTACTTTGATTCCAATCTCCGGAGCTCGATCGAGGGCCGCCTATGGGATGGATATTGGGTACATTGTGAGGTAAATGAAAGTAGTTGAGAGGGTCAATAAATGATTCACCACTCCTAATAGTAGGGGTGAATATCTCACGGCCACTTGTAGGCATTACTACTCGGAAAGTCCTTGGCCAAGGCGATTATGTATTGGAAATAGTTCCAATTGATACACATCTAGAGTAGTTGGTTCTTGGTACAAGTACTATTGTATTCGGGCCAGAATTAATTCTGGAGGGAGTTGGCACTAATTCCGTACTCCAAACCGAATGAGATATTGTATGGTGAAAGAAGTTAATTACACTGAAGTTTGTTATTGAAGGATTCATGTCAAGCCACTTGACTTCCTGGACTCTTGGGTGGTCATGATGTGTTGCTAGATACCGCTTATGATCTGGGAATATGGGTTTATTAATTAATGAATTAATAAACCAATCATGATTTGAATTAATAGGATTAATTCTAATTAATTATGGATTATTAATCTCAAAGACGTTTGGATTAATTCATGTTCAGTACCAATTGATTGGGAAACCAAATAGGTCACACACAATATAGGATTATATACTTAAGATGTTATTTAATAACATAGTGGGGTTAATTGTGAGAAAGAGAAGTTGTTTTGGACAAATTATAATTAGTTATAATTTGTGGTCCATGTTGTAATTGTGGGAACTTAATGTTTCCAATTACAATTACGAAATTCTAATTGTTTTAGAATTTTAGATTTTCAGTGGATTTTAAAACATATATTGGATATTCTCGAAACCATAATCCAAGCGTGATTCACACGAAAATAGGAGACAAAAAACAAATGCCTTCTTCTTCTTCTTCTTCTTCTTCTTCTTCTTCTTCTTCTTCTTCTTCTCTCTCTCTCTCTCGTTTTGCTGAAAACGAAAACAACCCTAGTTGCCATCTTTTTCTGCTAGCACAGGAAATTTTGGTGTTTGAGTATTCCTCTGTATGGATTACTGCTAGAGATAATTACACACTATAATTACAGTGGTTAGATGTCCAACTCTCGTGGAGTTTGCGTAAGAGGATTGCTGGATCGCGCCTCGACTTGAAGAAGATCAATTTTATTCTTCGAACGATCACCCAAAGGTAAAAGCTGTTACCTTTATTATCATTATATCTTGTTTTCCACACATAGACGGGTCCTGGGAGAGTATCTCATTTTATTTTCCGCTGCGCCGTATAGGATACGAGTCTGTGATACCCAACTGGAAGTCTATGATGAACAAGCTCATTCTGAAGAACAAATGGATGGAAAAAAAACTGCTTCCCCTCAAGTTGAAGACATAACTTGTAAACAGACTGAGCAAGAAACACAATCGGACTAGGAAAAAGAAATAGAGAAAGAAGAAGAAAGTGGGAAGGATAAGGAGAAGAGTGTGGTAATGAAAAGAAAGTCTAGCCGAATTGCTGGACAATATTCCAATAAGATTGTCGAGACTAAGTCTGCAATCATCCACATCTCCTAACTTGACAATCATTCGTGCTACTTGTTGTTTCCCTATGCTTGAACAATTTTATTGCTTTCTTTTTAACAAACAATTTTATGATTTTTGCACTAGTATTTGAACAATTTTTTTTGCACTAATCTTCTACTAATCTCTTTTATATATTTCCTCTCTCGATCAAAGTTTAACCAAAGTTTATCTGCTCTCTATCTCTGTTTGCTCTATTTACTCTGTTTTTCTTGCGTTTTAATTGATGACAAAGAGGGAGAAAATAGTACGTAGATTGTGATTGTAAATGGATTGTGAATTGAGAATATATTGTGTCTTATGACTCTTTATATAAATTGTGAATTGAGAATATATTGTGTCTTATGACTATTTACATGAATTGTGAATTGAGAATAATAGGTGGATTGTGATTATGAGTATGTTAGTTTATGATGATTTATAAGGATTGTGAATTGTGAATACATATTGTGTATTGTGACTATATTGCAGTTATAATTGGTTTATGAGAATTATGATTTGACATTTATGGATTATGATTATGACTGTTTATGAGGATGATAAATTCATATGGTTTAAATTGTTCATGGTTATGATTTGAAAATGGTGGACTGCTGGGTGACTTGTTGGAAACTGTGTTGAGATGTTTGTGTTATGGACTAAGGAGATTGAAGTGTAAGTATGAGTTTATTGTGCATCTTGACTAAGATTTGGTCGGATGAGTTGTTTTGAATATGTTTATGATAAGCAGTCTGAAAAATGTTTATTTGGATGATGAGGATGCCTGAGTAGACATTTATGTAGTTTGTGTGGTTTCCTTTTGGTTTCACAGTAAAATCCTTATGTTGATTTTCCTTGAGAAAAATAAGTTCGATCAATTCTAGGAAAAGTCATTGATCTCTACTCTAGAAAATTTTCTTTTACCTTGCATATACTCAGGGGGAATTTTGGACTTGCATTTTTGCAATTCAAAATAGCAATCGAAAAATGACTTTTTAAAAGGCTACCTTTTGCCTCATTTTACCCCATTTTCAATAGATGTTTTGGAAGCCTAAACCTTTGAACCAAGTCTTATTTTCAAACGAACTTCAATAGCTCTCTATCTACTATTCATATATGCACATACATAGGGGGAGCATTACATGTTATTATTTATCTTCTACACTCCGTTATGTACACAAACTGTATATTTCTTTTGTGACCTTTATACGGCTATTTTCTTGTGAAATAGTCGTTTTATGGAAGGAAGGAGGATAAGGAGGTTAGTTGAGCCACAGGCTCAATGAGCCATATTTGCGAGTACATGCTTAAATTTTCTTATCTTAATCTCATAAGCACTCTTTGAGTTCTATAATGAGAGAATGAATTTCAGTTAAAAATATTTTTATTTCTCTTGGTCTAACATGTCCATACTGTATATATCATTATTTTCTTATCACAATCCTATCAAGTTTGTCATCACTGAAAAATAGGGAAGTTGTTAGCCCTAAGGGCATTCTTCTGTGTTTTGACTTACGACAAACATTAATGAGGACTAACTTGTGTGATCTATATGATAGGACATGTTTAACCTTAGTTCTTTCAAGGCATGTGAATAAGACTGCTAAGCAGCTCTTGAGCAAAGGAACTCAAGTCAAGTATAATGTCATCTTTAAGAGCTTCCAAAAAAGAAAATAATAATAAAAAATCATAAAGTCATTGTGAAAGAACTTTAGACTAGGAATCATTTGTTAAGGTATTATGTGTAAATTTCTATATCTCCTTTACCTTATAACTCAGCTTAATTTTTACCTTGAAGCATACGAAAATAAAATGATTTCAAAGAGTAAGTCTTTAGATGTTTGGATTGAGTAGTTTAGATGGACCTCTGTGTTGGGTATCTCAGGCTCATATCCTATACGGTGCTGCAGAAAATAAAACGAGATACCCTCCCAGGACCCATCTATGTGTGAAAAACAAGACATAATGATAAAAAAGGTAACAACTTTTACCTTTGGATGATCGTCTGAAGAACAAAAAAAAATTTCTTCTTCAAGTCGAGGCGCGATCCAGCACTCTTCCTGTGCAAACTCCACGAGAGTTGGACATCTAACCACTATAATCATAGTGTGTGATTATTTCTAACAGTAATCGACACAGAGGAATACTCAAGCACCAAAGTTTCCTGTGCTAGCAGAAAACGATGGCAACTAGGGTTGTTTCTCAAGAACAATAGAGAGAGAGAGGATGAGAAGGTTGTTTGCTGGCAAGGGTTTTTGTGTGTATATCACCTTCTGGTTTCATGTGTGTATATCACCCACTAGTTTCATGCATCTCATGCATATAAACCAAAAGAAACCCTACTAAAACTTAGAATTCTAATCCTATTAGAATTCCTTAATTGTAATTGGAAACATCAGGTCTCAAAATTACAATTTGGACTATAAATTATAACTAATTATAATTTGTCCACAACAATTTCTCTTTCTCGCAATTAACCCCACAATGTCATCAAATAACATCTTAAGTATATAATTCTCTATTTTGTGTGACCTATTTGGTTTCCTAGTCAATTGGTACTGAACATGAATTAATCCAAATGTCTTTGAGATTAATAATCCATAATTAATTAGAATTAATCCTATTAATTCTAATCAGGATTGGTTTACTAATTCATCAATTAATAAACCCATATTCCTAGATCCTAAGCGGTATCTAGCAACACATCATGACCACCCAAGAGTCCAGGAAGTCAAGTGGCTTCATATGAACCCTTCAATAACAAACTTCAGTGTAATTAACTCATTTCACCATACAGTATCTCATTCAGTTTGGAGTACGGAATTAGTGCCAACTCCCTCCAGAATTAATTCTGCCCGAATACAATAGTACTTGTACAAGAACCCACTACTCTAGATGTGTATCAATTGAAACTATTTCCAATACACAATCGCCTTGGCCAAGGACTTCTCGAGTAGTAATTCCTACAAGTGGCTATGAGATATTTGCCCCTACTATTAGGAGTAGTGAATCCTTTATTGACCCTCTCAACTACTTTTGTTTACCTCACAATGTACCTAATATCCATCCCATAGGCGGCCCTCGATCAAGCTCCAGAGATTAGAATCAAAGTACAATGCTCAGCAAACAAAGTACCGTGGAGATCTCAAGTCTATGGATACTTGCACGTTTGCTATATTGAGATTGTATCACTGGCACTAAATAGTTATCCATGTGATTATCTCAAAGCTAGGTCATCCAATGAACTTATTCCATTAATAAGCATCCATATGTTATCTTTAAGTATCTCAATACTCACGGTTATGAGAACTACCGGCTGATCAAATTAAAAAGTCTAACACATGCTAGTCTTAACGCATTAATGATGTCCTGTCTCATTAATAACGCATTAATGATGTCCTGTCTCATTAATACTACGACTAGGGACTATTTAAGTACTAACACTATATAGTGTAGTAAGAATCTCATATTATGATCTCCATCATGATTTCCTTAACACAGTGTTGTACTAGGGACTTTATTGAACAGTTATATTACTTAAAAGTAAACAAAAGAAACTGTAAGATAAATAATGCCTCTTTATTAAAATAAAATGTGTCATATACAATGTACAAGTGATTGTCTCTAGGGCACAACACTAACACTCTGAATTCAAAACTCTATCCAAAACTCTGTAGTAGTTTTAAAATGTTTCTGCCTAAAAAGTGTTGTTTTGGACTCTCTTTTTAGACAGACATTCTTCCAGTCCTTGAGTCCGAAATTCTGGAAAACCTGACAGCGAGAAACTGGTCGTTGCTCCCTTACTTTTTGCTCCTAGAAACCTTTCTAAAACTCGATTTTAAAGTAGATTTTTGTAACATCGTTCTCAGAAACACTCCTGCACTTTAGAATACAAAATCTCGCTTTTCATTTGTGCTTCAAATGTGAAATTAAATTGTTAAAAAGGTAGAAGGTGTTGGTTCTCATTAGTTCACAATCTTCTCAAATATGTGAGCTATTTCTGTAAAATTTCTTTTAATCTATCTTGTATCAAGGTTGAGGAGGTATAACCTTGTTGGGATAAGCCTTGAGTATTGTGATTAAAGAGGTTTGGTGTAAAACCAAGGTTGGTAATCCTCTTGTGTAAGATTAGTGTGGCATACCACCATTGAGTTGGGAAAAAGGTTTTAGTGAGTGCGTTGAAATCCTTAAGAAAGAACTTAAGGTAGTGGGTGTAGATCATTTGACAATCAAACTACTATTTATAACTAAGTTTTATTTCGTGTCTTTTGCTTAAATTTCTTCACTACACTCTCACTGACTTTTGTCTTTAAATGCTCTATCCTATTTTTGCTAAAATCAGTGAGCCATTTATGATCCTTGCATTCTGATTGAAACCTATCATTTAATATCTCAACTACCCATCTTTATTTCATATCATTTTGTGTTATCTTTAAAAGACTTATGGTAGAATTATTGAAATCATAAAGCACCCTTGAATTTTGAAGTATTCCTACTGATTAGTTCGAAAGTTTATTTTGGAGAACCAAATTTTTAGTCTACTCTTGTTTTCCAAAAACCTTATTCACCCATTCTAAGGATTTTCATTTTATATAAGATGGCCACCATACTTCAAATTTTAATCGAAAAGGAAAGTCAACTAGAGAAGAATGTATCGAAAGGAGAGGATGAAGTACTAGAATGATTCCTGAAGTTCGAGCCTCCAACATTTGCTGGGGAGGTAGAACAGGATGAAAAGGCAGAATAGTTGATTGAATAGATAGAGGATATCTTCGTGCAACTCTGCAGTACACTGAGAAGAGGAGGATGAAGTTTGCGGTATTCAGGTCAAGAGAACCTTCCTGATATTGGAAAATGTGCCCTCAAAGACTATGTATTCTGTGTAAATTTATTGCAATAAAATGTTTATTCATTCAATTTAGTTTGTTTATTATATTATTACATATTTAAGGTCCATGTATAACAAGTAATGATCTATGTATTGGGTCGTTCTTCACAGTAAGGTATAGACCAGGGGTAATTGTCATACAAGTAAGAATGAGTTCTTAGTCATTTGATAGAATTGGACATTTCATCAAGGTAGCACTATTATGCCAGGAGTTCCAAAGAAGAATGGTTTACCATGAATCAGTATGTCGTTCACTCACTTTATTAGCTTAAGCATATTTCGAATACGTAGAATTGGACCTGTAATAGTGGTCCCTCTTCAAGTACTATAATTATAAAGACCAGACTATTACTGCTGCAGTGTGGACGGATGCCTTCATACTTGAGTATAAGTTGGTGGTCTGATGAAGTTAGGGTCTTGTACTTTGATGTATGTTAGATGAGATTTCTTTTGTGAAATCAATAACGTTATACATTGGTTGTATTACTGTAGTTAGTTAAGACGGACTCATGCAACAAGTTTCTATACTTCACTTAGTGAAGTTAAATTACTCCATTGTGATTGTCTAGGATAATCTAATAATCCAAGACCCTAGGAATATGACTCTAGAATGTGTGCTTTTAGGTAGCATCCAATGATAAGCAAGTACATTCAAGTGCGTCATGGATTATCGGACTAGATATCTAAGGATGGTAGATGTCTTTAAGATGAGTATTAGCACATTTATCCTGTCTCATTGATGGGTGTTACATAGAGGGATATTTCCATCATTTCACCTATAGGTCGGAGACCTTACTTTAGCAATATTACTCTTGAGGTCAATATTTTCATATGGTGATAAATGAAAATATTTAAAATGATAAAATACAACTATTTAATAGTATGGGCATTTTGGTCATTTTAGTAGCCATGAATAATATGTCTCTTAGCCCCCGGAGTAGCTGAAGCTACCTTGGTGTTGTTTAGACACAATCTGGGGTTAATGGATAATTATTTGTGTTGGGAAATAAGCCCTCTTAGACTAAGTTTTTGATGTAAAAAATTGAATGTTTTAATAAAAGAATTTATTCTCAGAAATTGTTTGTAAATTTACAATTTTATGTGTGCACAATTACGTTTGGAAAAGACCTATTGTGTGTAAGTACGTGGTCCATGTGAATGGAGGTCTTTCACAGTAAGGTATGGATCATGGGTTACTTAACACATAAACTTTTGTTATTAACCGATTGATGAGAATGGGAATATCATCATGTCTAGGTTATTATGTTGTGAATTCTAAATAGCGAATGGCTTACCTTTAGCCAGTGAGTAGTCTACTCACTTCATGACATAAGCGTATTTTGAATACGTAGAACAGGACCTGTAGTAGTGGTTTCTTAAAAGTACTATATGGTAGAAACCTAGACTACTACCGCTACAGTGTGGACTAGTACTCTACGACTTGTGTATGAGTTGGTGGTCTAACAAAGCTGGAAGCATATACTTTGATATGCTATAGTTGAGGTTCTATCGTAAGGACAATATACTTGTATGTTGGGTATGTGTGACAAGTTAGTTAAGACAGACTTGTACAATATAGTTTTTATACTATATCGCCCCTTGTGGTTGTTTGAATGATCTAAATATCCAGGGCCCTAGGAAATATGACTTGGATATTTGCTTTAGGATAGCTCCCTTGGAAAGAGGAAACAATCCAAGAAGTCACGGATCATTGGACTAGAGGCCTAAGGATGGTAGATGTCATTTAGAGAGGTGTTAGTACACTTCTGCCTCTCTGAATGTACGACGATGTATAGAGGGGTATTTTAGTCATTACACCTGTAGGTTGGAGACTTTGCTAACGCAGCATTGTCCTTGGGGTCAATATTTCCTTACGGTGATATTAGAAAATATTTAAAATGCAAAATACACCTATTTATATGTCAAGGGTATTTTGGTCATTTTAGTAGCCAAGGCGGTGTGTGTTTCGGTCGCCAATATAGACCGTGAGTCCTAATTAAATACGGGTTAATGAATTGATCTTAAATTAAATGGAATTATTTTATTTAAGTAGTCTAATTTAATTATTGGGCTAAAATAAAATAACGGTCCATGGAGAGAGAATTAATTAAATTGGTTTGGTGGGTTAATTAGTTATTCAGGGTTTTAGCCCAGTTTGAATAATTAGTGATTAACCTGGGACTAAACTGATTTAGGCTTATTTGATTAGACTGGTTTATTTGGGCTGAAAAATTAATTATTTGTTGGGCCATTGAGTTGGTTCTAACTAGAATAATTAATTAAGCCTAATAGGTTAAACCAAGAGTCTAATGACCCAATCCAATTTAACCTACGATTTTTTATTTAGGTTAAACAGGAGGATTAAAAACAACGTTGTTGTAAAAAAAAAAAAAAAAAAAAAGACGGCTTCTTCTACTAGCACACCAACACCGGTTGCACATGTTCCGGTACAGCCAACACTTAGAAGGAGGAAAAGAGATAAAATTTTTAAAACCTCTGGATTAGGACAGGTCGCAACCGGCACCGACTAGGTTACCAGTGCCGGCGCCGGCCCTGCCCTGGATTCCCTGTTCTTTTTTTTCCCCTAGTTTTTCCATGTTCGCTTCTGCTGCATGCTCCGTGTTTTCCCGCTCTTCACGCCTTCAATTGGTATCAGAGCATGAAGGTTTTTGTGAAAATATAGGAAGCATGCATTTAGATGAATAAAATTGGACACATATGTGTGATTAAAATTTTGATCCTTCGCTGTTTATGGTATGGATATATTCTTTGTTAAACCTCGCGGGTGGAGATATAGGAATATGTAATTTCCTGTTTTTCTTAGTAAATCGTGTAAGCCCAATGTTTATGAGTATAGGCAATTGTTGGTTTTGGTTGATTTCATTGTATTTGGTTTGAAATTGGAGAGCCAATGGTACTAGAAGTCGTGCAGAAAAATAGGGGAGATTTGCAGGAAAAAAAAACTGCAAGATCCAGCATCCAGGACAAAACCGGCACTGGCTTGGAATGCTAGAACCGGTGCCGACTTGGCTCTGGAAGGCCGGTCCGTGCGCTGGTCTCTGGAGGGTCCTGGTTCTATGTGGTGGGTGTAGTGGACCACAGTGCAGATGGGGTGCATGATCCAATACAGCGGGTGCAGTGGACCAAGGAAATTATTTTTATTTTTCCTTGTAATTTTTCTTACATTTTCTTTTGGTTTTGGGGTCCATACTAGGCGAAGTTAATATTTTTACAATAGTTAATATTCATGGAATATTTTTGCATGAAAATTATTAGTAAGGGATTTTAGGATTAAACAAAACAATTAATTAATTAATTAATTAATGTATTTAATTCTATTATCTGGGCACTTAGGTTTAAAAAATAGAAGTGCATGAAAACGTCTACTATTTTCTAGCATGCTACTTATTTTTGGTACCTATGTGCACATTTTCTCAAAGACCAGAGCCTTTAGGAATGTTGTGACAAGGAAAACATTTTTCTACAGATTAAGTGGTTATTTTCACTTGAAAAAAAATTAATCCTTAGATATTTTCTCAGAGGATTTAATCCTTGACATAGAAAATATATTGGATTTTGATATTTTTGTAAGTTAAAATAGAAATTCATTTTGTTTTAATTTTGGCACAAGAAAAATGTTTTGTCAAATAAACTTGAGACCAAAGTCTCTAAAAAGTTTTAATTGGAAATTTTCGAAATCATTAAGTTTTAACTTAAATAAAATTAGTACATGGGAAAAGCTCTCAAAGGATATAAGCCTTGACATGGAGATTTTTATGGAATTAGGCATTTTATTTTGAGTTAAGGGAATACTTAATGGAAATTTTCAAAAGGATATTTTTCAGAAAACCCTTGCTTTAAAAGACTAAGTGGGAGAGGGGTTCCAACAGCCCTATGGCTTCTATCATGATCCTCATTAGAGATCGTGGGTCTCCTCGTGTCACCATGGGAGTGAACCCTATAGGATAGGGATACCACAAGGATCTAGATCTAATGGAGAGATGTAATTAATAACTTAGGGCATGTACTATGATCGGCCAGCCCTTCGTTGGAGGTCATAGTGTGAGGTATGTCCATAGGAAATAAGAGGAAACGACCAGCCCCTTGATGGAATTATCTTCTAGATCATTACCTAGAAGGGAAATTAATTTGTGGTGGTTAACACACTTAGCTTAGAAAACTGTTAATCTTCCCAAGAAGCTATGTCAGTTTTCCTAAGAGCTAAACTAATTATTATCAGTTTTGTTAATAAGGATAAAGTGCACATATTTGTTTTATTTTCACAAATTGGAATTTTCTTTTATTTTTTGATTTTTCAGAAATAGTAGGAGGTTCTTTTAGTCCATTGGCCATTATTCTCTAAGAGAATAAGCTAACGGGACCAAACTATATGGATTGAAAAAGGAACTTGGACATAATACTCACAACCGAGGAGTATAAGTATGTCCTGTATGAAACCTGCCCTATAATCGGGGAGGGTTCCATCGCCGAGGAGCGTGAGGCTGAGAAGGCATGGAAGATGACCGATGAGATGGCTTGTTATTACATGTTGGCCTCCATGTCTAATGTGCTCCAATCCAAATATGAGCACATGACCACTGCGTATGACATAATCCAATCATTAGCCACGATATTCGCGAATAAGAGCCGGCCTGCAAGGCAAGAGGCTCTTCGAACCATCATTGACACTAAGATGGCTGAGGTAGCATCAGTCAGAGAGTATATGCTCAAGATGATTGCTATTTTCGAGGAGGCAAAAATCTTAGGGGCTATCATTGACCCCGAGAGCTAAGTGGACATGGTTCTCAAATCTCTACTGGGTTCCTTCACTTAGTTTAAGTTGAATTATAACATGAACAAGTTGAACATAGGTTTGTCCGAGTTGATGAAGGAGCTTCAGATGGCGGAGAAGGTCATAAAGCCATAGTCAAAGGCTATGATTGCCAATGCTTCATTTCTTAGAACTGGATCCAAGCCCAGAAAGTTCAAGAAGAAGGAGGGGAACGCAGTGGGCTAGCCCAAGACCCAGCCCAAAGACAAACCCAAAGGTAAGTGGTTCAAGTGTGGACTGAAGGGACACTGGAAAAAAGAGTATTTGGATCTTCAAGCCAAGAAAAACCCTACAGGTAATGTTCTCTATCTAGAGTCTATATCAATGGTGGGATCAACTTCCACTTGGATTGTTGATTCAGGACCCATTGATCATATCTGTAACTCCCTGCAGAGGTTTAGAAAGATTAGGAGACTCAAGAAGGGCGAACATAGACTACGTGTTGGAAATGGAGCACAAGTTTGGGCCCTTGTGGTGGGAGAGCTGGATCTTATTTTTTATTGTAATAGAATAGTGGTTTTGAAAGATATTTTATATGTACCTGGATTTAGACAGAATTTGATTTTAGTTGCAAAACTAATAAATCAAGGATATTCTGTATCTTTCCATTCTAGTATTTCTATCAGTAGAGATGGTGTGAAACCCCAGTCAAAACCAACCTTAGAGTAAGGGGGTTAGGATGCATATCATATTTTATTTCATGATTAAATATATTTTTATATGATTTTTATGTGCTTTGGATTTGAGTTTTATTGTCTTGTTGATGAGTATTGCGTGAGAGGGGCAAAATGGTAATTTTTGCCCGAGGTGAAAATAGGGAAATAGCTTGTGGATGGAATAGAAAATAATTTTTCCAGTGAAAATATCAACAAGAGTTGTTGTGGTTTAGTGGTTAGAGCCTTAGAATTAATTCTTGAGGTCTAGGGTTCAAATTCCATCATGGAAGCTTTAGCTTGATTAAATTTTATTTTATTTTAATTTATTTTATTTTTTGCTTGGGAAGAAATAGTTCCGGCCTTATGAGCTTAGGGTAAGGTAGGGATAATGTCCTAACAGAGAGACATGTAAGGGTAATCTCATTCCACTTCCTTGCTCTACTCGAATTTCTTAAAGGGAATTTATTTTCCCTTGATCTTTGATTTTTTCTTAATTCTTAACTCCTTAGTTTAATCAAGATGTTTTAGCCATCTTCTTTCCGGAAATTTCAGAAAAGTGCAGAGGTCTTGTAGGATCAAAATGTCTTAGTAAAACACTTCTTATGATCTGAAAATGTGGAAGAGTTGTGGGAAGTTCCAAGAGGAAAAATCCCTCTAGTGAGGTTGCTGAAAAATTCTCTCTAGCTAGCTCATCTTCTTCATTGGAATGAGCTGAAAATTTTCCAGCTTATGGTGCCTTCAAAATGTCGAGTTTCTTAGCTAGCATTCCCTCTCAAATGCTGCCAGAAAAAATGGTCTTTAGGATCAGTTTGTAATCTGAAATTTTTAGCCATTTTCGGTCTGCTTAAAGCTGGAGCAAAAGCAGAAAAAATTCCTGCACAAATCACAGCTTTGAGAGTCCAAAACCAAGCTGTTTTTTTCAAAGTTTTGTTCAGTACCTTAGCCATATTTTTCTTCTATGAAGAAGGCTGGAAACCAGCCTTGAATACCCCTAAAGTTCCCCTTCAAACTCTCTGCAAGTGGCTGGGAATGGCAACAGAAAATCTGCCCAGAAATTACTGTTCAGCGAAAAACTGTGCAGGAAATTTTCCAGCCTTGTTTCCTATTTCTCTCCTAGCTGAAACATCAATCTTATTCTGCAAAAACCTTCCTTAAACCTCCAGTAACAGAGCTCCATTGTTCCCCTTAAGCTTCTGCACGAAATCCAGCAATGGCTACTCGAAAATCCCTCCACCAAATCCCTTCAATTTTGCTTGATTGGTTTCCAAAATTCCAGCCATCTTTGTTTAGCAACCTTCCATAATATATCACTCCATTGACCAGACTTCTTCTTCATCATTGTGCACCTTAGTTTCGGCCACCCTAAGCTACCTTGAACCAGCTTTAATTCCTCAGAAAAACTGCTCAACCAGTCGGCCATAGGAGACTTTCAAAGCTCTTCAATTATCAAGATATTCTAGAAATATTTAGTTTCCAAATTCACTTCCTAAAAATATTCTTCAAGGATTGTAACAACTAACCTTTCCTTTTCCCTTCCAAATCAGAGAAACAACTCCCTAAACCCTACAGAAATTTTTCCAACCTAATTTCCTCAGAATTTTCGGCACCTACACTACAATCTCTCAATTCCCTTCAATCTCCAAGAACACATACACTATACCAAGAACATCTACTACTTTCTTTCACCTAATACCCCTCCAAATCACCTCAAACCTTCACTAAAATCTCCATATTTGACCTACTTACTACTGTGAGTCCTTCGACACCATCCTTAACATCAAACTCCTCAAATCATCTTGCTACTTCGGATCAAAACTAGAAATTTCTGTGAAGGGCAAGAACATCTTCAAGGTAAATTTACCATATCAACTTCATCTTCTCCAAACTTAATCTCTAGTGAAAACCTATGTGAATAAACATACTAATGATCTCTCTCTCTCTCTCTCTCTCTCTCTCTCTCTCTCTCTCTCTCTCTCTCTCTCTCGTTCATGGCCAAAATTCCTCTTCCTTGGCCGGATGACTCCTTCTCCTATAATCATGCCCTTGCCATCTCCCTTGGACAAAGTTAGCCATCTGGGAGTTGAGATCTACTCTAAACTCCTTCAAGGCATTCATCAATCAAGTAAGTACCTTCAATCCTTCTTTTAAACTCTAGAATTATATCTCTAGGATGATGTTGATAGTAGGTGGATGGTGATAGGATTCGAGTATATATATATTATTGAGATTGAAGCATGAACACTTGTATGATTGTGAAGGGGATGAGATTTATGCATGGAAGGGTTACCTTGATTGATTGTGTGATGATTTGAGGTTTAATGCATGAAGTATTTGAGATAAAGCATGCTAGAGATTATCTCACCTTTGGTGAATAGAATTTATATGCATGTTAGATTATTGAAGTCATGATCATATTTATGCTAGTAGAGGTTAGATCATGTATTAATAAATTTAGATCCATGCTTATGTGTAAGATTTGGTCTATTTAATGAATGGAAGGATTGCATATGTTCTTGATTGTGGTTAGCCATAGGAATTTGAATCATGATCTAGTTGTCCCTAAACTAATTTTTCTTCGTTAATAAAATATTCAATAAAATAATGTTTCTTTAGTAATTTCAGAAAAACCTTGGAAGGGTAGAGTTGGACTATTAACAATAAGGATATTTTAGTCAAATAAATAATATCTTTGCTAGAAAAATAATATATATATATATATTATTTAAAATATTGAAATCAATTAAAGCCTTTTTTTTTGGAAATAATTATGATTAGTGAAATATTTACTACTACAAATTTAATTATTATCTTTTAATCAAAACCCGATAAGAATTTATTTATTATTTTTCAAACAAGACTCATTAAATTCATTTTCAACTAATTTTAGCTATCAACTATTTTCTAACAACTAAAGTACTAATAAATCATTATTTTACCTAAAACTTCTTAGGATTCTTGATCAAATAAACTCTAAGTTTTCCTTAACAAGATTTAAGCTTTCAACTTATTAAAATTTACTTCCCAAACCATTAATTATTTTAAATATCACACTAGGCTCAACTCTTAAACCTATTTACTTAGTGTTTAACCTTAAAGCTTGGGACACTAGGATCATGGTAGTAGTAAGTTGTGTTGATTTAAAATTGAGGAAGTGGATTATGTCTTGGAATTGATTGTGATTTGTATTTGCCCATGTGGGGTTAGGTCAGCTGTTGGAGACCTTGTTGTTGTGAGCAAGAATCAAGTAAGCTCCTGCATAAAACCTAATTGATGTGAAATGTTTTCTTTATGGCAAGCCAAATGTAGAGTGTATGTATGCTCATGCATATATAGGCAATTGAGGGTGGGATTCTCTCTTATTTCAAACAAGTGAATTATTGAGCAGATTTACTCAAACTTAAATACTTTCTAAAACTGATTTTGATAATGACTTTGGAGATCCCTAAATTGCCAGTTTCATGTGGAATTATGTTTTGTTCATTTTATCCCAAGTGGGAAACGTCGTTGAGTACTCAAGAAGGGTGGACTACTAGGACTAGTCCTTGAGGGGTTAGGGTAAGTCTCTCAGCAGGTGGCCACCTTTGAGGGGTGAGTCCTTCCCGGATAGGATGTCAGTCCAGTGGGTCGTGTCGGTCGGAGTTAGCAGTGTTCTTTTCAGTCAAGTGACTGTGTTTTACCGGAATGGACACCTGGTTGTTGTTTGGGTGTAAAAAAGGAGGAGTATCTTGCCCAGTAGGCCGATCACCTACTTTTGTCAGTCTACACAAAGTGTGGCATTCTGACCGGCGGTATGCACAAATTGTGGCATACTAACCATCCGGTTGTGGGGCCCAACGTGTGGTAACCCATAATCATTTCTTATGAGTGGTTGATTTTGTTGATCATGTATGGCTGGAATAGCTAAAATGCCACTCTTGCTTTTGACTAATGTTTATTGCTTGCCAATATTTCTCTTATAAAGATTTCGCACTTTGCATCCATGAACTGCTTTCACTAAACACCCAAAGCACACACGGACTTACTGAGATTTCTGTCTCATCACCTTTTTACCATGATTTTAAGTCGATCCTGCTGTGGGGATGAGTAGCTAGTAGTATCTGCCTTGGAAGAGATTGTTGTCATTTAATTCTATGTATTGCTTTGGGGAGACAATAGTGGATAATTTTATTTATGGTTTTGTGTTTGGGAATTCATGGATTTATTCTTGGAGTTTTCTTGGGGTTGTAATAAATTTTTAAGTTAAAGTATTATTTTTATTCCGCAATTTTATTGGTGTGACCTAGTTATAAAGACCCATTGTCCTTTGGACGGGGCAACATCCCCGGCCCTAGCGGGCCTAGGTAGCGGGGTGTTACAGATGGTGAAATTCTATGTACTGGGCACATGTATGGAAAATTATTTTTCTTAAACCTAATTAACATTCAATTAAATAACGCTCAATCTGAACCTTTAATAAGGAAGAGAAATACCAATATCAATGACTCTTTTCTTTGGTATCTAAGGTTGGGTTATATCAACTCAATTAGGATTCAGAGGTTGATCCATGATGGGCTCTTGGGCTCATTGAGATTAGAAAATTGGCCTCAGTATGAGTCCTGCCTTATGGGAAAGATGACCAAGAGGTCATTTGCCCCTAAGGCGGATAGAGCAAATGAGGTATTGACTCTTGTTCACACTGATGTGTTTAGTCCTTTGTCTACACTAGCTAGAAGAGGTTTTGAGTAATTTATCACTTTCATGGATGATTGTACAAGGTTTGGTTATGTTTACTTGATGAGACACAAGTATGACTTTTTTGATAAGTTCAAAGAGTTTAAGACTGAAGTGGAACGTCAGACAGGTAAATTGATCAAGACCTTACGATTGGATCGTGATAGAGAGTATCTTCTTAATGAATTCAAGGACTACAAGGTACATCATGGGATAGTATCCCAACTCTCTGCACTAGGGACGCCCCAGTAGAACGGAGTAGCTGAGAGAAGGAACAAGACATTGATGAAAATGGTCTGAAGTATGATATCTCATGCTACTCTTCTGATGTCCTTTTGGGGATATGCCTTGGAAATAGTGGCATATATTCTGAACTTTGTGCCTTCCAATTCAATACCTAGGACTCCTTTTGAGATGTGGACTGGGCGTAAGCTAAGTCTGAATCATCTCAGGATATGGGGTTGTTCAGCTTATGTATTGGTCAAGAGAGATAAGTTGGAATCAAGGTTAGAATTATGCTATTTTGTTGGGTATCCAAAAGGGACAAAGGGTGGTTACTTTTATCATCCTAAGGAGCAAAAGGTACTAGTAAGCACCAATGCTAGATACTTAGAGGATGATCAAAGCACTTCCATGAAAGGTTCAACTAGGTTGGAACTTGAGAAGAAGTTATCTTCGAAAGTAACTTTTTCTGACCCGATTGTGGAATAAGAAAAGGCACAGCCTCAAGAGCCTATACATTTGGAGCCTCATCGTAGTGGGAGAGTGTCTAGGGTTCCGGAGAGATAGACAGGAGAAGCTTTCGAGCTGGTATCCGACTATCAGGAACATGACCCCACTAGATACGATGAGGCTATTGCTGATGCCGATGCAAATCTATGGCATAAAGCAATGAAAGCCGAGATTGAGTCTATGTATCTCAATCAAGTTTGGGATCTTGTAGCTTTACCTGAAGGGATAAAACCTATAGGGTGTAAATAGGTATACAAGAGAAAGAAGGGAATAGATGGGAAGGTGAAAACCTTCAAAGCTAGGCTTGTGGCGAAAGGGTATACTCAGAAAGAAGGAATCGATTATGAGGAAACCTTTTCCCCGGTAGCTATGCTTAAGTCCATCCATATCCTCTTTACCATCGCATGTCATTATGACTACGAGATATGGCAAATGGATGTCAAGACGGCATTTTTAAATGGCCATCTTAGTGAAGACATCTATATGTCCCAATCGGAAGGCTTTATTGCTGAGGGCTAAGAACATATGGTTTGTAAGCTTAAGAAGTCCATTTATAGACTTAAGCAGGCATCAAGGGCATGGAATATTCATTTTGATGAGACTATAAAGTCTTATGATTTTGTTCAAAACGAGGATGAACCATGCGTGTACAAGAAACTTGAAAGCATTAATGTGGTTTTTCTTGTCTTGTATGTGGATGATATTCTACTCATTGGAAATGATGTAGGGTCATTATTATCTACAAAGGTTTGTCTGTCTAGTCAATTCAGTATGAAGGACTTGGGAGAAGCCAGCTACATTATCGACATTAGATTTCTTAGAAATAGGAAGCAGAGAATGTTAGGATTATCTCAAGCTATATTCATTGACAAGATGCTAGCCAGGTATAGCATGGACTCATACAAAGGAGCTCTAATTCCTTACAGATATGGGTTGTCATTTTCTTCAAGGGATTGTCCTATGTCTTATGAAGAAAAGGACAGGATGAGTAGGATTCCCTATGCTTCGGCTGTGGGAAGTCTCATGTACACCATGCTGTGTACTAGGTCAGATATCTACTTTGTCGTAGGCTTGGTTAGCAGATATCAGTCAAACTCTGGGGAGGTTCATTAGCAAGCTGTAAAGCATATGCTCAAATACCTTAAGGGAATGAGAGATTATATGATGGTTTATAGGGCTGATAACTTGTTTCCTACAGGATACACTGACTCAGACTTCCAGGCAGATAAGGATGAGAAAAAATCCAGTAGTGGATATGTCTTCACCTTGTCTGGAGGAGCCATTTCATGGAGGAGTATCAAGCAATCTTACATGGCTAACTCAACCATGGAAGCTGAGTATATGGCAGCTTCGGAGGCATCCAAGGAAGTAGTCAGACTATGGAAGTTCCTTTTAGAACTTGGAGTCATGCCACACATGGACAGGCTAGTTGTCATGTATTGCGACAACACTAGAGCTGTATCACAATCAAAAGAACTCAGGAACCACAAGAAGGGGAAGCATATCGAGAGGAAGTACCACCTGATCTGGGATTTCATCCAGAGACAGGAAGTCGTGGTGGAACAAATTGCCTTCGAGAACAATCTACCTGATCCATTCACCAAGCCTTTGGCTGAGAGAGTCTTCAAGAGACACTTAGACGCCATAGGGGTGGGCACCTACAAACGTACATAGTCTTAGAGTGCAAGTGGGAGATTATTGGGAAATATGCCCTCTTAGACTAAGTTTCTGATGTAAATAATCAAATGTTTTAATAAAATAATTTATTCTCAAAAATTGTTTGTGAATTTACAATTTTATGTGTGCACAATTACGTTAGGAAAAGACACATTATGTTTAAGTAAATGGTCCATGTAAATGGAGGTCTTTCACAGTAAGGTATGGATCACGGGTTACTTAACACATAAATTTTTGTTCTTAACCGATTGATGAGAATGGGAATCTTATCATATCTAGGTTATTATGTTGTGAATTCTAAATAGGAAATGGCTTACCTTTAGCCAGTGAGTAGTCCGCTCACTTCATGACATAAGCGTATTTCGAATACGTAGAGCAGGACCTGTAGTAGTGGTTTCTTAAAAGTACTACATGGTAGAAACCTAGACTACTACCACTACAGCATGGACTAGTATTCTATGACTTGAGTATGAGTTGGTGGTCTGACGAAGCTAGAAGCATATGCTTTGATATGCTATAGTTGAGGTTCAATTGTAGGGACAATATACTTATATGTTCGGTATGAGTGACAAGTTAGTTAAGATAGACTTGTACAATATAGTTTCTATACTATATCGCCCCTTGTGGTCGTCTGAATGATCTAAATATCCAAGGCCCTGGGAAATATGACTTGGATGTTTGTTTTAGGGTAGCTCTCTTGGAAAACGGAAACAATCCAGGAAGTCGTGGATCATTGGACTAGAAGCCTAGGGATGGTAGATGTTATTTAGAGAGGTGTTAGTACACTTCTTTCCCTCTGAATGTACGACGATGTATAGAGGGGTATTTTAGTCATTACACCTGTAGGTCGGAGACTTTGCTAACGCAGCATTGTCCTTGGGGTCAATATTTCCATATGGTGATATTAGAAAATATTTAAAATGAAAAATACAGTTATTTATATGGCAAGAGTATTTTAGTCATTTTAGTAGCCAAGGCGATATGTCTTTTGGTCCCCAGTATAGACCGTGAGTCCTAATTAAATACAGGCTAAGGAATTGATCTTAAATTAAATGAAATTATTTTATTTAATTAGCCTAATTTAATTATTGGGCTAGCATAAAATAAAGGTCCAAGGAGAGAGAATTAATTAAATTGGTTTAGTAGGCTAATTAATTATTCAGGGCTTTGACCCAGTTTGAATAATTACGGATTAACCTGAGACTAAACTGATTTAGGCTTATTTGATTGGACTGGTTTATTTGGGCTAAAAAATTAACTATTTGTTGGGCCATTGGGTTGGTTCTAACAAGAATAATTAATTAAGCCTAATAAGTTAAACCAAAAGTCCAATAGCCTAGTCCAGTTTGACCTACAGTTTTTTATTTAGGTTAAATAGGAGGATTGAAAACAACATTATTGTAAAAAAGAAAAAAGAAAAAAAAAAGAGACGGCTTCTTCTCTGTGGAAAAGCCAGACGTCTCTCTCTCTCTCTCTCCAGAAAATTCCCTAACTCGTTAGTTGTTCACCAAACAGTAGGTAGGCAGGCTATATACTGGAAGACCGAGAGTTTGGCGTCCATATATATGCAAAGACAGAGTAGGTAGCTTGTAGGAATCGCACCAGAGGCTTCTACCAGCACACTTACACCGGTTGCACACGTTCCGGTACAGCCAACACTTAGAATGAGGAAAAGAGGTAAAATTTGTAAAACCTCGGGATTGGGACAGGGCGCAACCTGTGCCGGCTAGGGCTATCGGAGCCGGCGCCAGCCCTGCTCTGGACTCCTTATTCTTGTTTTTTTTTCTAGTTTTTCCATATTCGCTTCCGCTACGTGCTCTGTGTTTTCCCGCTTTCCACACCTTCATTTTGGAACAGAATAAAATTTATTCTAAAAGTCCAATTTGAATTAATTAATTAGTCTTAGATTTTGATAAGGCCCAGAAAAGATAATTAATTAATTTAGAAGATTGATCTAGAAAAGGTAATTAATTAATTAATTAAGAGGATTGTCCAGGATAATCTAATATTCCAGGGCCTTGGGAACGTGACTCTAGAATATTTACTTTTTGGTAGCTTCCAATGATAAGCATGTACATTCAAGTGATTTATGGATTATCGGACTAGAGATCTAAGGATGGTAGATGTCTTTGAGATGTGTGTTAGTACATTTATCCTGTTTCATTGATGGGTGTTACATAGAGGGATATTTTCATCATTTCACCTATAGATCGGCGATATTGCTTTATCAATATGATTCTTGGGATCAATATTTTCATATGGTGATAAATGAAAATATTTAAAATGGTAAAATATAGCTATTCAATAGTAAGGACGTTTTGGTCATTTTACTAGACATGAATAATATTTCTTTTGGTCCCCAGAGTAGCTGAAGCTACCTTGGTATTGTTTAGACATAACCTGGGCTTAATGGATAATTATTTAGATGAGAATAAAATTTATTTTAAGAGTCTAATTAGAATTGATTAATTAGTCTTGGGTTTTGATAAGGCCCAGAAAAAAGATTTAATTAATTAAGAAGATTTGGATGGAATAAATTAATTAATAAAATAAGATTGGGCTAAAATTAATTAATTAATTTGGCTGATATATGTTGACATATATTAAGAATCCAATTAGAATTAATTAATTAGCCTTGGGTATTTAATGAAGCCTAGAAAAGGTAATTAATTAATTAGAGGATTGGGCCATTCCTGGACTGATTTATGAGCACAATACCAAGCCCATTAAGACTTGGTGTTTTCGGCCATTAGGGCTTCATCAAGCCCTAAGGCTATCTGAAATTGAGGTGCAAGATAGGAGGAAAAATAACATGATTTTTTTCCTAAACTCTCTCTCTGAGTGTGCCGTCTCTTCCTTTTGTTCTCATCCTTCTCTTCTTTCTCTCTTGGAGATATTTTGATTATCTAAAGAAGGAGGTTTCACCAAGCTAAATCAAGAGCAGGGTAGAGTCATACTCTAGAAGACGAAAATAGGAAGCTTAAAGACGTTTGATGCGTAGGAATAGAAGATTGGTGGGAATACCAGTTGAATCGCAATCGCCTCATTCTCCCCTTGCAATGCAAGTTCTAGGGCAACCCGGCCCTTCATTGGTTAATCCATGACCGATAAAGAAAAGTAACTACACTCTCCTAGATGTGGCTCGGAAAACTGAAAATTTTCTACTGTATTTTCTTTGATGTTTTCCATTTTGATCCTTCAAGTGGTATCATAGCCACGGTTTTCATCTAAGAGTATGTGCTAGGGTTAAAAACTGGAAAATGTGGTTCCTTTACTATTAAAAATGAATCTTTTGTGAATTCATGTGATTTCTCATACATTGGTTTCTAGTGTTCTTGTATGCCTTGCGATTAGAGGCATAGGATCATGTATTCTAATGGTTTTCCCATTGTTTTTCTGGTTTTGAGTAGATGCAATATACACCTCGTGGTTGGAGGCATAGATACTTCTGAAGGCATATTTTTATGCCTAAATTTGTGTTTCTTTTAACCTATAAATTTTAGGGACTGAAGAACGTGATTGGGAAAATTGTTAAGGGGCAAAAAAGGCTGAAAAGTAGGATTTTTCAAGAAATTAGCAAACTCTAGAACAATCCCATCTCCAGGTGGCCCAATCGGAGCAGGCGCCAGTTCCGATCTGCCCAGCCAGAGGTTTTGTAGAAATAGTGCAAAACTGGCGCCAGGTGGGCCCGATAAACCAAGTGCCAGGTCTATTTTGCCCAGAGGTGAATGCGCGCAATTTTGTCCAAGACAAGGGAGAGCACTACTGAAGTTCTGTGCCTCAATTTTTCCTTGATATAATCTTATTTTGAAACCGTTGTATGAGGTTAATTTTCTGTAATAGTTTTATTTATCTATAGATGAATAATTTGCATAAAATGAGCAATAGAGGATAGAACCACCTTAGAATTAAACATGATCATTAATTTTTTAATTCATGATGTTTAATCCATTGTTTGGTCACTTAAGAATTAATGAATATTCTAAGCATAAAAAAGTTTACTTTTGTTATCATGCTTATTTTATTTTTATGATCAAATGTGCAAATTCTTGTGAGACCAAAGTCTCACTAGATAGAACGGGGTTTTGATAAAACATTTTAATCTAAGAAACTTTAAAATAAAAGAGTTCATGGTTTATTCCCTTGAAGGGTTTAATCCTTGACATAGAGAATAATGTTGAACTTAAGGTTATTTAATGAAGTTTTACCTGGTTATTAACTTAGAATAGTAAAATAAATTCATAGTTTATTCTCTCAAAGGATTTAATCCTTGACATAGAGAATAATATTGAATTTTAATTTTTTACTAAAGTTAATGCAACAATAATATTATAGAAAATGTTTTTGGGCCTAAAACTCTAGTTTCAATAAAAGACTAAGTGGGAGAAGGATTCCAATAACTCCATGGCTTCCATCACAACTCTCATAGAGATAGTGGATTTTCTCGTGTCATTCTGAGCATGACCCCTTATAGGATGGATTTCCACAAGTATCTAGAACCAATGGAAGAGTAAAATTAAAAGCCTAAGATATTTGTTAGGATTGACCAACCTACGTTGGAGGTTTTTAGCACTAGATTGCCTGTAGGTGATCTGAATCAATGGCCATCCTATTAGTGGAACTTTTTCTAGACTATTACCTATTTAGAAAGTCTTGATTCGTGATGGTTATACACTTAACTTTGAATGCTATTAATCTTCCTACGAACCTCTGTTAGCTTTTCTAAGAGACAAACTATTTATATTATTGATAATGGTTTTAAGAGTTATCTATTATCAAAGAAATAATATAAAGAATGTGCATTTTTATTTCTTGCAAACTAAATGAATGTTTTTTGCAAAATTTTGAAAATGTCTGGTTTCAGTCCATTGTCAATCATTCTCAAGGAGAATAAGTTGATAGGTCCAAATTATGTGAACTGGTAAAGGAACCTGAACATAGTACTTACTGTCGAGGAGTACAAGTATGTTCTCATGGATCCTTATCCTAAGATTGTGGAAAAACCCACTAATCAGGATCTAGATGACGAAAAGGCATGGAAGAAAGTTGATGAGATAGCTAAGTGCTATATGTTAGCTTCTATGTTTAGTGTGCTCCAATCTAAACATGAGTACATAGCCACTGCGTACGATATGAATTTGTCATTGTGTACCATATTCGCTGACAAGAGCTAGCCCATAAGGCCGGAAGCTTTTAGGGTAATCATGAATACTAGGATGGTTCAAGGGGCATCGATTTGAGAGCATCTGCTTAAGATTATTGCCTACTTCAAGGAGGCTGAGGTCCTAGGTGCAACGATAGATTCTGAGAGCCAAATTGACATGGTTCTTGAAATTCTACCTAGTTCATATTCTTAGTTCAAGTAGAAATACAACATGAACAAGTTTGATATAAATCTCAATAGTTCTATTGTGAACTATTGAGATAGAATAGATTAGAGTTAGAATAGAAGTTGGTCACTAATTCAACTTTAGGTACCTCTAACATCCCGATTGAAGAACCAAGGGAAACACTACCAGATGTTTCTATACAAACTAAGCCTCGTCGTAGTGGGAGGATCACAATAGTTCCAGAAAAGTGGACCAGAGATATCTATGATCTAGTCTCTAATCATTAGGAACAAGATTACACTAGATACGAGGAGGCCATTGTTGATACTGATGCAAACAAATGGCAAGTAGCCATGAATGCCGAGATTGAGTCCATGTACCTCAATTAGGTCTGGCATCTTGTCACTACACCTAATGGGATAAAACCCATTGGCTATAAGTGGGTATACAAGAGGAAGAGATGTGTAGATGAAAAGGTTGAAACCTATAAAGCAAGATTGGTTGCAAATGGTTATACTCAGAAAGAAGTGATCGATTATGAGGAAACCTTTTCACTAGTAGCTATGCTTAAGTCTATCCAAATTCTCTTAGCTATCGCATGTCATTATGACTACAATATATGGCAAATGGATGTCAAGATGGCCTTCATAATTGGATATCTCAGCGAAGACATCTATATGTCATAGCTAGAAGGTTTTGTTGCTAGAGGTCAATAACAAATGGTCTGTAAGTTTAAGAAGTCCATCTAAGGATTTAAGCAAGTGTCACAAGCATGGGATATACGTTTTGATGAAATTGTAAAGGCTTATGGTTTTATTTAAGACATAGATGAACCATGTGTGTATAGGAAATCAAACAGTGGCAAAGTGATTTTTTTAATACTTTATGTAGATGGCATTCTACTCATTGAAAATGATGTTGGTGTTAGAATCCTTAGATGTATCAAACATGCATTACGCAGTGAAAATAAAAGATTCTAGACAAGAGGATCGAATGTATATGTAATAGACGGATCAAAAACTGTAAAAATATACCTTTTCTCGGGTCTCTATTGTTCAAAAAACCTTTCGACTGCTGAGGCGCAATCTAGCAATACCAGAGCTCCTCATCATCGCCACTAGAGTCTAAGTGTAAGACTCCCTCTAACAATATCCACACAGAGGATACTCAAGAAACCTAAACACCGTCTCTGTACTAGTAGAGAGTGAGTGGTGGCTAGGGCAAAAAACACAAAGAGGAGAAGCAGAAGAAAAAGATGATTGTGTGTTCCATGGGTTTCTAGTTAAAACTGAGAGAACCAATCTTTAAATATATCAAAATATATCCAGCATTTAAGTTCGATGATATCCCAAAAAAATCGCAGAAAACACATTTCTGTAAATTCTTATCCAATTAGAATTTACTAATTGTTATTGGAAACCATAATTTTTTTAACAATCACAATTTGGCGCAAAATTATAACTAATTATAATTTAACCATTTTAAGTCTTATTTCTCACAATTAACCACATAATATTATCAAATAACATATTCAGTACTTAATCCTCTATTGTGTGTGATCTATTAGGTTTCTCAGTCTATTGGTAGCGAATATGTATTAATCCAAATGTTTTTTAGATTAATAATCCTTAATAATTTAGAATTTACAAATTAATTCTTATTATAATTGGTTTATTAATTCATCAATTAAAAAACCTATATTCAGTAGATCATGAGAGGAATCTAGCAATACTTCATGACCACCCAAGAATCCAAGAAGTCAAGTGGCTTGACATGAACCCTTCAATAACAAACTACAATGTAATAAACCTCTTTTACCATACAATATCTTATTCAATTTAGAGTATGGAATTAGTGCCAACTCCTTCCAAAATAAATCTTAATTCTGGTCCGAATATATTAGTATTTGTACTAGGAATCTACTACTCTATATGTGTATCATTTGGAACTATTTTCAATACATAAAAACCTTGGCCAAGGATTTCATGAGTAGAAATTCCAACATTTGGCCATGAGATATTGATTGGGGCTAAATTAGTCCTATTTTTTCTAGTTATTTAAGGCTCTTTTGTGATATATTTTATTCAATAACTAGTCATATTTCTTCGTATTTGAGATTTTATCCTTGGAAAGGTATTTTGTTCATTATTACAGATTTTTAGGTTAAAATGAAGCAAAAATGTAGCAAAACAGAAGAGAGGCGGCGCCGAATAGGGCATAGGAACCGGCGCCAGCCATGTACTATTGACACATTTTGAGGCGACGAAAAATTGTCAAAATAGACCGAAACAGAGTGGAACCAGTGCCAGCTCCAGAAGCTAAGGCGGCGTCAGCTGTATTCTGGACTACATGGTGTTGAAATCAAGAAAAAAATCGATGAACGAGTAGAGAACCAAAACACAACTGGCGCCAGCTCCGAGAGCCAAGGAGGTGCTTGCTGTGCTCTAAGAAAAATGTG
This sequence comes from Voacanga thouarsii, assembly GCA_026120185.1. Lineage (NCBI taxonomy): Eukaryota > Viridiplantae > Streptophyta > Magnoliopsida > Gentianales > Apocynaceae > Voacanga > Voacanga thouarsii. The sequence goes on from JANUWF010001135.1 coordinate 2,039,762, forward strand.
GGATTGTGATTTTTCTACGTGGTTTTTGGTAATTTGTGGAGTTTTAGTATCTTCCAACTTCTACTCGGCCAAGAACATTACACCAACGAGTTTAGGCATTTTCCAAGCCTATAAATAGATGAAAAACACAAGGAAAAATGGGAGAATTCATTGATTATCACAGAAAATTATTCAATCAAAAGAGAAATTCTTCAAATGAAGGAGGATTGTGCAAGAAAGTCTTCAAATGAAGAAGAAGGAGGCTTGTCTATAAGTGTTTTCTTTTACTTTATTTTCTTTTTCTTGAACAATGATATTGGACAGAAGGACGTATTGGACAGAAGGACGGAAGTGTGAGATAAAGCGATTGTTCTCAGCAACTTAAAGTTGGTGCTGGACTTGAGGCAAGAAATAGTGGAAGCTCAGCGAAGCAACGCCGAGTTTCAAATTTTTAAGGATAAGGAGCTTAAGCAACCGAACAGCGAATTCTGTCAGGACGAAGCAGGAGTTTTCCATTTCAGAGATCGATTATGTGTACCCGGGGAGCAACAACTAAGGGTCAGAATTTTGGAATAAGCGCACAAGAGCAAGTACGCAATTCATCCAGGAGAGGTCAAGATGTATCAGGATTTGAAGAGAGCATACTGGTGGCCCGGAATGAAGCGAGATGTGGTCAAGTACATTTCGACCTGCCTTACCTGCCAGAAAGTTAAAGCGGAGCATAAGAAGTCAGCGGGACTATTGCAGCCGTTGCCAGTGCCGGAATGGAAGTGGGAGGAGGTGACTATGGATTTTGTCACCGGACTCCCTATGTCAAAGACTCAGAAGGACGCCATATGGGTAGTAGTGGATCGACTGACCAAGTAGGCCCACTTTATCGCGATAAATGTAAGGGACTCCATGGAGAAGCTGGCTCAGATATATGTTCGAGAAATAGTCCGACTCCATGGAGTACCTTCGAGCATAGTGTCAGACCGAGACCCGAGGTTTACTTCTCGTTTTTTGGGAAAGTTCCAGGAAGCAATGGGATCGAATTTGAAGTTCAGTATGACGGCGCATTCGGAAACTGATAGGCAGTCAGAAAGGGTGATCCAAATATTAGAGGATATGTTGAGGGCATGTGTTCTGGATTTCGGGGACAAGTGGATAGAATGCGTACCTTACGCGGAATTATCTTATAACAACAGCTATCAGGCCTCGATTGGGATGGCACCTTTACGAGGCTTTGTATGGGCGCAAGTGTCAAGTACCGTTGTATTGGAGTTGGACGGAAGATGGACACGTGAGCAAAACTGGAGAGGTTTGTGTGCAAGAGATGTTGGATAAGGTGAAGCTAATCCGAGAAAGGTTAAAGGCGACTCAGAGCTGGCAAAAGAGTTATGCGGACAACCGTGTGAGGGAATTGGAATTTCAAGTCGGGGACCGTGTGTTTCTGAAGTTATCACCCAACCGGGGGATTATGAAGCATCCGAAGGGTGGAAAATTAAATCCGAGGTATTTGGGGCCGTTTTTTAATAAGGAAAGAATCGAACCAGTAGCGTACCGGTTGGACCTACTAGATGGGTTGACGGGTATCCATGACGTGTTCCATGTGTCACAGTTGAAGAAGTATAATGCGGATCCCGGTCACGTGTTGAATGAGGAACCGTTAGTGTTGCAGCCAGACTTGAGCTACGTGGAAAAGCCTGTTCGGATATTGGACCGCAGTGTCAAAACCCTCCGGAATAAGCAGATACCGATGGTTAAGATTTTGTGGGAGCACCATGGCACGCAGGATGCTACATGGGAATTGGAAGAATGGGTTAAGCGGAAATATCCCGAGCTGAAATAGAGGTATGCTTGAATTTCGGGGCGAAATTCTTCTAAGGATGGGAGGATATGAAACCCCAGTCAAGACCAACCGTAGAGTAAGGGGGTTGGGATGCATATCATGCTTTATTTCATGATTAAATATGTTTTCAAATGATTTCTATGTACTTTGAATTTAATTTTTATTATCTTGAAGTCTTGTTGGTGAGTGATGTGTGAGAGGGGCAAAATGGTAATTTTTGCCCAGGTGAAAATGAGGAGATAGCTTGTGGATTGAATAGGAAATAATTTTTCTAGTAGAAATAGCAACAAGAGTTGTTGTGGTTTAGTGGTTAGAGCCTTGGAATTAATTCTTGAGGTCTAAGGTTCAAAGTCCATCATAGAAGCTTTAGCTTGAGTAAATTTTATTTTGCTTGGAAAGGATTGGTTTCGGCCTTAAGGGCCTAGATTAATGTGGTGATGATGTTCTAGGAGAGACATGATAGAAATAATCTCATTCCATTCCTTTTACTCTTCTCGAAATTCTTATAGGGAAAATCATTCTTCCTTGATCTTTAATTTTCCTCAATTCTCAACTCATTAGGTTGATCAAGATGTTCTAGCCTTTCTCTTTCCAGAAAATTCAGTAGAGGACTAAGGTCTTTTAGGATCAAAATGTCCTAATAAAAGGCTTCTCATGGTTTGGAAAATGTAAATGAATTGTGGGAAAATTCAAGAGGAAAATCCCTCTTGAAAGCTTGCTGAAATTTTTCCTCTATCTTAGTTCATCTATCTTCATGGAATGAGCTGAAATTTTCCAGCTTGTTGTACCTTCAAAAGGTCGAAAATTCTAGCTCACATTCCCTCCCAAATGCTACCAGAAAAATGGTCCTTAGGATCAGTTTGAAACCTGAAAGTTTTTGTCAAAATTCGGACTGCTCAAGCTGAAGCAAAACAGGAAAAATTCCTGTACGAAAATCAGCTTTAGGAGCTCAAAACCAACCTGTTTTCTCCCAGATTTTGTGCAGCACCTTAGTTATGTTTTTCCTCCATAAAGAAGTCTGGAAACCATCCTTGAATACCCCTAAAATCCCCTTCAAAACTCGCTACAAATCTGCTGGAAATGGCAGACAAAAATTCTGCCAGAAAATTCCTGTACAGCGAAATTTCTGTGCAGAATTTTTGTCCAGCTTGTTTCCTATTTTGTTCCAACCGAAAACCCCAACCTACTTCTGTCAAAACCTCCCTTAAACCTCCATTAACAGAGCTCCATTGTTCCCTGAAGCTTCGGCACGAAATTCCCTCCATGGCTGACCGAAAATCTCTCAACCAAATCCCTGCAATTTAGCTTGATTACTTTCCAAAATTTCAGCCATCTTGTTTAACAACTTTCCATAAAATTTTGCTCAATTGATCAGACATCTTCTCCACCATTGTGCACCTTAATTTTTGCCACCACAATCCACCTTGAATCAGCTTTAATCCCTCAGAAAAATCACTCCAGCAGTCGGCCATAGGAGACTTCAATGCTGTCCAGAAAAATCAAGATATTCTTAGAATATCTAGTTTCCAAATTCTCTTCCTAAAAATATTCTTCAAGGATTGTAACAACTAACATTTCCTTTCCCTTCCAAATCAGAAAAATCACTCCCTAAACCCTACAGAATTTCGGCAACCCCAATTCCTCATAAAATCGGCAGCTTCTTCTTCTCTCTCTCTCGATTTTCTCTAGCTACCAAGAACACACACACACTACACCAAGAACACCTACTACCTTCTTACACCTAATACACCTCCAAACCACTTCAAACCCTCACGAAAATATCCAGATTTGATCTACTCCTTGCTGTGCATCTATCAACACCCTTATTAACATCAAACTCCACAAATCATCTTGCTACTTTAGATCAAAAAGCAGAAATTTCTGTGAAGAACAAAAACATCTTCAAGGTAAACTTATTCTAACAACTTCATCCTCTTCAAACTTGATCTCTAATGAAAACCTATATGAATAAGCATGCTAATGATCTCTTCTTCTTCTTCTTCTTCTCTCTCTCTCTCTCTCTCTCTCTCTCTCTCTCTCTCTCTCTCTCATGGACCGAAATTCTCTCTCTTGGCCGAATGGTCTCTTCCGCCATGGCCATGCTTTCGCCACCTTTCTTGAACAAGATTAGCCATCTAGGAGTTGAGATCTTCTCTAAACTCCTTCAAGTCATTCATCAATCAAGTAAGTACCTTCAATCCTCTTTTTAAAATTTAGAATCATATCTCTAGGTTGATGAATGGCGATGGGTTTGTGTATGTGATGTTGTTGATTGAAGCATGAGTATATGTATGATTGTGAAGGAGATGGGATTTATGCATGGAAGGATTCTATTGGTGGATTTAATGATGAGTTGAGATTTGATGCATGTCATAGGTAGTATTTGTGATGAAGCATGGTAGAGATTATGTCACCATGGGTGAATAGGATTTATATGCATGATTAGATTTTGAAGCCATGATCATGTTTATGCTAGTAGAGGTTAAATCATGTAATAATAAATTTAGATCTATGCCTATGTGCAAGACTTGGATGATTTGATGAATTGAAGGATTGAGTATGTTATTGATTATGGTTGACCATGGAATCTTGATCATGATCTAGTTGTCCCTAAGCAAATTTTATTTCATGAATAAAATATTTACTAATAATTTTTGCTAAAGAATTTCGAAAATCCTAGGAAGGGTAGATTTGGAATTATGATATATGTAAAGGATATTTTAGTCAAATAAATAATGATTTTTCTAGAAAATAAAATAAATAAATATTATTTAAAATAAAGAAAATTAATTAAAGCCCTTATGAAAAAGATTTATACTTAATAAAATATTTACTAGATCAAGACCCTTAAGGATTTACTTATTATTTTCCAAGAAAGACTTATTAAATTTAATCTTAACTAGTTTTAGCTATCAATTATTTTCTAACAACTAAGCTATCATTAAATCACTATTTTACCTAGTACCACCTATGGCTCTTGATCAAATAAACTCTAAATTTTCCTTAACAAGATTTAAACTTTCAACTTATTAGAATTTATTTCCTAATCCATTAATTATTTTAAATAACAAATTAAACTAAGCTTATAAACCAATTCAATTATTGTTTTGCCTTAAAGCTTGGGACACTAGGATCATGGTAGTAGTGAATTGAGTTGATTTAAAATTGAGGAAGTGGATTGTGGCTTGAATCTGATTAAGATTTGTATTTGCCCATGTGGGGTTAGGTCATCTGTCCGAGACCTTGTTGTTGTGAGCAAGAATCAGGTAAGCTCCTGCATAAAACCTATCGATGTGAAATGTTTTCTTATGGCAAGCTAAATATGGAGTGTATGGACACTCGTTTATTTGAAGGCAATTGAGGGTTGAATTCATCTTTATTTCCAACGCTGGAATTATTCCAAAGTTAATGAGCAGATTTTCCAAACTCGAAACTCTTTCTAAAACTGATTTCGCTCAAAACCTTGGAAACCCTCAAATTGCTATTTTCATGCAGAGCAATGCTCTGTTCATTTTATCCCAAGTGGGAAACGTCGTTGAGTACTCAATGAGGGTGGACTGCTAGGACTAGTCTTTGAAGGGTTAGGGTGAGTCTCTCAGTAGGTGGCCACCTCTGAGGGGTGAGTCCTTCCCGGATAAGATTCCAGTTCCAGTGAGTCGTGCCGGTCTGAGCTAGCAGTTTATTTTGTTTCAGTCAAGTGACTGTGTTTTTGCCGGAATGGACACCCGGCGGTTGTTTGGGTATACAGAATGAGGAGTATATTGCCCAGTAGGCCGATCACCTACTTTTGTCAGTCTGCACAATATGTTAGGCATTCTGACCGGTTATGGGGCCCAAAGTATGGTAACCCATATCCCTTTCTTTCGAGTGGTTGATTTCATTACTTATGTATGGCTAGAAGAGCCAAAATGCCATTCTTGCTTTTGACTAATGTTTATTGCTTGCCAATGTTTCTCTTATAAAGATTTCACACATTGCATCCATGAACTATTTCCACTAAACACCTAAAGCACACACGGACTTACTGAGATTTTTGTCTCACCTCCTTTTATCATGATTTCAGGTTGATCCTGTTGTGGGTGAGTAGCTACCTTGGAAGAGAATGTGTTTTTTTTTTTATTTTACGTATTGCTTTGGGGAGACGAGAGTGGATGATTTTAATTATGGCTTTTGTTTTGGAATTTCATGGATGCACTTTTGAAGTATTTTGGGTTGTAATAAATTCTTTTTAGTTTGAGTATTATCTATTTCAGCAATTTTATTTGTGACCTAGTTATAAAGACCCCTTGTCCTTTGGACGGGACAACATCCCCGGCCCTGGCGGGCCTAGGTCATCCGGGGTGTTACATAGAAACTCTATTGCAAGAATCTATTTTAACTAACTAGAGTAATATACCCAACGTACAAAGTTATTGATCTCACAAAAGAAATCTTACCCAACATACATCAAAGTGCAAGACCTTAGCGTCGCCAGACCACCAACTCATACTCAAGTATAAAAGTATCCATCCACGCTATAGCAGTAATAGTCTGGTCTTTATAATTATAGTACTTTAAGAGAGACTACTTCTACAGGTCCAGTTCTATGTATTTGAAATACACTTATGCCAATGATGTGAGTGAACTACTCACTGATTCAAGGTAAATCATTTCTCATCGGAACTCATGGCATAATAGTTTTAACTTGATGAAATGCCCAGTTTCATCAAATGACTAAGAATTCAATTTTACTTGTATGAAAAGTACCCATGGTCAATACCTTACTGTGAAAAATGACCCAACACATAGACTATTACTTGTCATACTTGGACCTTAAATGTGCAATAATATTATAAACAAACCAAATTAAATGACTAAACATTTTATTGCAAGAAATTTACATATAATGCATAGTCTTTTAGGGCATACTTTCAAACAATATACCATTTGTACTACAAAGACTAAGAAAGTCCACAAGTGCCTACTCCTATAACATCTAAGTGTTTGCGAAATACCTTTTCTATCAAAGGCTTGGTAAAGAGATCCACCAGATTGTTGATAGAGGAAATTTGATCGACCACAATCTCTCATTTTTGGATGAACTCCCGAATAAGGTGATACTTCCTTTCTATGTGCTTGCCCTTCCTATAGTTTTGATGTTCCTTGCATTGTAACACTACTCCAGTATTGTCCCAATGAATCATGACAAGCATGTCCATGTAGGGTACTATTCCAAGTTCTATGAGGAACTTTCGGAGCCACATAGCTTCTTTAGAAGCTTTTAAAGTAACAGGATACTTAGTTCCATGGTAGAATCAGCAATGCAGGATTGCTTGATACTTCTCCATGAAATAGCTTCTCCATACAAAGTGAAGACATATCCACCTGTAGATTTTCTTTCATCTTTATCTACTTGAAAGTTTGAGTCTGTGTAACCGGTAAAAACCAAATCATCAGTTGGTATACAAGCATATAATCTCTCATTTCATTAAGATATTTGAGTATATACTTTAGGGCTTGCCAGTGAGCTTTCTTTGGGTTTGACTGATATCTACTAACTATGCCTACTGCAAAGCAGATATCTAGCCTAGTACAAAGCATATCATATATGAGACTTCCCGCAGCTGAAGTATAAGGTATCTTGCTCATTTTCTGCTTGTCTTTCTGTGTCTGAAAATACTGTTTGGAAGATATAGATAATCCATGTCTGAAGGGTATAATAGCCCATTAACATCGATTCATGCTATATTTGACCAATATCTTGTCAATATAAGTAAACTGGGATAAGCCTAACATTCTCTACTTCCTATCTCTAAGAAGCTTAATACCTAGAATGTAGCTAGCTAATGAGACAATGTCCCTACATTATTTCTAATGAGTAGAATGTCATCTATATAAAGTACCAAAAAAATCACTTTACCAATGTTTGATTTCCTATACACACATGGTTCATCCACGTTTTGAATGAAACCATAAGCTTTCATAGTTTTATGAAAACGTATGTTCCATGTTGGTGACGTTTGCTTACGTCCATAGATGGACATTCATAGTTTTATTCTTAATCTCTAGTAACAAAACCTTTTGGCTGGGGAATATAGATGTTTCCGCTAAGATGGCCATTTAAGATGGTTATCTTGACATCCATTTGCCATATCTCGTAGTTATAATAATATGCGATGTCTAAGAGAATTTGGATAAACTTAAGCATGGCTACTGGTAAAAAAGGTTTTCTCATAATCAATCCTTTCTTTTTGAGTATAAACTTTAGCAACCAACCTTGCTTTATATGTTTCATCCTTTCCATCCGCACCTCTCTTCCTCTGGGATACCCACTTACACCCAATGGGTTTTATCCTATCAGGTGCAGCAACAAGATCCCAGACCTAATTGAGGTACATGGACTTAATCTCGGCATTCATGGCTGGCTACCATATGTTTGTATTAGTTTTAACTATGGCCTCCTCATATCTAGTGAGATCTTGTTCCTAATGATCAGAGACTAGATCATAGATCTCTCCGGTCCACCTTTCTATAACTCTTGTGATCCTTCCACTACGACGAGGCTCAGATTGTATAGGAACATCCAGTAGTGTTTCTCTTGGTTTCTTGATCGAGGTGTTAAAAGTACCTGAAGTTGAATTAGTGACTAACTTCTCTTCTAACTCTATTCTACTTGAACTCATGGTGGATGTAACTTGTTCATCCTTTAAGTATCTAGCATTAGTACTAATAAGTACCTTATACTCTTGAGGATGATAAAAATATCCACCTCTCATTTCATTTAGATACCCAACGAAGTCGCATAACTTTGATCTTGGTTTTAGCTTACTTCCTTTTGTCACCACATAAGCTAGATAACCCCATATTTGAGATGGTTCAGACTGGGCTTTTGTCCAGTCCACATTTCATAGGGTGTTATAGGTATTGATTTGGAAGGCACCAAGTTTAAAATATATGCCACTGTTTCTGAGGCATACCCCAAAAAGAAATAGGAAGAGATGCATGACTCATCATGTTTTTGACCATTCTATCAGAGTTCTATTTCTTCTCTCAGCTACTTTGTTCTGTTGGGGAGTCCCAAGCACAATTAATTGAGATACTATGCCATGATGTACCAAGTAATCCTTAAACTCATCGAGGAGGTACCTTCCACCACGATCCGATCTCAAAGTTTTAATTAATTTACTTCTTTGATGCTCCACTTTAATCTTAAACTCCTTAAATTTATCAAAAGATTCAGACTTGTACCTCATCAGATAAATATATCCAAAATGAGTGTAATTATCTGTGAAAGTGATGAAGTACTTGTAGGCTCCCCTAGCTGGTATAGTGATCAGACCACAAATATTTGTATGAACTAGTGCTAGTATTTCTATGGCTCTATTTGCTTTTTGGTAAAGGACCTTTTGGTCATTTTACCTTTAAGGTAAGATTTATAATGAGGCAATTCTTCTAATCTCAATTAACCTAAAGGCCCATCATGGATTAACCTCTGAATCCGATTGAGATTTATATGTTCCAATCTTAGATGCCACAAATACGAGTAATTTGATTTGGCCTTTCTCTTTTTATTATCAAGTTCAGTTTGAATATTGTTCACTTGATTTCTAGTAGGATATGTATATAAGAGATTTCTATACAAGTTTCCTGTACAAATTAAATTATCATCTTTACTGATGAAAATAACAGAATGGAAAGAAATAGAATACACATGATTATTCAATTTGGAAACTGAAATTAAATTCTGTTTAAAATAAGAAACATATAAAATATCTTTTAAAAATAACTTCCTATTATAATAAAAAATAATCTTAAGATCTCCCACTGCTTCAATCCATATTTTTGCTCCATTGCCTACTTGAAGTCCATTTTCACCCTTGCTGAGTCTCCTTGTCCTTCTGAACCCCTACAAAGAGTTACAGATATGGTCAGTGGCTCCAAGATCAACTATCCAGGAAGATGTTGATCCAACCATCAAAATAGACTTTAGGTATAGAGTAATACCAGAAGTAAACTTGGCTAAGAAGTATGGACAATCTTTCTTCCAATGCCCCATCATGCCACACTTCAAGCTTTTACCTTTAGACTTCCTATTGGGCTTGGCCTAGCCAGATGCATTTGGCTAGGCCCCTATGTTGTTCTGGACCTTTCTCTTCTTGAATTTCTTAGGCTTTACCTTAATTCTAGAAGAAGAAGCAGAACGAGAGATCAAAACCTTTGACATGGGCTTCATGATCTTCTCTACTGCCTGGAGCTCTGCCATAAGCTCCGTGAGATTCATATCCATCTTGTTCATGTTGTAGTTTAACTTAAACTGGGAATATAAATCAGGTAGTGTTTCAAGAACCATGTCAATTTCCCTCTCAGGATCTATTATTGCACCTAGGACTTCGGCCTCCTTGAAGTTGGTAATCATCTTGAGCAGATGCTCTCGAACCAATGCCCCCTCAGCCATCCTCGTATTCATGATTGTCCTAAGAGAGCTTCCTGACTTGCGGACATGCACTTGTCAACAAATATGGTATGCAATGACAAATCCATGTCGTATGAACTGGCCATGTACTCATGTTTAGATTGGAGCATACTAGATATGGAAACTAACATATAGCACCTAGCCATCTCGTCAGCTTTCTTCCATGCCTTCTCAACCTCTTACTTCCGATCGGTGGATTCTTCTCCAATCTCAAGATAGGGATCCGTAAGAACATACTTGTACTACTCGGTAGTGAGTACTATGTTTAGGTTCCTCTTCCAGTCCACATAATTTGGGCATGTCAACTAATTCTCCTTAAGAATGATTGAAAATGGACTGAAACCAGACATGTCTAAAATATTGCGAAAAAACATTCATTTAGTTTGCAAAAAATAAAAATTCACATTCTTTATATTATTTCTTTGATAATAGATAACTCTTAAAACCATTATCAATAGTATAAATAGTTTGGCTCTTAGAAAAAGTAACAGAGCTTCATAGGAAGATTAATAGCATTCTAAGTTAAGTGTATAACCATCACGAATCAAAACTTCCTGAATAGGTAATGGTCTAGAAAACATTCCACCGATTAGATGGCCATTGATTCACACCACCTACTGGTAATCTATTGCTAAATACCTCCAACGTAGGTTGGTCGATCCTAGCAAATACCCTAGGCTTTTAATTTTACTCTTCTATTAGTTCTTGATACTTGTGGAAATCTAACCTATGGGGAATCATGCTTAGAATGACACGAGGAAACCCATTATCTCTAATGAGAGTTGTGATGGAAGCCATGGGGTCGTTAGAACCCCTTTCCCACTTAATCTTTTATTGAAAATAGAGTTTTAGAACCAAAAACATTTTCTATAATCTTATAGTTACATTAACTTTAGTAAAAAATTAAAATTCAACATTATTCACTATGTCAAGGATTAAACCCTCTAAGAGAATAGACTATGAACTCTTTTATTTTAAAATTTCTTAGATTGAAACATTTTATGAAAAACCGTTCTATCTAGTAAGACTTTGGTCTCACAAGAACTTGCGCATTTGATCACAAATATGAAATAAGCATAATAACAAAAGTAAACTTTTTCATGTTTAAACTATTCATTTATCCCTATGTGACCAAATAGATTAAATGTCATGACTTAAAAATTAATGGTCTTTTTTAATCCTAAGGTCGTTCCATCATTTACTACTCATTTTCATACAAATTATTCATCCATAGATAAATAAAACTATTGGAGAAAATTAACCTCATACAATGGTTTCAAAATATGATTATATCAAGGAAAAAGTGAGGTAGAGAACTTCAGCAGTGCTCTTCTTTTCCTTGGACAAAATTGCGCACATTCACCTCTGGGCATAATGGACCGGGTGTCTGGTCCATTAGGCCCACTTGGCGCTGGGTCTACTCTGTTCCTCCAGAACCTCCGGCTGGGTAGTGTGGACATGGCACCTGGTCTGATCGGGCCACTTGGTGCCGAGTCTGTTCTGGAGTTCGCCGATTTCTGAAAAAATTCTACTTTTCAGCTATTTTTGGCCCCTTAACAATTCCAGCAATCACGTTCTTCAATCCCCAAAATTTATAGGTTAAAAGAAATGCAAAACTAGGCATAAAAACATATCGTTACAAGTATCTATGCCTTTAACCATAAGGCGTACATCGCACTACTCAAAACCAGAAAAACAATGGGGAAACCATTAAAATACATGATTCAATGCCTCTAACCGTGAGGCGTACATGAACTCTAAAAACCATTGTATGAGGGATTACATGACATCACAAAAAATTCATTTTTAATAGTAAAGGAACCACATTTTTTAGTTTTTAACCCAAGTATATGCTCAGAGATGAAAGTCGTGGCTCTGATACCACTTAAAGGATCAAAACGAAATCATCAAAGAAAATGCAGCGGAAAATTTTTTAGTTTTCCAAGCCACTTCAAGAAGAGAGTCCTTACTATTCTTTATTGGTCGCGGATTAACGAATGAAGGGTCGGGTTGCACTGAAATGTGCATTGGAAGGGGGAGAAGAAGGTGCCTACAGTTCGATAGATAATCCCGCCAATCTTCTTCTCCTACGCATCAAACGTCTCCAAGCTTCCTCTCTTCCTCTTCTGGAGTATGGCATTACCCTGCTCTTAGCTTAGCTTGGTGAAAGCTCCTTCTTTTCATAATCAAAATATCTCCGAGGGAGAAAGAAGAGAAGAATGAGAGACAAGAGGAAGAAACAGCACACTTGGAGAGAGTTATCGGGAAAAAAATGTTATTTTTTTCCTCCCTTTCTTGCACACTAATTTTTGGCCAGCCATAGGGCTTGATGAATCCCTAATGGCCAAAAACACTAAACCCTAATGGGCTTGGTGTTGTGCTCTAAAACTAATACAAGATTGGCTCAATCCTCTTAATTAATTAATTATCTTTTCCGAGCTTTATTAAATACCCAAGACTAATTAATTAATTCTAATTGGACTCTTAATATATGTCAACATATTTCAGCCTAATTATTTAATTAATTCCAGCCCAATTCTCTTAATTAATTAATTATCTTTTCTCTGCCTGATAAAAAACCACGACAAATTAATTAATTCTAATTGGACTCTTAGAATAAATTTTATTCTCTTCCAAATAATTATCTATTAAGCCCAAATTGTGTCTAAACAACACAAAGATAACTTGAGCTACTCCGGGGACCAAGAGACATATTATTCATGACTACTAAAATGACCAAAATGCCCTTACCATTAAATAACTATATTTTGCTATTTTAAAAATTATCATGTATAACCATATGAAAATATTGACCCCCAACAATAATATTGCTAATGCAATGTCTCCGACCTACAGGTGAAATGACAGAAATATCCCTTTATATAACTCCCATCAATGAGACAGGATAAATATACTAACACTCATCTCAAAGACATCTACCATCCTTAAATCTATAGTCTAATAATTCATGACTCACTCGAATGTACTTACTCATCAATGGAACCTACCCAAAAGCACACATTCTAGAGTCACGCTCCGATGGCCCTAAATTATTAGATTATCCTAGATAATCACAAGGGGGTGGTTTAACTTCATTAAGTGAAGCCTAAAAACTCTGTTGCATAAGTCTATTTTAACTAACTAGAGTAATGCATTGAACGTACAAGGTTATTGATCTCACAAAATAAATCTCACCCAACATACATCAAAGTGCAAGACCCTAGCGTCGCTAGACCACCAACTCATACTCAAGTATAAAAGTATTCATCCATGCTATAGCAGTTATAGTCTGGTCTCTATAATTATAGTACTTTAAGAGAGGCCACTACTACATGTCCAGTTCTACGTATTCGAAATATGCTTATGCCGATGATGTGAGTGAACTACTTATTGATTCAAGGTAAACCATTCCTTATTGGAACTCATGGCATAATAGTCTTACCTTGATGAAATGTGCAGTTCCATCAAACGACTAAGAACTCTATTTTACTTCCATGATAAGTACCAATGGTCTATACCTTACTATGAAAAATAACCCAACACATAGATTATTACTTGTCATACTTGGACCTTATACTTGCAGTAATATAAGAAACAAACTAAATTGAATGAATTAACATTTTATTTTAATATATTTACATAGAATACATAGTCTTTGAGGGCATACTTTCCAATAAAAACCAATTATTATCTTTTTCTAATGAAGGATTTAATATAGACTCAATTCATTTGCAATCTAAGGAATCACTATCTTCTAGTTAAATTAGTGAACATATTCTGTCTCAACCAAATTACCCAAAAGATGCATTAAAATTAATCCACATATAAACCCCTATATTCTAAGTAATTTGGAACATGAAATTTGTCAGTGAATCCATATTCTATCAATCATCAACTAACTTCTAATTACCTATGTTCTTAACAATTAACCCTTTTTTTCAAGCAAGTTAAGAGATAATAAATTTGGAACTAATTAATTGAAGTCATTATCAACCCCAGTTTCAAGCAAGTTAATAACAAAAACCAATCAACCAACTCCGTAAGAAAAACAAGCAATCAAATACCAAGATGAACAATGAATTGATCAAAATACTAAATTACTCAAGAAATCATGAATCCCAAAAAAATCAATGCCAAATTACAGTGGAAACATTAAATTAATAATTATTAGAGGAAAAGAAAACAAAGGTAAAAGAAAGCACTCATAGACAAGCCTCATTCTTCTTTTTTGAAGACTCTCTTGAACAACCCTCCTTGAATGGGTGAATTCCTTCTTCAATGAGTGTTTGAATTTTTCTCTTGAATCACCCCTTAAACTCTTGTGTTTTCCCTTACTTTTATAGGCCGCTTTTACGCTAAATTCGTTGCTTGAGATGTCTTGGACAAGTAGGATTCGGAAAATACCAAAATCATTGGACAATTTCTAAATTTGTGCATAGGATTTTGGCATTCAAGCACGGGCCTGGTGCTGGGTCCCGTCGACCTACCTAGCCCCAGGTGAAATCTTCTCTTCCTCTAAATTTTTCTTTATTTTCCTCTAGCTATCCAGAATGGACCTGGTGCCTGGTCCACTTGCCAGACCTGGCGCTAGGTGTACTTTCGCAAATCTCCAATTTTGCTTGAATTTAACTTAAATCTGCACAAATTCATTAAACACACTTCCTACAAGAAGAATGTCAAATATGACAGAATACTCCTACTTATCATAACAAAAGTATCTCAAAACAACCTCAAATAACTAGGAGAATAATTGTAATTTTAGCCCCTATCATAAACCCCCATACTTGAACTTTTGCTTGTCCTCAAGAAAAACACTTTAATGCCAAGAAAATCATCAAAAAAACACGAGTTCTTTCTCATTCCATTTTTTTTTTAACATAGCAAAGATTATAATTGTAAAACCCGACATTTTACCTTTAATTGGCTACTACTTGTAACATAATGAGAATTTAGATTAATGGCCAAAACAAAAGATGATCAGTGTAATGAAACAAATATTTTGGTATAATAACATTTTGTCGGGACCTGGATGTAATTATTGGATTTGTTCTATCCGTACCCTAAATCTTTGAAAGTCTATTATTGTCAATAAAATAAGAACTTGATGGTGCACTGAGAAGGGATATTGATCAATTCGATGAGACGCACATTTTATCGAGGGCATTTTCATCAATTTTACAGCGCCCGCGACTTTAACCGTAAATTTGACCAAACTAAGAAAGAATTAGAGAATGTAAGCATTACCAATGCATTCAGTGGAATTTTTGGAGTTAAATGGTGATGTAAAATATTTTTCCATTCCGGACATGATTTTTGGTCATTTTTGAGAAAAATTAGAAAAATTGGTAAAAATTGGACATATGGCGGTATGTGATTGGTGGATAAGGACATGTGTCACATTATGAGACGTTGTATGAGATTTCATACAAGATAAAGCTTCTCAAATAAGTTTTATAAAATAAATAAAAAAATTAGGTGGATGAATGAAATTGTGACGCGTGGTGGACAACCCACAATTTGTGACCAAATGGTCAACAATTTGGACCATGTTTTTGGGTATCTCTCGCGTATCATATATGGTGCAGTGGAAGAATAAGAACGAGATACCATCCTAGGATCCACATATGTGTGAAAAACAAGACATACATATAGAAAACAAAGAAAAAGATAACATCTTTTACATTTCTTTGTTTGTGTGGAAAACAAAACTTTCCTTCTTCAAGTGTGATAAGTGTGGCACGATCTAGCAATCCTCTTGAAGAATCACCACAAGAATTGTATGTCCAACCACTATAATCACAGTGTGTGATTATCTCTAACAGAAATCCACACGGAGGATTACACTCAAGCACCAAGATTTTCTGTGTTAGTAGAAAACAACAATGGTTGCTAGGGTTTTTCTTGTTCTTCTTGTTAAACAAAAGCCAGAGAAAGAAGAAGAAGAAGAAGAGTTGTGTTCTCCTTGAAGAAGCTCACGAAAGAGAGAGTGAAGAGAACAAAAGATTATATCTTTATCCTCTTGTGTGCCTTTTGGTTTTATGTTGTTTTATTTCATGTGTGCCACTTGGGTCACCCAAAAAACCTCAACAATAAAACCATCTGAGAATTCCAAACAATTCTCCAATTGCAATAGGAACCCATTAATTTCTCAGAATTATAAATTGGCCACATTAACTTCTCTTTCTCGCAATAAACCCCACTATGTGTATCAAATAATATCTTGAGTATATATTCCTCTTTTGTGTGTGACCTATTAGGTTTCCCGATCAATTGGTAGCGAACATGAATTAATCTAAACGTCTTTGAGATTAATAATCCTTAATTAATTAGAATTAATCCTATTAATTCTAATAAGGATTGGTTTATTAATTCATCAATTAATAAACTCATATTTCCAGTGGTATCTAGCAACACATCATGACCACCCAAGAGTCCAGGAAGTCAAGTAGCTTAACATGAACCCTTTCAATAACAAACTACAGTGCAATTAACTCCTTTTACCATACAATATCTCATTCAGTTTGGAGTACGGAATTAGTGCCAACTCCCTCCAGAATATATATTAATTCTGGCCCGAATACAATTATACTTGTACCAGGAACCCACTACTCTAGATGTGCATCAATTGGAACTGTTTCCAATACACATACGCCTTGGCCAAGGACTTCTCGAGTGGTAATTCCTACAAGTGGCCGTGAGATATTCGCTCCTACTATTAGGAGTGGTGAATCTTTTATTGACCATCTCAACTACCTTTGTTTACCTCAAAATGTACCCAATATCCATCTCATAGGCAGCCCTCGATCGAGCTTCGGAGATTGGAATCAAAGTATAAGGCTCAGCAAACAAAGTACCTTGGAGATCTGAAGTTTAAGGATACTTGCACGTTTGCTATATTGAGATTATATCACTGGCACTAAATAGTTATCCATGTGATTATCTCATAGCTAGGTCATCCAATAAACTTGTTCCACTAACAAGCATCCACGTGTTAACTTTGAGTATCTTAATACTCATGGATATGAGAACCGCCGCCTGATCAAATCAGAAAATCTTAACACATGCTAGTTTTAACGCATTAATGATGTCCTGTCTCATTAATACTATGACTAGGAGCTATTTAAGTACAAAGACTATACATTGTAGTAGGAATCTCATATCATGATCTCTATTATGATTTTCTTAACACAATGTTGTACTAGTTATCTAACAGTTATATTACTTAAAAGTAATTAAAAGAAACTATAAGCTAAATAATGCCCTTTATAAAATAAAATATGTCATATATAACATACAAGTGATTACCTCTAGGGCACAACACTAACACATGTATGGTGGTAGAGGATCTGAATTTCAGCAAGGAAATTCATCCATAAATTGGGGAGAACGAAAAGGAAGAGAAAAGAAAGAAAAATGAAATAAAAGATAGAGAAAATTGAGGAAAATTGGAAAATGAGAGAGAAAGTGTGTGTTCTTGAGAGTTTGGTGATTCTTGGAGCAAATTTCAAACTTGAACATCTTATACACAAGCTAAAATCTTATGCTTCAAGAATTAAAGTTGTAGAATTTGTTACAATGATTGTTTTGATATGAATTATAATATGGAAACATGAGAATTGTGATTATCAAAGTGATTATTGTGTACTATGTGAGACTTTGTGTGTGCAAGTATGTGTACTGGTTGGATAAAGGATCTATAAGCTATATTTTGTATGGTAAATAAGGGTATTTGAATGGTGATTTAAAGGGTTTTTCATGATTTCGAAGAAGGATGGTAGAATTGGGGTAAAAACGGGATTAAATGTTAAAGAAAATGGATTATGATTGTTTTGAACGTTGACATTGATTATACGTTATTTGCATAATAACTTAGTAACTTTCTTGAATCTTGAAACCTGAAGAATTATGGTTGTTTGAAGGGAAAATCAAGTGGATTAAGGGTTATATAGGTGTTATAAATCAAGAAGCACAAGTAGGTGAAGTTGTTTTGTGAAAATGGATTAAAAACCAGAAAACTGCTGGGGTAGTTTTTGCCCTGTATTATATCACAGGAGCAAATAATCAGGAAATGGTTTGCATAAAAGTAAATTTAAGAGTCTTACGGTCATTTTGGTATATCATAGAGCCAAATCAGAGCTGTGGAATGAAATTTATATGAGAAACAAAATTGTGTGTCAAAATAGTGAAATTTCAAGATTTTGCTTGGAAAAGGGAATGAAATTAATGAAGAATAATTATGTGATTTTGGGATGAAATGAAGGGGAAATATGGATTGAATCCCTTGTATATGAAGGGAGGAAATATATGGAAAATCGAAAACAAAAGAATTGAACAAACGACGAAAAACCGACGCGAACGAAAGTTGAACGTTTTCCTTAATTGTCGGCTAACCGTCGGGCATGTTGGCTACCCGTCGAGCATCGGCTAACCATCAACTACTTTTTGACCAAACACGATTTAACATAGAAACGATGTTTGGTATAGGTTTATTAGTAAACAACCAATAGTATGTTGGAAACGGTAGAAATGGTGGTCGAACAACTGTGAACGGAAAAAGTTAATTAGGACATGAGGTGAGCCTCTTTGATTTCTAGAACCTTTTGAAAGCTAGTGTGCTTTGTTTTCCATGAAATACTATGTTTTATAGCATTTTAGAAATCTCTAAATATATTTAAGGTTTATCTAAGCAAGAATTGTTTTGCGCCATTTTTGAGCTTGAATGAACTTCATAATTGGCTTGGAAACCATAATGAATGATTAAAGTATGAATTTTGTGAATTTAGTCCTTTTTAGATCAAATACTTGGGATTTCCAGAAAACGGTAAATTTTGGAATCGGGTATTCATAAATTGACTAGAATGCCCTTATTGGAACATTTTATGAAAATGTGTTTGGAAACATTGAATTTAATTATCTTTTAGGATTAGAATTCTGGATTTATTGAAATGAGTTTCTATTGGAATTGGGTATTTGGAAAATGATTCAAATGTCTTTATTGGAATGTTTTATGAAAACTTTTGGAATCGAGTATTCGGTAAATGATCGAAGTATCCATATTGGAACTCTTGTGAACACTTTTTATATTGGGTAAGGATAAAATAACTTGAATAGCCTCGAAAAGTCTTTTTGGAATCGGGTATAGGTAAAATGACCCGAATGCCCTTGGAAATGACTTTTGTAATCGAGTACATGTAAAATGACCTAAATACACTTGGAAACTTATCTTGATGTATGAAAAGAACTCTTTACGCTGTTTCAACAAGGTTTTGGAAAATGATTTCGTGATATAAGATTGACTTTTGAAAAACGACATTTTGATCACAAAAATTATTTTATTGGCTTGATGTGCCTATAGAATGAACTGATTAGCCCTGCGGAGCCTATGGGAATTATTATCCGACTTGTGAGTCTATAGGATCAAATTTTGAAAAATGATATTTTGCCCTAAAAATGGTATTCCTGATATGGAAAATGGTTTCCTGATGTGATCAAGTATGAGCCTTTTTATGGATTTGGAAACACGATGAACAATATGAATCTTGAATTCTTGATTTCTTGAACTAGTCAACCCTCGACTCCAAAACATGGCTAACTTGAATTCTTGGCATATACACTAACTTGAATACTTGTCATAAGCACTAATTTGAATACTTGGTGTATGCACTAACTTCAATACTTGGCGTATGCACTAACTTCAATACTTAGTGTAAGTACTAACTTACTTGGCGTATGCACTAACTTAAATATTTGGCGTAAGCACTAACTTGAATACTTTGCGTATGCACTAACTTGAATACTTGGCGTAAGCACTAACTTACTTAGCATATGCACTAACCTGAATACTTGGCATAAGCACTAACTTGAATACTTGGTGTATGCACAAACTTGAATATGCCAAGTATTCAAGTTGGTGCTTATGGAATTCAAGTAATGGAATTGATAGCCTCAAGTGCATTAATTTCTCTTCACACACCGTATTTAGCCCTCTTTTAGTCATCATCTTTTTTTAGCATTTATTCCAATATATATATATATATATATTTGCTCTTTCTTGCCTTTTTACCTTTGGGATAGCCTAAAAAAAATGCACCAAATAATACTTGCTACTTCTCCCCATATTAACTCCCTTTTCAGCAAAAGGTCTTCAAATATTAACAATAATAGAATTTTTTTTTCACTCAATTCTTTTTTGTTTTAACACACAAAAATTTTCCACAATTCTTGGAAATCTTTCCTCTTAACAATCTTTTATCAATTCACTTTCCTTATCATAACACAAAGCTAAGAAAAAATTAGACTCATAATACAAGAGTTAGCCAATAAACTTTACCTATATTCATCATATCCTCCATATCTAAACTAGGTGAGTCAAATAATACTCAAATACCAATGCATAAACAAGATTAATCCAAATTCTCAAGTTTTCAAAAATATCCTATCCAATAAACCAATTTCATAAAAATCCACGAAATGAACGACAAAATTTCATATACAAGTAAGAAAAAGAATTACAACCTTGCTACACAATGAAACCCACCAATATATATATATATATATATATATATATATATATTTCCACAAAAATGATATGGAAAAGGATTTCTTCATCCTCATTCTTCCCCCCCTCCCCCCATTCCCCGATTTAAACTGGACATTGTCCTCAATGGCCAAAGATAAAACAATAAAAGTACAACCAAGAAAACCAAAATCAATAAAGACGAAGAATAAAGACAAGAAAGCACTTCTATTATATTATAGGTCCACCATGTTCGAATCCACCATAAGGAGTCATTAGAAAAGTCACAAAAGTACCTACTTAAAAAGAAATAAAACAAAGAAAACATAAATTTAGAAGAAAAAAAAAGTGAGATAAAAGAAAAGAAAAGATAACTAAAAGTTAGGAAAGGTAATTAAAATTCAAAAGAAAAGAAATAACATAGAAAAAATAGAAAATAAAATAAAATACAAGTGCTGAGAATAAGTCAAAAGTCCTCCTCATCATCCTCATTAGCATGAAGATCGTCAGCTGTGCGACTCGAAGATGGTCTAGAAGATTGTTAGATCAAAGTGTCCAACTTCTGATCTTGGATATCCTGGCGTCGATGAATATCCACAATGGAGTCTTGGAGATGAAGAAGGATAGTCATTTAGCTCTCAAATTGAGCCTCCACTCATACCTCAAAATCAGTATGAGAATGAGAACCAGTTGCACGAGGGGAAGGTCTAGTAGGCTGCTCCTCATTCTTCTCTTCATTAGGGGAAAGATCCACCATCCCAGGGTGCTGTGCCTCAAAAAGGCTTCTTCCATTGCCTTGACCTCTCATCATGGTGATACCCACAATAAACCAAAGTATACTCAGTCACTAGGTCTCGCTCAGTCATGGGCTCACTTAGCTCTCCATCTAATCCCACTCCAAAATCTCTCAGAATGTGCATAATAACCAAAGGGAATTTGAGGGCCTTGGTAGATAAACCAGAGTTAGCAACCTCTTGCATGGATTGAATAATAATGGGATTAAGGGGAATTGAGAAACCCCAATTAAAACCAACCCTAGAGTAAGGGGGTCGGGATGCATATCATATTTTCTTGCATGCATAAATATATTTTAGTATGATTTTATGTGCTTTGGATATGTGATTTGTAGCCTAGATAGCTTAATTGTGCTTATTGAGTAAGAATGGCAAAATGGTAATTTTACTTGAGGTGGAAATAGGGAGATAGCTTGAGGATTAAATAGGAAAAATATTTAGGAGAGAAAATAAGAACAAGAGTTACTGTGGAGTAGTGGTTAGCGCTTTGGAATAAATCCTTGAGGTCTTGAGTTCAAATTCCATCATTTGAGTTTTAGCATGATTCAATTTTATTTTTTGTTAGGTAGGCTATATTTCAGCCCTTGCATGCTTTAGGGAAGAGTAGGAGTGTTGTCCTAGGGGAGACATGAAAGGAATGTCCTAATTCCACTCTTGTGCCCTACAAAAATTTCTAAGGGATTCATGCCCTTCTTGATCTCTAGCTTTCCTTAGTTCTTAATCAATTAGGTTGTTCAATTTATCCAAGCCAATTTTATTTCTAGAAAATTCCAGCAAAGTTCTGTGATATTGAGGTTCGAAAATGTCTTTGTAAGGATATCTTGTTGACCGAAAATGGGGAGGAGTTATGGAAGGTTCCCAAGAGAATTAATCTCCATGGTTGAACCTTCAAACTCCAACCTATGTGTATTCATCTTCTTCATGTAGTGATCTGGAAATTTTTCCAGCTTCTTGATCATTTCAATTGTCAAAATCTTTAGCCATATTTCCCTCTCAAATACTGCCAGAAACACAACCAATTTCCTCAGCTTGAAGACTGAAAATTTCAGCCAAAACCGGACTGCACAAAAGCTATGCAAACCAGGAAAATTCCTGGACAGTTTTTGCAGCTTAGTGAGCCAAAAACCAAGTTGTTTCTTCTAGCCTTTCAACCAGCAATTCAACCTTGTTCTTCCTCCATAAAGAAGGATGGAAACCAGCCTTAAAGGACCATCCAAAACCCCTTCAAACATTCTGTAAATTGGCAGAAGCATGGCAAAAAAATCTGCACAGAATTTCTAGCAAGCCTTGCGAAAAAAACTAACCAGAAAATTCCAATTTTGTTTCTTTTTTACCCTTGTCTAAAACTCATCCCATTTTTCTATAAAACCCACCTTGGTCAGCCATGAACTGAACTTCATCTTCCTCACCATTGTCTTGCACGAAAAAGCTCCATGGCTGCTCCTAAAATCCCTCCATCAATCACTGCAATCAAGCCCATGATTGGAGTAAAAAATTTCAGCAATTTCTTTCATCAACCTTTCATGGATTAAGCGTTAAACATCTAGAAAATTCCCTCACCATTGTATACCATATTTTGGCCAACCTAAAACTTATTCAACCAACATTCATCTCAATAGAATTCCAGCAAAGTCAATGTCTCCCAAGACACAAGTTGAAAGGGCCCACATGAGTAAAATTCCATATGCTTCGGCAGTTGGATCTATCATGTACGTTATGATATGTACAAGGCCCGATGTATCTTGTTCTGGCAGTTTAACGAGCAGATACCAATTTGACCCTGGTGAGGGTTATTGGGCAGTTGTGAAGAACATCCTTAAGCACTTACGAAGGACTAAGCATGTGTTCTTAGAATATGGAGAAGGTGATTTGAAAATAAACGGGTATACAAATGCCAGTTTTCAATCTAACAAAGATGATTTCAAATCACAATCCAGCTATGTGTTTACGTTTTGTGGAAGGGCAATAAGTTGGAGAGTTCTAAGCAAGAGACTATTGTCGACTCTATGACAGAAGCTGAGTACATAGCCACTTCTGAAGCAGTTAAGGAGGTTGTTTGGATCAAGAAGTTCGTGATGGAACTGGGGGTGGTTCCTAGCATTGTAGGTCCAATATCTTTATACTGTGACTACAACGGAGCCATTGCACAAGCAAAGGAGCCACAGTCTCACCAACAATCTAAACACGTACCACGACGCTATCATCTGATCAGGGAGATCATAGATAGGAATGATGTAAAGATAGAAAGAGTTTCCATGGATGAGAACATAGCTAACTCTCTTACAAAAGCACTATCCCAAAAGAAACATGATAAGCATGTTAAGTCATTCGTTATTAGATACATAAATGATTAGCTCTAGTGTAAGTGGGAGTTTGTTAGTGTTATGCCCTAGAGGCAATCACTTGAACATTGTATATGACACATCTTATTTTAATAAAAGGCATTATTTATCTTACAGTTTCTTTTGTTTACTTTTGTGTAATATAACTATTAGATAAAGTCTCTAGTACAATACTGTGTTAAGGAAATCATGATTGAGATCATTATATGAGATTCCTACTACACTGTATAGTGTTAGTACTTACATAGTCCTTGGTCGTAGTATTAATGGGACAGGACATCAATAATGCGTTAAGACTAGCATGTATTAGACTTCCTGATTTGATCAGGCGGTGGTTCACATATCCGTGAGTATTGAGATACTCAAAGTTAACACATGTATGCTTGTTATTGGAACAAGTTAATTGGATGACCTAACTTTGAGATAATCGCATTGATAACTATTTAGTGATAGTGATATAATCTCAATATAGCAAACGTGCAAGTATCCTTGGACTTGAGATATCTAAGGTACTTTGTTTGCTGAGCATTGTGCTTTGATTCCAATCTCTGGAGCCAAATCGAGGGCTACTTATGGGTTGGATATTGGGTATATTGTGAGGTAAACGAAAGTAGTTGAGAGGGTCAATAAAGGATTCACCACTCCTAATAGTAGGGGTGAATATCTCATGGCCACTTGTGGGAATTACTACTCAAGAAGTCCTTAGTCAAGGCATCTGTGTATTGGAAATAGTTCCAATTGATACACATCTAGAGTAGTGGGTTCTTGGTACAAGTACTAATATATTCGGGCCAGAATTAATATATTTTGGAGGAAGTTGGCACTAATTTCGTACTCCAAATCGAATGAGATATTGTATGGTGAAAGGAGTTAATTGCACTATAGTTTGTTATTGAAGGGTTCATGTTAAGTCATTTTGACTTCCTGGACTTTTAGGTAGTCATGATGTGTTGCTAGATACCGCTCATGATCTGAAGATATGGGTTTATTAAGTAATGAATTAATAAACCAATCCTGATTAGAATTATTATGATTAATTATAATTAATTATAGATTATTAATTTCAAAGACATTTGAATTAATTCATGTTTGCTACCAATTGACTGGGAAACCTAATAGGTCACACACAATAGAGGATTATATATTCAAGATGTTATTTGATAACATAGTGGGGTTAATTGCGAGAAAGAGAAGGAGTAGTAGCCAAATTATAATTAGTTATAATTATGGGCCAAATTGTAATTGTGAGAACTTGATATTTCAAATTACAGTTAGAGAATTCTAATTGTTTTAGAATTCTCAATTTTCAGTGATTTTTTTGTGATGTATAGGATATATGCATGAAACCCTAATTAAGGGGTGATTCACAAAAAACAACAGCTTCCAAGAAACCCTTTATTTTCTCTCTCACGTTGTTCTTCCGCAAACAAGAAGGACACAGCCTAGCCGCCATTGTAGTTTTCTGCTAGCACAGAAAAATCTTGGTGCTTGAGTGTGATCCTCCGTGTGGATTTCTGTCATAGATAATCACGCACTGTGATTGTAGTGGTTGGACATTCAACTCTCATGGTGTTTGATCAAGAGGATTGCTGGATCGCGCCACAATCGTCAAACAAGAGAAAAAATTTTTGTTTTTCAGATGCTCAAAGAAAGGTAAAACTATTACCTCTGTTCTCTTTATATCTTGTTTTCTACACGTATGCGGATCCTGAGATGGTATCTTGTTTTTATTTTTCATTGTGCCCTATATGATTTGCATGAGATACCCAACAGTGAGGGCTACAATGAAGAATCAAAACAGAAACATCAAAGAAAACGCATCGAAAAATTTTTCAAATTTTCAGTACTTACTTTTCTTGATTGGTTGTGGATTAACTAACGAGAGGCCAAGTTGCACTGGAACTTGCATTGGAAGGGGAGAAGAAGGTACTTACGGTTTGACCAGTATTCCTGCTAATCTTCTACTCCTACGCTTCAAGCGTCTTCAAGCTTTCTTTCTTCGTCTTTCGGAGTGTGACTCTACCTTATTTTTGGGTTAGCTTGGTGAAAGATCCTTCTTTGGATAATAAAGATACTCTCTTTCTAGAGAGGAGGAAGAGAAAAAAACAACAACCAGAGAGCAAGGTAAGACGGCACACTTTTTCCCAAAGAGAAGAACTCACGCCACAACTAACGTTATTTTTCTCCCTCTCTTGCACACTTGATTTCGGCTAGGCTTAGGCATTGATTAAGCCCTAATGCTTGAAAACATTAAGCCCTAATAGGCTTGGTGCAATGCTCCAAAACTAATCCAAGACTGATCCAATCCTTTTAATTAATAAATTATCTTTTCTGGACTTCATTAATTACCCAAAACTAATTAATTAATTCTAATTGGACTCTTAATATATGTCAACATATATCAACCCAATTAATTAATTTATTCCAGCCCAATTCTCTTAATTAATTATCCTTTTTGGGCTTCATTAAATACCCAAGACTAATTAATTAATTCTAATTGGACTTTTAGAATAAATTTTATTCTCTTCCAAATAATTATTCATTATGCCCAAATTGTATCTAAACAACACCAAGGTAACTTAAGCTACTTCGAGGACCAAGTGACATATTATTCATAGCTACTATAATGACCAAAATACCCTTACTATTAAATTGCTACATTTTACCATTTTAAATATTTCTATTTATCACCATATGAAAATATCTACCCCAAGAATAATATTGCTAAAGCAATGTCTCCAGCCTACAGGTAAATGATGGAAATACCCCTCTATATAACATCTATCAATGAGATAGGATAAATATCTTAACACCCATCTCAAAGACATTTACCATCCTTAGATCTCTAGTCCAATAATACATGACTTACTCGAATGTACTTGCTCATCAATGGAAGCTACACAAAAGCACACATTCTAGAGTCATGTTCCCAGAGCCTTGGATTATTAGATTATCCTGGACAATTAGAAGGTGGTTATTTAACTTCACTAAGTGAAGCATAGAAACTCTATTGCATGAGTCCATCTTAACTATCTAGAATAATACACCTAATATACAAAGATATTGTTCTCACAAAAGAAATTTCACTCAATATATATCAAAGCATAAAACCTTACCTTTGCCAGACCACCAACTCATACTCAAGTATAAAGGTGCCCGTCCATGCTATAGCAGTAATAGTCTGATCTCTATAATTATAGTACTTTATATGAGACCACAACTACAGGTCCAGTTCTACGTATTCGATTGCACTTATACCAATAATATGAGTGAACTACTCACTGATTCGTGGTAAACCATTCCTCATTGGAACTCATGGCATAATAGTCTTACCTTGATGCAATGACCAATTCCAATCAAATGACTAAGAACTTAATTTTTCTTATATGACAAGTACCCATGGTCTATACATTACTATGAAGAATGACCCAATACATTGACCATTACTTATCATCCTTAGACCTTAAATGTGAAATAATATACGAAACAGACTAAATTGAATGAATAAATATTTTATTGACATATATTTACACATAATACATAGTCTTTGAGGGCATATTTTTCAATAATCTCCCACTTGCACTACAAAGACTAAGAAAGTCTACAAGTGCCTACCCTTATGATATCTAACTGTCTGCAAAACACATTTTTTGTTAAAGGCTTGATAAAAGGATCTGCCAGATTATTAGTAGAGGAAATCTGATTGACCATAATTTCCCATTTTTGAATGAACTCCCGGATGAGGTGATACTTCCTCTCTATATGTTTGCCCTTCTTATATTTTTGAGGTTCCTTGCATTGTGACACCACTCCAGTGTTGTCACAATAAATCATGACAGGCCTATCAATGTGTGGTACTACTCCAAGTTCTGTAAGGAACTTCCGGAACCATACAACGTCTTTAGAAGCTTCTGAAGCAGCAACGTACTCAGCTTCCATGGCAGAAACAACAATGCAAGATTGCTTGATACTTCTTTTTGAAATAGCTCCTCTAGACAAAGTGAAGACATATCCACTGGTGGATTTTCTTTCATCTTTATTTGCCTGAAAGTTTGAGTCTGTGTAACTGGTAGGAACCAAATCATTAGCATGATATACAAGTATATAATCTCTCATTTTCTTAAGATATTTTAGTATATGCTTGACAACTTAGCAATGAGCTTCCCCTGGGTTTGACCTGATATCTAATAACTATGCCTACTACAAAGCAAATATCTGGCCTAGGACAAAGCATATCATATATAAGACTTCCCACAGCTGAAGCATAAGGGATCTTTCTCATTTTCTACTTGTCTTCCTATGTTTGAGGACATTGCTTGGAAGATAAGGATAATCCATGTCTGAAGGGTATAATAGCCCCTTTGACATTGATCCATGTTGTACTTTATCAATATCTTGTCAATATAAGTAAACTGGGATAAGTCTAACATTATTTGCATCCTATCTCTAAAAAGCTTAATTCCAATAATGTAGCTAGCTTATCCCATGTCTTTCATGCTAGATTGACTAGATAGCTAAATCTTAATAGATGACAATGTCTCTACATCACTTCCAATGAGTAGATTGTCATCTACATAAAGTACCAAAAAAATCACTTTACCACTATCTGATTTCCTATACATACATAATTTATCCACGTTTTGAATGAAACCATAAGCTTTCACAATTTCATCAAAATGTATGTTCCATACTCGTGACGCTTGCTTAAATCCATAGATGGACTTTTTAAGCTTACAAAACTTTTATTTTTTACCTCTAGCAACAAAACCTTCTGGCTGGGACATATAGATGTCTTCGCTAAGATAACAATTTAAGAAGGCTATCTTGACATCCATTTGCCATATCTCATATTCATAATGATATGTAATGGCTAAGAGCATACAGATAGACTTAAGCATGGTTACTGGTGAAAAGGTTTTCTCATAATCGATCACTTCTTTCTGAGTATAACCTTTAGCAACTAATCTTGCTTTATAGGTTTCAACCTTTCTATCTGCCCCTCTCTTCCTCTTGTATACCCACTTACACCCATTGAGTTTTAACCCATCAAACGCATTGACAAGATCCCAGACCTGATTGAGGTACAGGGACTCAATCTCGACATTCATGGCTAGCTGTCATTTGTCTGCATCAGTATCAATAATGGCCTCCTTGTATCTAGTATGATTTTATTCCTGATGATCAAAGACTAGATCATAGATTTCTCCGGTCCACCTTGTGAAACCCCAATCAAAACCAACCTTAGAGTAAGGGGGTTGGGATACATATCATATTTTATTGTATGCTTAAATATATTTTTATATGAAATTATGTGCTTTGGATTTGTGTTTTGTGGCCTAGAAGGCTTAATTGTAAGTATCGAGTAAGAAGGGCAAAATGATAATTTTTGCTTGAGGTGAAAATAGGGAAATAGCTTGAGAATTAAATAGGAAAAATATTTTAGAGGGAAAATAAGAGCAAGAATTGTTGTGATGTAGTGGCTAGAGCTTTGGAATTAATTCTTGAGGTCTAGGGTTCAAATTCCATCATTGGAATTTTAGCATGAATAAATTTTATTTTTGCTTTGGAAGGTTTTATTTTCGGTTTTAAGTGCTTTAGAGTAGAGTAGAGGTATTGTCCTAGGGATACACGATAGGAGTACCCTAATCCTATTCGTGTACCCTACAGAAAATTCCTAAGGGAATTCATTCTTCCTTGATTCTTAATTTTCCTTAATTCTCAATTCATTAGATTGGTCACATTTGTTCTAGCCAATTTCATTTCAGAAATTTCTGTAAAGTGTTGTGGCTTTGAAGGTTCAAAATGTCTTAGTGAAAGACATCTTATGGACTGAACATGTGGAAGAGATGGGGAAGGATTCCAAGAGAATTAATTCCTCTAGAGAACCTTCTAAAATTGCACTCTAGCCAGGTTCATTTTCCTTCATGGTATGAACTGAAATTTTTCCAGCTTCTTGTGCCTTCAAGGTGTCAAAATTCTTAGCCATTATTCCCTCCCAAATGCTGCCAGAAAATGGCCCTTTTGATCAGCTTGAAACCTGAACTTTTCTGGCCATTTTTGGACTGCACAAATGCTGTGCAAAACCAGAGAAATTTCTGGTTGAATTTGCAACTTTGGAGGTCCGAAACCAAGCTATTTTCTTTCAGTTTTTGCTCAGCATCTTAGCCACATTTTTCCTCCATAAAGAAGGCTAGAAGCCAGCCTTGAAAGACCCTTGAAATCTCCTCCAAACTCTTTACAAGCTAACTGGAAAATGGCAGCCGAAACTGTCCAGAAATTCCAGCACCTTGCAAAAATTCTGTACAAGAAAATTTCCAGCTTTGTTTCCTAATTCATCCCTAGCTGAAACTTCAACTTTCTTCTGCACAAACCACTCTTAAACAGCCATGATCAGAACTTCATTGTCTTTCCCAAGATCCTGCACGAAAATCAGACATGGCTGCTCGAAAATCTCTCCAGCAAATCTCTGCAATCATGCCTTGATTGGATACTGAAATTCCAGCAATCTTAATTTAGCAACCATCCATAAAATGTCCCTCAAACAACCAAACATTTCCTTCACCATTACACTCCTTCTTTTCAGCCACCATTAACCTTCTTCACTCAGCTTTCATCCAGCCAAAAACACTGATCAAACAATCGGCCATCACAGCTTTTAAAAGCTCTCCATTGATCAAGATATTCTCAACATATTTTATTTCCAAATTTGATTCACTAAATTATTCTTTTAGGATTTCAACAACCAGCCTTTACTTTTCCTATCAAACCAGAAAATTCAATAGCCAAAACTCCTCAAAGAGTTCAGCCAACCCTAATCCCTAAGAATTTTGGTAGCTTCAACCAAAACTCTCTCCATTCTCTTCAACCTTCAAGCACACATAGAACACCAAGAACACCTACTCCTTTTTTTGCCTAATACCTCTCCTAAACTGCTTCAAACTTCTTTCAAAAATTCCAGATTTCATCTATTCACTTCTGTGAGACCATCCATACCATTTTTAACATCAAACTCCAAAATCCAACTTGCACTTTTGGATAAAAAAAAAAAAATCAGAATTTTTGTAAAGGCTTAAGAACACCTTCAATGTAGGTTTGTTCAATCAACTTCATCTTCACTAATCTTTGATCTCTAATGAATATGTATATGAATAAACATGCTAATGGACTTTCTTCTTCTCTTTTCTTTCTCTCTCTCTCTCTCTCTCTTGGCCAAGCACCCTCTCCCTCTTGGCTAAATGACTTCTTTACCAATGGCCATGCTTTCTTCATCTCCCTTGGACGAATTTAGACATCTAGGAGGTGAGATCCATTCGAAACTCCTTCAAGGTACTCATCAATCAAGTAAGTCCCTTCAACCCTCTTTTTAGGCTCTAGATCCATGTCTCTAGGATGATATTGGAAGGAGATGGGCTATAAGTGTGGTTTAAGCATGTGTTGTTGTGATGAGTTGAGTTTGAAGCATGAATAAATGTGTGTATATGATAGAGTTGGGGTTGATGCATGTGATGATTTATCTTGGATGATATTATGAAGTTTTAGGGTTTAATGCATGTCTCCATGTTGAGAGTGATATATGTGATCAAGCATGTTAAAGATTATGTCACCATTGGTGAATAGGATTTATATTCAAGTATGATTGTTGAAGCCATGATTATGTTTATGATAGTAAAGGTTGGATCATGCATTGATAAATTTAGATCTATGCTTTTATTCATGATTTGATGAATTGGAGGAAGTTTATGTTCATGATTGTGGTTAGCAATAGGAATATGATCATGATCTAGTTGTCCCTAAGCTAATTTTATTCCTTCAATAAAATATTTAATATTAGGATTTTTGCTAATAATTTCGAAAATATCCCAGGAAGGGTAGATTTGGATTATTATATATATAATAAGGATATTTTAGTCAAATAAATAATAGATTTTGCTAGAAAAATAAAATATATAGATATTATATAAAATGATAAAGCCTTTTATGAAAATAATCATATCAAGTAAAATATTTATTATTAAATTTTAATTATTATCTTTTAACCAAAACCTATTAAAATTTATTTATTATCTTTCAATCAAGACTCATTAAACTTTATTTTCAACTAATTTTAATTATCAATTATTTTCTAGCAATTAATTATTAATAAATTATTATTTTACCTAATACCACCTAGGACCCCTTATCAAATAAACTCTAAATTATTTTAGTAGTATTTAACCCTTCAACTTATTAGTATCTATTTTTCAAAACACTAATTATTTTAAATATCAAATTAGCCTTGGCTTATAAACCTTTTAATTCATTATTTGGCCTGAAAGCTTGGGACACTAGAATCATGGTAGTAGTGAGTTGAGTTAGTTTTATTTGTACAAGTGGATTTTGGCATGAGTTTGATTGTGGTTTATATTTACCCCATGTGGGGTTAGGTCAGTTGTTGGAGACCTTTATTGTGAGTAAGGATCAGGTAAGCTCCTACATAAAACTTATTTGTTGTAAAAGGTTTCTATGGCAAGCTAAACCCGAAGTATGTGAACACTGATTTGGTAAAGGTAAATAATGACAGTTTCCTTCCTTGTTTCAATTACACCAATTATTTGAAAATCAACAAGCAGTTTTACTCAAACACCTAACTATTTCTAAAACTAATTTTCGACAAAGACTTTGGAAACCCTTGATTGCCATTTTCAAGCAAAGCTATGTTTTATCAGTTTTCTCCCAAGTGGGATGAACTACGTTGAGTACTCAATATGGTAGGCTAGTAGTACTAGTTTTGAAGAGCAAGAGTGAGTCTTCTGGCAGGAGGTCACCTCCAGAAGATAAACTCAACTTAGAGAAACGTCAGTACTACTTAGTCATGTCGGTCCGAGCTTGCAGTTTTTATTTCAGTCAAGTGATTGTGTTTTGTCAGAATGGATACTCAATTGTTGTTTAGGTATAGAGAAAGAGGAGTATCTTGCCCGGTAGGCTGATCACATACCTTTTGTCAGTCTGCACAAAGTGTCGACATTCTGATCAGTTATGGGGCCCAACGTGTGGTAACCCATAATCATTTCTATTGAGTGGTTGATTTTATTGTACCTGTATGGTTGAAAAAGCCAAAATGCCACTCTTGATTTTGACTGTGGTTTATCGCTTGCCAGTATTTCTCTTATAAAGATTTTATACTCTGCATTCACGAACTGTTTTCACTGGACACTCAAAGCACACACGGACTTACTGAGATTTTTTTTCTCATCACCCTTTTTACCATGATTTCAGGTTGATCCTATTGTGGGGATGAGAAGCTAGATATTTCCTGCCTTGGAAGATTTTTCTGATAATTGATTTGTATTGCTTTGGGGAGTTGAGAGTGGATAAATTTTATTACGGATTCGTTTTTTTTTGGAATTCTTGGATTTAATCTTGGTTTTATCTTTGGGTTGTAATAAATTTTAAGTTAAAGCATTATTTTTATTTCGCTATTTTATTTGTGTGACCTAGTTATAAAGACCCCTTGTCCTTTGGACAGGGCGACATCCCCGGCCCTGGCGGGCCTAGGTAGCTGGGTGTTATACACTTTTTTGGAACATTTTTTATCCTCCCACTATAATGAGGCTCAATTTGTATAGGAACATCCGGTAGTGTTTCTCTTGGTTCCTCGATTGGGGTATTAGAAGTACCCAAAGTTGAATCAGTGACCAACTTCTCTTCTAACTCTATTCTACTTGAACCCGTGGTGGAAGTAACTTGTTCATCCTCTAAGTATCTAGCATCAGTACTAACAAGTACTTTATGCCCTTGAGGATGATAGAAATATCCACTCCTTGTTCCTTTTGGGTACCCAATGAAGTAGTACAACTCTGATCTTGGTTCCAGCTCACTTCCTTTTGTCAGCACATAAGTTGGACAACCCCATATCTTGAAATGGTTCAAACTGGGCTTTCGTCCAGTCTACATCTCAAAGGGTGTCCTAGGTACTGATTTAGAAATGACCAAGTTCAAAATATATACCAATGTTTCAAAGGCATGCCCCTAAAAAGAAATAGGAAAAGATGCATGACTTACCATGCTTCTAGCCATTTCCATTAAAGTTCTATTTCTTTTCTCAGCTACTCCGTTCTGCTGGGAAGTCCTAGGCACAATTAATTGAGATACTATACCATGATATACCAAGTAATCCTTAAACTCACCGAAGAGGTACTCTTCACCATGATCTAATCTCAAAGCTTTAATTACTTTACGTGTTTAACGATTCACTTTAGCCTTAAACTCCTTGAATTTATCAAAAGAGTCAAACTTAAGCCTCATCAGATAAATATAACCAAAACGAGTGTGATCATCTATGAAAGTAATAAAGTACTCGTAACCTCTCCTAGCTGGTATAGTCATCAGATCACAAACATCCATATGAACTAGTGCTAGAATTTCCAAGGCTCATCTACCTTTTTGGCAAATGACTTTTTGGTCATTTTACCTTTAAGGCATGATTCACACTAAGGCCATTCTTCAAATCTCAATGAACCTAGAATCCCATCATGTATTAGCCTCTGAATCCGATTGGGATTTATATGTCCCAATCTTAGATGCCACAAAAACGAGTCATTTGATTTGGCCTTTCTCTTTTTATTATCAGGTTCATTTGGAATATTGTTTACTTGATTCCTAATAGGATGTATATAAAAGGGATTTCCATACATGTTTCCTATACAAATTAAATTACCATCTCTACTGATGAAAAAATCAAAATAAAAAGAAATAGAATATCCTTGATTCATCAATTGTTAAAGAAAAGTAAATGAGTATAAAACTGAGAAAGAATTTCCTGCATTTTAACCCTTCTTCTTCTCTTGAAAATGTAATATCCTGTATTTTAACCTTCGATTGGCTACTACTTATAATAGGATGAGAAATTGTATCAATGGCCAAAACAAAAGATGATCAGTATAATGAAACGAGTATTTTAGTATAATAACATTTTGTTAGGACTTGGACGTAATTATTGAATTTGTTTTACCCGTACCCCAAATCTTCAGAAAGCTAGTACTGTTAATAAAATAAGAATTTTGAGAGTACACTGAGAATAGAAATTGATCAGTGCAATGAAACAGACGTTTTGGTGTGGATTAAGTTATTTAGGTTATCAGGGGCATTTTTGTCATTTTAATCGAGCCAGCAATTTTGACCGCGAATTTGACCAAACTGAGAAAGAATTGAAGAAATTAAGTATTACCATTAGATTTAGAGAAATTTTTGGAGTTGAATGGAAAAATAAAATATTTTTCTATTTCGGACTCGAATTTTGATTATTTTGAAGAAAAAGTGAAATCGCAATTAAAAGAAATGGTACGTGTGGTGTTTTGTGATTGGTAGCCCATGAACAAGTGTGAACTTATGAGAGGTTGCAGGAAGATTTCATGCAAGACACAAGGGATTAAGGAATTACAAAACAAATAAAGGGATGATGTGTTTAATTGTGAATGGAACACATCACTTGTGAAGCCATTTAATTAATGTCTAGCACAGTTTAATTGGCCAACATTTTGACCATGAAGAGGTGGTGGAATGGCTAAAAACAGCTAGGAATTCGGCAGCTACAAGAATGAAAAGAAGAGGAAAGTTTAAGGAAGAAAACTAAGAGAAATGATGTGTATTTTTATGTTTGGAACACACCTATATGTAAAACACCACACAATTAATAGAATTAGAAATTAATTGGCTAAAAATTCTAACGAAGTGTGGTGGTGGGAAGGCTTTTTTATAGCAAAAAAATTAGTAGCTTAAAGGGAGAAAAATAAGAGAAAAATAAATAAAATGAAATTAGAAAAAAGAGAGTTTCAACACAATTCACTTCTTCTAATTAAAAGCTAGTATAATTCATTTTTCCAACTAAGTAATTTCCATTTTCATTCTACTTTGGTCATCATCTCATCAACCAAAAGCAATCCTTCAAACTACCATACATATTCAGTTCTTCCTCACACAAAACATTATCCATAAACCTCCTAGGCAACCGGCACACATAAGCATACACAAGGTTCATACACATAGTTCACAAACCCTAACTTTTGATCTAAAATCAAGACATAAATATCATGTTTTCATGTTAAAACTCATACCAAAATAATCACCGTGATAAGATCTATGTCTTTAATTCTTGAAGCGTAGACTTTTACCTTGTTTGTGGGATCTCTTAGTTTGATTTTGACCCAAGAACACACACACACACACACACACACACACACACTTCTTTCTTTCTCTCTCCTTTTTCTTTTTCCCCCTATTTTCTCTAGCTTTTCTTTCCTTTTCATTCCTTTTCTTTCTCTCTTCTTTCTCCATTCCTTATGGATGAATTTCTTGCTAAAATTGAGCTCCTCAACTATTATTCTTGGTCATATATTGGCCATTTATTTCTCATTTTCATTAATTGTATGGTGGTTAAAACATATGTGTGTTCCAATGAAAAATTTACACATCATTTTACTTACTTTTTCTTCCTCAAAATTTCATCTTCTTTTCTCTTGCATGGATGCCATTTTTCTGGCTATTTTTCAGCCACTCAATCATTTCTTCATGGTCAAAATATTAGCCAATTACATTGCACAATACCTTAAGTAATTGGCCCCATAAATGATGTGTTCCAATCACTAAAATACACATCATTCATTAATTATTTTGTAATTCTTTTATTCTATGTATCTTGCATGAATTCCCCATGCAACCTTTCATAATTTGACACATGACCATGAGCTACCAATCACAAAATGCCACACATACTATTTTTAACTGCGATTTCCTTTTTTTCTTCAGAAATGACCAAAATCGGGTCCGAAGCGAAAAAATATTTTATTCCACCATTCAACTCAAAAAATTCTACTGACTGCATTGGAAACACTTAAATACTCCAATTTCTATTTGATCAAATTTGCAATCAAAGTCGCAGGCGCAATCAAAATAACAAAAATGTCGCTAGCGACCCGGATAGCATAATTCACACCTAAATGTGCATTTCATCACACTGATCAATTCCTCTTGTCAGCGTACCCTCAAATTCATATTTTATAAATAATAGTAGCATTTCGAAGATTTAGGGTACGTATAGAACAAATCCAATAATTACATCCAAGTCCCGAAAAAATATTATTTGTAACACCCCACTACCTATGCCCCTATTAGGGCTAAGGATGTTGCCTCGTCTACAGAACAAGGGGTCTTTATAAGTAGGACGCAAAAAATAAAAGAAAGGAATAATTCAAAAGTAAACTTATTACAACCCAAGCAATACATGAACAAGTAAAATAAATAAATGTTTGCCATAGTCTCTCAAGTGAAACACATAGGAAAAATAATGAGGAGTCTTCAAAGCATAAGAAATTCTCTAATTAATAACCTTTACAGCAGGACCTACCTGAAAACATGGTATAAAAAGTGGTGAGACAAAAATCTCAGTAAGCCCGTGTGTTCTTTGAGTGTTTCACGTAAAACAGTTCATGTATGCAAGTTGTGAAATTTTCTTAAAAGAAAGTGTTGGTAAGCCTCAAATAAATTTCATAAATGAAGAGTGGCATTTTACTTTCCAAAACATACATGTATACAATAAATACAATCACTCAAAAGAGGGAGTCATGACACCACACTTTGTGCATCATGATAATATAATCATTAGAATGTCACACTTTGTGCATACTAACACAAGGTAGGTGTACGGCCTACTGGGTAAGATATTCCTCCATCTCTACACCCAACCTTACCGATTGTCCATTTAGGAAATACACAATCCAGTTGACTAAACTTGCTACCTCGGACTAGTATGACCTACAGGACTGGCATCCTATCCGGAGAAGGACTCACCCCTCAGAGGTGGCCACCTACTAAGAGACTTACCCTAACCCTTCAAATACTAGTCCTAGTAGTCTACTCTTATTGAATACTCAATGTTGTTTGTCCCTCTTCAAAGAAGAAAGATCAAACAACGATTCACTTGGAAATAGAAATTATAGTTTCCAAAATTCTTGCCAAAGTTGGGTTTATAGGAAAAGGTTAGCATTTGGTGTAAAATTATTTGTTTAACTTTAAATGGTTTGCTTGACTGAAACAAAAAGGAAAATTGTCCATAATTACCTTTACAGTACAAATACTTCTATACATTAAGTTTGACTTGCTACAATAACTTTGGTCTTCAAACGGTTTCATGTAGGAACTTACCTGATTTTTTGCTCTTCTTAAGTTCAAAAGTCTCCCAAGGTAGTTCAAGTCAATCTAACACCGCTTGGGGTAAACACAAGGTATAAGATAATAACCATACCATATTTGCCTTAAATAAATAATTCCTAGTTCAACTAGCCACAACAATAACTAGCTTGATAAGTTAAAATAAATGGGTGGTATAAAATAAATAATAATAGGTTATAGTTTCAAATAATAAATGATGAGTAATAATACTAACAAATAAAATTAGTCGTAAATAATGGATAATAATAAATCTTAAATAATATGGGTAAATAGTATTATTTTAGATAATAGATTATACCTAATTTTAATTAATAATTTATAGATAATAGATAACCAATAAAATTAATAATAAATGAATTATACTTAATTTTTAATTAATAAATAATAAATAAATTTTAATATAACTAATATTTATGGATATAGATAAAAATTTTAGTAAAGCTAACTAATATTATTAATATGGTCTACAAAGTCATTTGATACTAATTAATTCTAATATTTTATTATTTACTTTTAATAAAAAGATTTTATTTATTTAACTAATAAAAAATAATAATATTTTAAAATAATGTTATATTCCAAACCTACCTAATGTTTTTCAAATTTTATAGATTAAATTAAATAACAATACTAATTAAATTAATAGTAAAAATGTTAGTAAAAATAATTCTAGAATTAATAAAAAATAGTTCTTACAATAATTTTATATTGTTAGAGAAGATCCATGAACACATTCTTACAAAATAACATGTTAATCTATCCATAAACATAGATTTTAATTAACATATACTACAATATGGATGATCTTCTACCAGGCATAATATTATCTATGGCTTTATTGAAAAATAATATCATGAAGGCCTAATCAACAATGGTGGTAGAATATCTAACATGCATCTAAACATCCATAAATATCTTTAATCATGGTGAACATATAGTGATTCTAAAGCAAAATCCATAAGGCTCAACATTCATTCCAATTCTTATATCTTAACTCTATCCCTTACACCCACATACACAGACTTAACCCCTACTTTTATTCAATCAACCTATCAACATCTATGGACTTTAGTACTTTTTTCAAGATTAGGGTACACCAAGTACTCTTATTTGCATAAATTTTGAAATAAAGGATTAAACATAAATGGAACCCTAGCACAAGAGTTTATTGAAATCTGTAAATAAAAACTTCTTAAGCGTAGTAGAACTTAGCCCCTTTAATCCTTATCAGAATCTTCGGTGTCAGCATCATATCCTCTAGTATTCCTAGAAAAATCCATCCCTGCACCATTCACGAAATCATAGTCCATTGGCTCCTTCTCGGGTCTCCTAGAACTCTCCCCAGTTTCAACATAGTTGGGTGGGGGTACAAAAAAAGGTCTAAGTGGAGATTCATAGTCTATCTCCCCTGGGTCATCACTATCAGTAGTTAAGTCAACCACGGGGCTAGGAGGGTCTGGGACATACTCCATTTCAATTTCCTCATTCTTACTATTGGTAACTAAGTCTATTACACGTATAGAAGGTGGCTCAATAATCTGAACCTCATCCTCCGGGGTTGAGGTGCAGGTTGTGGTATAAGTTGTGGTACTGGTAAATCATCTGGGTTGATAGGGATTGGTGGATGCCATTGCTGCCCCTTCCTCATAGTTCTAATCATTCTAACTATCCTATAGCATAAACAAGCCATATTAGTCAAAAGAGTTTAACCCTAATAAAATAAAGTATAAACTATCACTAATTGCCTAAACTAAGTCTCTAATACCACTTGTAACAAACCACTACCTATGCCTCTATAAGGGCGGGGGATGTCACCCCATTCACAGAACAAGGGGTCTTTCTAACTAGGGCGCACAAAATAAATAAAAGGAATAATTCAAAAGTAAACTTATTACAACCCAAGCAATACGTGACCAAGTAAAAATAAATAAATGTTTGCCATAGTCTCTCAAATGAAATGCATAGAAAAAATAACAATGAGTCATCAAAGCATAGGCAATTCTTTATTTAATAACCTTCACAGTAGGACCGACCTGAAAACATGGTATAAAAGGTGGGGAGACAAAAATCTCAATAAGCCCGTGTGTGCTTTGAGTGTTTAAGGTAAAATAGTTCATGTATGCAAATTGTGAAATTTTCTTAAAAGAAAGTGTTGGCAAGCTTCAAATAAATTTCACAAATGAAGAGTGGTGTTTTCCTTTCCAAAACATACATGTGCACAATAAATACAACCACTCAAAAGAGGTAGCCATGATACCACATTTTGTGCACCATGACGATATAACGATCAGAATGCCACACTTCGTGCATACTGACACAAGGTAGGTGTACAGCCTACAAGATGAGATACTCCTCCATCTCTTCACCCAACCTTACCGGCTGTTCATTCCGGAAATACACAGTCCACTTGACTTAACTTGTTAGCTCAGACAGGTATGACTTACAGGACTGGCATCCTATCCGCGAAGGATTTACCCCTTAGAGGTGGACACCTACTGAGAGACTTACCCTAACCCTTCAAAGACTAGTTCTAGTAGTCTACCCTTATTGAGTACTTAATGTTGTTTGTCCCACTTGGGAGAAGAAATATCATAAAATGATTCACTTGGAAATAGCAATTATGGTTTCTAAAATTCTTGCCAAAACTGGGTTTTTAGGAAAGGTTTAGCGCTTGGTATGAAATTGTTTGTTTAACTTTAAATGGTTTGCTTTACTGAAACAAAAAGGAAAATTGTCCATAATTGCCTTTACAGTACAAATACTCATATACATT
This sequence comes from Voacanga thouarsii, assembly GCA_026120185.1. NCBI lineage: Eukaryota > Viridiplantae > Streptophyta > Magnoliopsida > Gentianales > Apocynaceae > Voacanga > Voacanga thouarsii. Next base: position 2,080,654 of record JANUWF010001135.1, read on the forward strand.
TAATTTGACTTGCCACGATAACTTTGGTCTTCAAACAGTTTCATGCAGGAACTTTCCTGATCTTTTGCTCTTCTTTAGTTCAAAAGTCTCCCAAGGTAGTTCAGGTCAACTTAACCCCGCCTGGGGTAAACACAAGGTATAAGATAATATTTAGACCATATTTGCCTTAAATAAATAATCCCTAGTTCAACTAGCCACAACAATAACTAACCATGACCACAATGTCTTAAGCTTTAATACTAGCGGACAAAGTATTTTATAAAATAAAACTAGCTTGATAAGTTAAAATAAATATGTGTTATAAAATAAATAATAATACGTTATAGTTTCAAATAATAAATGATGTGAAATAATGCTAACAAATAAAATTAGTGTCAAATAATAGATAATAATAAATCCTAACTAATATTGGTGAATAGTATTAATTTAGATAATAAATTATACCTAATTTTAATTAATAATTTATAGATAATAAATAACCAATAAAATTAATAATAAATGAATTATACTTAATTTTTAATTAATAAATAATAAATAAATTTTAATATAACTAACATTTATGGATATAGATAAAAATTTTAGTAAGGCTAACTAATATTATTAATATGGTATACAAAGTCATTTGATACTAATTAATTCCAATATTTTATTGTTTATTTTTAATAAAAAGATTTTATTTATTTAACTAATAAAAAATAATAATATTTTAAAATAATGTTCTATTTCAAACCTACCTAATGTTTTTCAAATTTTATAGATTAAATTGAATAATAGTACTAATTAAATTAATAGTAATAATGGTAGTAAAAATAATTCTAGAATTAAAAAAAATAGTTCTTACGATAATTTTCTATTGTTAGAGAAGGTCTATGAACACATTCTTACATAATAACATGTTAATCTATCCATGAACATAGACTTGAATTAACATATACTACAATATAGATTATCTTCTACTAGGCATAATATTATCTATGGCTTTATTGAAAAATAATATCATGAAGGCCTAATCAACAATGCTGGCATAATATCTAATATGCATCAAAACATCCATAAATCTCTTTAGTCATGATGAACATATAGTGATTCTAAAGAAAAATCCATAAGGCTCAACATTCATTCCAATTCTCATGTCTTAACTCTATCCTTTTTACCCACATAAACATACTCAACCGCTACTTTTATTCAATCAACCTATCAAAATCTAGGGGTCTTGATTCTAAAAATTAAAAAGGGGATTAAGAAAGAAATACTTGATTGATACTCGTTTGATGAAGGATTCTCCTTGGTTAGTGAAGATCCTCGAGTGTTTGATGGCCTTTAGTGGTCCGAAAGTAATCCATAGTTGATCATCAATATTTCGGCCAAGAGAGAGATTGTTTGTGTGTGTGAGAAGAATGAATAAGAATAGAAAAGGATAATAGAAGTTGAATAGAAGAAGAAGAACAAGAAGATTTTTCTTATTTTACCTTTTTGGTGTTCTTCGAATCTTCAGCAAAAAAGGTTGGTTTGATCTGTTTGAAAGTTCAACTTTGTGTGTTTTGGTGTTATAAAGTGCAGAAATGGAGAATATAGGTTGAATATTGATGATCTAGAGAGTTTGGGAGTGATTGGATGAGTTTAGGAGTGGTTTACACTTGAAGATGTGAAATGTGTGTTCTTGGTGTTTTTGAGAGAGTTTGAGAGAAGATGAATCTCGCGTGTGTTTGGAATTGTGATGGTCGAATGGCTTAGGGTAGGAGGATCTTTCAGTTATCCAAGAATGAGACAGAGTTTCAGATTTTTTTAAATTCAAATTGAGAGAAAAGTGTAGTTGTTTGAGGTATAGGATTAGTTAATGGTGTTTGCTCTTGGAAGGTTTCTTGTTCTTCAATGGTGTATGGCTGAATTAGCTATGTTTCAACCAAAGGATGGAGAGTTGTTTCAGACTTAAGGTTGGCCAAAAATAGCTATGAAATGGTAGAGGATTTTTTGGTTTTATCAGTTAGCTAAGGAGTGTTTTAATGGAACAAAATCTGGAATTTAATTTGAAATTTGAACAAGTTTGGATAGAGTAAAGCTAGGAGCTTTTTGAGGTATGATAATGGAGTCCTACTACACAAAGTTGGTGGGGAAACCAAGATGTTCAGTTCATGGCTGTACAAGGACTGAAATTCAGTGAGGTTTGCTGAAAAATTTCGGCCTTAGTCTTGAAGAGACAAAGCTGGAAAAATTTCTAGAATTGAAGCTTAAGAACACTTAGAATTGAAATGGTTTTGGTGTAGAATTTTTTGTCCTCTTTGGCACGATTTTGTAGCTGGATTTTAAGGGCGTTTGAAGGTCATTTAATGGTGGTTTTCCAGCATTCATCTTGAAGATTAACAGAGGAAGTTCCAGCTGTTCATATGTTCTAACGGGTGGCTTCAAGTTCATGTTCAATGTTGCTAGTGTGTTGGAAAAAAATTCTGGTTTGGGACAGTTTGTATCGCTCCGAAAATTCAAGGAATTTCTAGCCTTCATCCTTACATAAAATGACTAGTTTTCTTGCAAAAATTAGGTAGGAAAACTTACTGCAATTTTTGAAAATAGTCTTGAAGGAAATTTGGAAAATTTTCCAGATTTTTAACCAACACATGAACAAGATGAAGATGGAGTTTTGAAGGAATAGCTATAGTGTTTTTTCTTGGAACCTCTACCTATTTTTCCTCCTTACTTTTGGCCATCTCTATCCCACAAGAGATGGGATTTTCAAAATTCTAGGCTAGGGAATTATCTCAGAATTTTTATGATTAAAAATGGATTAAAGAATCAAGAGCAGTTTAAATTTCAAAGATGTTAGGACAAGGCTAGCAAAATTAATGGGGATAAGAATTCTTCTAGAATTCTTTTTAGAACATGATCACATGGTCAAGACATTACCATTATGTCTTCCTTAAGATAACATTCCTATCTTGAAGGAATGTAAGGAAAACGAAAATTCAAACATAACTAAGATAAATATGAATAAAACTTAAGTAATGGGATTTGAACTCAAGACCTTAGAGATTAATTCACAAAACTCTAACTACTTAATCACATTAACTCTTGTTTTTATTTTCTCAACCAAATATTCTTCTTATCTAAACCTCAAGCCATCTTCCTATTTTGACCTCAAGCAAAATTACTTTTTTAGCCTTTCTTCCCACCAAGCACAAATAAATCATTTAACCTATAAACCACAATTCTAAGGCATGCAAAATCATTCAAAAGATATATTTTATGCATGATGACATGATATGCATCACATCCCCCTTACTCTATGATAGGGCCTAAATTAGTCAAATATTTCCTAGTTATTTGAGGCTATTTTGTGATACATTTTATTCAATAATTGGTCATATTCCTTTATATTTGAGATTTTACCCTTGGAAAGGTATTTTGTACATTATTTCAGATTTTAGGGGTAAAATAAGATAAAAACGTCGCAAAACAGAATAGAGGCGGCACTGTCCAGGAAAGAGGAACCGGTGCCGGCCACGTGCTGTTGGTACAAACTTTGAGGCGATGAAAAATTAGTGAAACGGAGCAGAACAAAATCGAACCGACGCCGATAGGGAGGCTGGAATCGGCGCAGGCTGGGAGGTTGGAACCGGCGCCAACTGCACTCTGTTAAGGATGGCATAAAAATCAAGAAAAAATCAGTGAATGACTGGAGAAACAGATCACAACCGGCGCCGGCCCTAGGTAGGACAGGTAGCGCTGACTACACCTTGATGTTAAGGTGGTGCCTCAATTTTCATGTGCAATCTTTGGTAATTTGCAGAATTTTAGTATTTTTCTACTTCTAGTTAGCTAAGAATCTTAGAAGAACGATTTTAGGCACTTCTAAAGCCTATAAATAAAGGGAAAACATATGAGAAAGGAGAGAATTCGCAGATCATAACATCAAATCACTCAAATCAAGGAGGAATTCTTCAATTCAATGAGGGTTGTGCAAGAACGTTTACAAAGGAAGAAGATGGAGACTTATCTATGAGTGATTTCTTTTACTTTATTTTCTTTTTCTAGAACAATGATGTATTGATTTTTTTTATTGTAATTCGACATTGTTTTATGTATTCATAATTTTTAGAGTTACTTTTATCTTTTGATTAATTGATTGTTTTTCTTAGTATTTAATTTCTTGTGTTTATTACGGGATTAATTGGTTATTTCTTTCCATTAACTTGCTGGCCAAAGGGGTTAATAGTGGTTTCAATTCATTAATTTTATATTTGTTATCTATTAACTTGCTGGACCAAGAGGGTTAATTGATAAGAACTGAGTAGTTAAAGGTTAATTGATGTCTGCCGAGACCAATGATTCATTGGTTAGCTTCATGTTTTAAGTTTACCAAGACTAAGGGAATTTAACCAAGGATTATGTTTAATGCTTCTTTTGGGCGAATTAGTTGAGACAAGACCAAGAGATGCTAATTTATCTAGAAGATAGTGATTTCATGGATTGACCAAAGAAGTGAATCTACCTTAATCTTTCATGATGCCAAGAGAATGATTAGTTATGATAACGATTAGGTACTTTAAGATCATGTTTATCAGAGTAATGGTTTGAGTTACATAATTCTTTATCCTTGACATGTATATATTATATTATATTATATTATTTTCCTTTTTATTTCTTTTTCACTTTATTAAGACGGTTAAGAAATGAAAGAAAAAGGGATTAATGCATACTTATTCCTGGAGGATTGACACTCGTTTGAACCCTATGCTATGTTAATGATGAGTATGCTTGCTCATATGTGTAATTTAGTGTTAACGTTTTAATTTAATCTTCATTAGGAATGTGCTTATTTTTATATGATTTTTATACGCAAATCCAGACACATCACTCTATGGCAGGCTTAAGGTGGGGTTTCACATTATTATACCAAAATATTCGTCTCATTATGCCGATCATCTTTTGTTCTGGCCATTGATAAAAATTCTCATCTTATTACAAATAGCAGCTAATCGAAGGTAAAAAGGTAGGGCATTACATTCTCCCCTATTTACAAAAATTTTGTCATCGAAATTATCTTATACCCGGAATAGTTTTGGATACTTTTTCAACATCTTCGCTTCCATTTATCAAGTTGCATTTTGCACCGGATAATGATCCCACAACACTTTTACAAGTGAAATTTTCTTATTCCGCAAATCCTTTTCAGCATACTCCAATTTTTTAATAGGCCTTTCCTTATATTTCAAGCTTGGAGTCATCTCAATGGGCTCTTCCTTCAAAATGTGGGCAGGATCAACCACGTACTTCTGAAGTTGGGAACATCGTGAATACCTTGAAGCTCTATAGGTAACTCCAACTAGTAGGCCACATTCTGAATCCTCTCGATAATAGGGAATTGTCCTTCGTACGTAAATGCCAATTTCTTCCCTTCTCCTTTAATTCCTAATAGTCGTTGCGGAGTCAACTTCAAGAATACGCGATTTCTTTCAATAAATTCCAAATCCTTCCTATGTTGATCTGCATAACTTTTCTATCTACCTTGAACTGTTTCCAGCTTAGTTTTGAACATCTCCACAGCCTGTCGAAATTTTCAACATTGATGACATCTTATTCACCCATCCTTCATCCGAGACTACATTTCCTTTCATATAGAGCTTCAAATGGGGCCATTCTAATTGTTAATTGATAACTATTGGCGTATGTGAATTCTGGATATGCTAAATTATCAATTCACTTAGTTCAAAATCTAAAGGGCAAGCCCGCAATATGTCTTCCAAAACCCTATTCACTCGTTCAGTCTATCCATCCGTTTATGGGTGCGCTGTTGTACTGAACTTTAATGTTATCCCATTTCTCTGTTGTAGTTTAGTTCAGCTTCGAGGTAAGTCTAGGTCTCGTTTTGGCATAATCCTAGAGGATACACATGTAGTCTGATTACTTCCTCCTTATAGATTTTACTTAACTTCTATAAAGAATCCTGTTAGTTAACGAGGATGAAATTAGCAGACTTAGTTAATCAATCCACTATCACCTATATAGTATTTCACTGTCCTATTGCCATGGGTTATCCTGTAATGAAATCCATAGTAATTTCATCATATTTCCACGATGGAGCTCGTAATGGCCCCAATAACCTTCCAGGTTATCGCTGATTAGTTCTCACTTGCTAACAAATTAAGCATCGAGCTACAAAGTCTGAAAATCCATCTTCATACCAATCCACCAATAATGCTGTTTTAAGTCCTAATACATCTTTACGGCTCTTGGATGGATGGTATACTTATTCCGATGTGCTTCTGTTATAATATCTTGCCTCATCGCTGACCGTTTTGGGATACAATTGTTAGGGATATGCCATAGAGTCATTTTGTACTTATATTATTGTCGTTATGTTTTATAAAATAATATGAGGCTTTCCTTTCCATGAACAGTGTATTTTGTTTTGTGGTCATCAAGTACGTGACTTGATAGTAAAACCCAATAATAAATACAATGACTATTCTAAAACAGTCCCTGATCGATTATTATTAATGGAATAATAATAAATTAAGATTAGTATGTTTGTGGCTAGATGGCTATGTTTTACTGGTCATGGATATTTGTGATATCAAGTCAAAACATAAATAAATGTTAGAGAACATTGTATTGGACATGACCCACTATAAGAGTACTTCATGGAACATGTCATAAGTACTTTCTAGCCATAATTGCAACACCCCACGACTACGTACCCTAAAAGGCCGGGGATGTCGCCCCGTCCCGTAGGACATGGGGTCTTTAGAACGAGGTATAAAATATAAAGGCAATCTCCAAAAGGATCAACTTAGATAAATAAAGAAATATTCTTATTACATCAGGCTCAACTTGGAGCAAACGGAATAAAACAAAATATTATTTAGAAGCATAAGCAACAAATGTCTCCTAGAACGGATAGAGAAAAATAGCAAAAGCTTCAACTATTACATGCCCCGCTGACACAACACAATCTATCTCCTGAAAACATGATGTAAAACGGTGTGAGAATAAATCTCAGTAAGTCATGTGTGTGCACATGGTGTTTTGAATAGTACGTGTATGCAAAGTGTAAAACATTTGTAAAAATAATTTGGCAAGTCATAAACAATCTCTTTTCGCAAGGAGTGGGTTTTTCTCATTGTCACACTTTGTACAAAATAAATCCTCCACTCGAATAAACAGTCATGTCACCACACGTTGGGCTCTATGAGAACAAAATGGCCAAGGCACCACACTTTGTGCACCTTGTCCGGACCAGATTACCACACGTTGGGCGTTCTGATCAAGGTGAGTGTACAGCCCACCAGGTGAGATACTCCTCCCTCTCTACACCCAACAAAACCATCCAGGTGTCCATGCCAGGAATATAAATGATACCTTTCAGGTATAATGCTAGCTCGAACTGGCCTGACCAACCAACACTATCGCCTTTTCAAGCAGAGTTCATCTTCTGGAGGTGGCTTCCTGCCAAAAGACTTATGCTAGCCCTCCAAAACTAGTATTGTTAGCCTACCCTTATTGAGTACTCAACGAACATATCTGTCAATTCCTGATTCAAAATATTTCCAAATCTTGGCTTTGTGAAACGTGGTTTTCTTTAAAAGAGATTTCTAAAAATTTAAGGAAAAGAATAGTTTTCTTGATAAAACCGTTAGTTTGACAAAACCGTTTAAAGAATAAAAATCCACGTTTACAACCTACGCAAACATAGTTTAACAATAGCTTTACAAAGCTTCACAACATGGACTTGCTATCACAACATTTAACAAAACAGTTTATAAAAGGACTTACCATCACAACATTTAGTAAAAGAGTTTATGCAGGGACTTACTTGATATGCCTCAGATAAATGCGATAAATTCACAGCTGGCTTTCCTCAATTATCCTCCTGATCTAAACCATATAATATTATGATCAGGGTCTCAATTAATTCAAACATGCTCTAATCCCATTTATTTTCACAACAATTCGCAATCTCCTATTTAATTCCAAGTAAACTATTCAATCCCCAAAGATCATATACTACTACCACATGTTCATCTCGCTAATAAACACCATTAAACTTTACTTTCGGCATCTAGGGAGGGTATTCCCTTACCTTGCAACTACCGGGTAATGAGGTCTCGATGCTCCTATGGTGATCGTCCCGAGTTCGCTTGAGAAGAAGAGAGAAGCTACCTCATTTGCTTCACTTGACCGAAAATTAAGGAAGAAGAGGAAATCAACCTCTATAGGGCGTGATTTAAGGGTAGAAGAAAGAGAAAAGAATCATTAGAGAAAACGGCATCAAGAGGTTGAAATGATTTGTGCTTACCTTAAGGGGTGTTCGATTTTTGCTTGAATAACTCTTGTGTTTTCGAAAATTTGTAGAGAGATGTTGCTGAAATTTTCGTGTAGAATGGAGAGGGTAGACGGTGGCTATGATTTAAAATTGGAGAAGATTGGTTTAGGGTTAGATGGTGATGTTTAGATAGACTCTTAATGGCTTTAGGTTTCTTGGACAACAAAGGCGAAATTTCAGCTTGCGCGCGTCTCCTTGCTGCCGGTTTTTAGGTGAGTTTCATGGAGGAAAAGATTCTGCAATTTTGCTCCTTTATGCTGGCCGAAATACTGCTGAAAGGAAGGGCTGAATGTGTTCAGAATTTTGGGCCAAACAAGGAAGAGTTTGAGTAAGTTTTGATGACTGAAAAATCCTATGCAAGTGCTGCGAAAATTCTGTGCAAGTGTAGCAAGGTTTGGACTGTTTTGGCTGCTGTACTTCTATCGAAATTTCCAGAGGAAAATTGAGGGTTTTGAGCGCTGAAAATAGCTTGTTCAGCTGGGGTTTTTCAGTGAATTATGTGTGCAGAATTTCGGTTGGATTGGGAACACAACAGCTGGCCGAAATTCCTGCACCAAGCTGCCGAAATTCCTGTGCATAAGCTGGACGAATTTCAGTGTTTTTGTGTGAATAAAATTCTGGTTTTTTGCAGCTAAGGTACCCTAAATTGATGAGGAGTATTTAGGTGTTTTGAGCTAGGATTTACAGAGTTGGATTGTTGCTAAGAAGCTGGAATTTTCGGACAGCTTATGTTGATACAAAGCTGCCGAAATTCAGCTAGGAAAAGGAAGAAAATCCTAGTTGAATTTGGATTGAAATAAAATCTGATTTTATCAAGGATTTGGATAGGATTTCTTCTAGTCCTAGAAGAGTTTGGATTGAGCTAAAGGTGCTCCAAGGTGGCGGACAAAATCTGGAAAAATTTCCAGAATATTTCCAGCTTATGGTTTCCGAAAATTCAAGGGAACAAAAGCTAAAAATAAAACAAACTTTATCCTTATCTAAAATCCCTGAACTTAGGAGTTAAATATAGAGTCTTATTCCTATGGAAGTGGCGTTTAAACCCAAAGAAAAAATCTAAGACTTTAGTTAAAATATTTCTCTAAAACAATTAAATAAATAAAAGGATTATGGCTAGAATTCTTGAAGAGGTAAGATAAGATTTTTCCCTAATATATTCCCTAACTCTAATATTCATCAAGAAGAGTTTTATACCACTTGAAATTCTTCAAAGTGGCTCCTAGCTAGGGGTTTTTTTTGAAAATCCTAAGGAACACAAGCTGAAAATTAAAGGTGAACTTTATTCACATCAAAGTCCTTGAATTTAGGAAATAAATATAGAGACTTATTTCCTTGGAGTAAAAATACTAAAATTTCTCTATGATAGCTAGATTCTTTTTCGGCCAAGATAAGAAACGGTCTAAAGAAAAGAATTTTAACAAGAGAAACTAACTTCACAAGAGGCAGGATTCAAACTCGGGTCACCAAAGAAAATCACCAACCTCCCCGCTATTCCAAAACTACTCCCATACTAATTTTTCTACAAGAATTTCTTACCACCCCAATACTCATCCTTCCAAATCTTCGACCCGACCTCCCTTATCCAAATCTTTAACAACACAACTATTTCACATCAATTAATTCAAATGCAAGAACAACGGAGAAATTCACATGCATCCATGCAAATAAAAATTATATGCTATGTAATGCATGACTTTTTTCCCCATAGTCAAAGGTGGTTTTGGGCAGGGCATTACAATAACGATATTAGAAGTCCTTCGACCTAAATTCATTATAGTTTCCCACTTGATAAATTCTATATTTTGACGTTGTCTAAAGTTGTCTTTAGCCAGATAATAAATTAGACTACCGTTGGATATAGAATAAATCAAGGAGAGGAATATGATTGATAGTGAAGGAATTTATCCCTCTCAATTATGGGAGAGATATCCATGGGCCCCTTGATAAGTTAGACTGTTAAAAAATATGGTCGTGCTCAAATATATCAATCTAAGATATTGATATCATTTGTTTGAAAAGTCTACTATGAAATCAAGAAATAATTGATTAAGCATAATAAGGATGACATGTTTCGTGCCTTATGCTTAATCTAGATATCGTGTGACAAAAGGACTAAATATAAAATTGTGGTTTGGTTCAAAGAGATCACTGATATTCATTTAACCTGGATAGTTATAATGTTTTGCTAGAAACCACTTATAACTTGTGGACCATTTAAATATGATTTAGGCACATTGCCAGTGTTAAATGAACCTATAGGGTCACACAATAAGCGAACTTGTTAGGTTATTTTTTTGGTAACCAGATTCGATGAATCTGGAAATATGTCTGAGTTAATCAAACCTAGAAAATTTACCCGATACAATGAATCTGGAAATATGTCCACATTCGATGTATTTGGATGATATCCAGATTATAAGAAACTGACTCGGTAAATTAATTAGTTAAATTACCGAGATAATGGCAGAATCTTATCATATTAGTTTTTAATTTAATTTAAATTTAAATTAAAATATGATAAGATATTATCAGATTTGGGCTCTAAGAGATTCGGGGGGTTTTAAGAAAACCCTATCCATCTTCTCAGTAGTCATATTCTGTTGAAAAATTACGTGCCTCTATTCACCAGAAAAAAACTCTCAAACCCTAGGTGCTAGCACTCTTGGGGTAACGAGTCAGTTCACCGTGTGTACTTATAGAGGACGTTCACATACTGCAGCATCTGGTGATCGTTCGGGTTGCATGTACGACAACAAAATTAGAATCGAAGGATCTCGATTATACCGAAGAGAGGTAATTCTGTAAACCTTAGATCTTCTTAAGCATTTACTTGGATCCTCGGAAGGGATTCGTGGATGTTTTCTATGTTTAGGAGTCCACGAATCCTAACAACAATACCTATCTCAGTAATAAATAATTCCATCATTGTCCCTTCAAAACTTATCTCCTCCTTTATTTGCCTCTTTTTGCACCAATCTTTGCAACTCTTCATCCTTATCTTGTTCTTCCTTCAATTGTTATAGGAAAGCAGGTTGAATGGAAATATCACTCAGCCTTATTCCTCCGTCTACTGCAAATGTTTCAAATTCTGGAATTCGTATCATCTAAAGAGCTGATAAGTTAGCTTTCCTACTACGGGCATCTGCTACTGTGTTTACTTTTACAGGATGATATTTAATTGGACATCGAAATTCTTTCAAAATTTCCATCCACCAACGTTGCCTCATGTTCAAATCCTTCTTAGTAAAAACATACTTCAACTTTTATGATCGGTGAAGACTTCGAACTCTATCCCATACAAATAATATCTCAACTTCTTAAGAGCAAACATAATAGCTACCAACTCTAGGTCATGTGTAGGGTTATTCTCCTTATGGGGTTTCAACTTCATAAAGATATAAGCTATCACCTTTCTTTCATGCATTAATACTCCTCCCAATCCCTCTTTTGAGGCATTCGTGTACACCTCATATGGTTTGTCCATCTTTGGCAATGCCAAAACTAGAGTAGAGCTTAACATTTTCTTCAATTCCTGAAAACTTTTCTCACACTTATCAGTCCAAACATATGGAACTTTCTTTAGGGTGAGTTAAGTCAAAGGTGAAGCTATCTTAGAGAATCCCACAATAAACCTCTGATAATATCCTGCTAATCCCAGAAAACTTTGTATTTCAGTCAGAGTTTCGGGACATTTCCAATTCGTCACCGCTTCGACTTTTGCAGGATCTACAATAATCCCATCTTTGGATATCACATGTCCCAAGAATGCTACTTCTTATAGTGAAAACTCACACCTACTGAATTTTGCATATAATTTAGCCTTTCTCAACTTTCTGAATACTTTCTAAAGGCGTTATTCATGTTCTTGGAAGTCTTTAGAGTACTCTATGATGTCATCTATAAATACAACCACAAAATTATCTAAGTAAGGCCGAAACCTTCGGTGCATCAAGTCCATGAAAATAACAGGAGCATTAGTAACACCAAAAGGCATCACTACAACTCAAAATGCCCATATCGGGTGTTAAATACATTTTTTGGTATATCGTCTTCTCGAATCCGAACTTGGTAATATCCTTGCCTTAAGTCTAATTTTGAAAAACATCCTACTCCCTGCAATTGGTCAAACAGTTCATCAACCATGGGCAACAAATATTTATTCTTTACCGTCACTACATTTAACCCTCGATAATCTATACACATCTATAAAGACCTGTCTTTCTTCTTAACAAACAATACAAGTGCTCCACATGGTGAAGTACTTGGTCAAATGAACCCTTACTCTATTAATTCTCGTAGTTGTTTCTTGAGTTCCTGCAATTTTGTAGGTGCCATTCTATAAGGACTCCTTGAAATTGGTTCTGTCAATGGCACTAAATTAATGGAAAATTCTACCTCTCTCTCCGGCGGTAACTACTTCAATTTTGCTAGAAAAACATCTAAATACTTATTCACAACAGGAATATCTTTGGCCTTCTTAACCTTTCCTGACTTATTAATTGTATAAGCCAAATACCCAATACACCCTTTTCTAATAATCTTTTGGGCCTTAAGTCCCGATATAAAAGTATTACCTTTTCTTTCCAGCCTCACCTACAAATTCCAATATAGGTCTCCTAGACCAACAGAAATGTACTACCTTATGTCTACAAGCAACTTAAGCATGATGCTGAGAAAACTAATCCATGCCCAAGATAGTATCATAATCCTCTATGGGCAAACATATCAATTCTCCTCCCAATATTTCATCTCCTATTAAGATCTTACAATTCCTATGTATTTTCACACTATTAATTTTCTTTCCCAATAGGGTACTGACAATCATTTCATATGAAGTTTCTTCCCCTTTTGTCCCCGTAGCATCGAGAAATGAATTGGCAATAAAGGAATGCATAGAATCGGGATTTACCAATATTTTAGCATCATAATTCAAAATAAATAGTGTACTTTCCACTACTATGGCATGATTATCTGTCTTACCAATGCAACCACTCGAACATTCACTTATGGTTTAGTAAGTTCGGGCTTAGAGATAGAAACTTGCCCTAGGTTCTCCCCTTCTAGTCCTAACCTCTGCCCCTGATTATTTCTTTCCCGATCGACTCTATCATCCTATCCTTTAAGGGTGAGGGTAATTAGATATCTTATGCCATATCTTCCTACAATTAAAGCATCTAAAAGAGGGTTGTCCTTCTAGTCGGGGCTTCCCTCCTCTGCCTCTTTTCCTTTCTTTTGCCATCGGGGTCTTCAAGTCTTTTCTGACTCATACCCCGAAGTCCACTTCAATTTCTCCTACTCATATTCTCATTTCTTCCAGCATTCTCATTGACTCTAGTGATAGTCTCCGTCAACTATTGAATGGTACCAGCTATTTTCTGGAAAGTTTGGAATATAGGATTGTCGAAAGTTACAAGATAGGGACCATCCATATGCGGTTCCTCCACCATTGGCTTAGTGTTATTTCGAGTAGTTCACGATGATTGTCCAAAGGTTCACTTATTTAACTCCCCACCTACTTATGTAACCCAAAATGGGTCGAGGATGCCGCCCCGTCCTTTGGACTAGGGGTCTTTATAACGAAAGAATAAAAAAATTTCAACTTTTAAAGAAAGTCTAAGGGAAAATTTGACTTTAAAAAAAAACTTCAATACTTATACAAAAGTTTCCACATGAAATTAATATTCAAAGTAAATATCCAACAAATGGACAAAGAAATTCCACAACAAAAGCTTCAAGCTACTGATCTTCCCACCTGATCAAAGCTTGAGGCACCGTGAAAACATGAGTTCAAAATAGTGTGAGATTGGTTATCTCAGTAAGCCCCGTGTGTGAGTTGGGCTAAGAAAACAAAACACTTTTCATGATGCATGCACTAACAGTATATCAAAAGCTTTGTCATACCTTCTTTACAAATTTTACTCTCACTTCTTAAAAGATAATAGTGAGAAGTCATGAAGCAAAATGCTTTTAGAGTACTTTTCTTATATATATATATATATATATATATATATATATATATATATATGTATGTATGTATGTATGTATGTATGTATGTATGTTTCTTCTTGAGTTTTTTGATTTTGTATCTCTTAGATGTTTCTGGATTACTAACTTTTTGTTTGTTTTGTGAGTTTTGAAAAAAAAGAAAAAAAAAACCTTATCATGGAAGGTTATTAATGGGCAAGTTTGTGGGAGGAAAATTAAAGTAGTTATGATGATGGTAGATTGGCACAATTGATGGTTTGAAAAGGACATTACTTGAAGTATCAATAAATTCCTTTGTTAACAATAGAAAGACTTCGATTAAGGGGTATGAAGAATCATCCCAACAAATTTGCTCTAATAGAACACAACTGCTAAAGTTAGTTGATGAGATATGCAATAGGGAATTGAAAATCATAGAAAAACAGGGGACGACATACAGTATTGATTGGGATACTTGAGATGGCACTGGCCTTATCCCAAAAAGCTGAAATGATTACTTTTGAGCCATTTTTGCCTCAAACTAGAGAACAACTATGCCCCTTGAGTGCCAAAGACCATATGTTTAGAAAAGAAAACCCCTAGAGAGAAAAGAGAGGCTATGAGGAACAATTGTACAATGTGGAAAGAGAAGTATTCGATTCTACTTTATGTACTAATTCTCTTAATTTCTTTTTGTCATATAATTTTATAGGTACCTCTCAATTCTTTGAGAGCAATGTTGCCCATGATGATGTGTGGAATTTAATATACCTTAAGGAGTAGGATTTTTCTATAATGCATTATAAGAAATCCTTGGATGATGTTGACAATTTTACCCTTCACCCCATTTAGTGGGAGGTAACTTGGTATTTGTAGATATATTAGAAAGCAATGATTTCTTGATCTCATATTTAGGAACTTAAATACTAGGTTTAAAGGGAAATTTTAATCGTGAAAATTCTTTTGAAAGGAAAAATGGCGATTTCAAAGTGGATACATTCTTTAGATACCATGTGCATTCATATGTTGAAAAAATATTCGTGTGTCTAAAAAGATGTTAGAGAATGAGGTTTATATATTTAGCTTTGTGGAGAAAAAATGTTTTCAAGAACATTATTTTTTTCAAGAACCTCCCTTCCTTCTACATTATCATTCCTACCCTGTGCCTTAAGCATTAATTTATTTTAGGAAGGGATGATGAGAAAACATGATGAATAGAAGGAGCATCCATGTCTCTTCCTTTTACTTTGCTTTTCTTTAGATCTTGGCTATTTTTTCTAGTTTAGACTTTAATTGTTTGGTATCATTCCCCTCCCCCATAAAAAATAAATTTTCTAGCTTTAGTGTGGAGGAGGGAAAATTTTTCTTAATTTACTTTGTTAGGATTTTTATTAAGTCATTTGTTTTATTTCTTTTATGTTAATGTTTTCTTTGTACTTGATGCGTAAATTTTAGGAGTATAAAAATCATCAAATTTAAATCCATCCCTTAGTCTAGATTTAATTAAAGCATTAATCCCAAACTACATATACGAGCAAGAATACTCATCACAAGCATAGTACATGGAATTAAAAAGTACTGATCCTAAAAGGAACAAGTACAAACTAATCACTTTTCATTCATTATTTAACTGACTCAAATAAAGTGATAAAATAATAAAAAGAAAAAAAATAAAGAAATATGTACAACTCAAGAATGTGAAAATATGCAATTTAGACACAGGCTTTGATGCGTTCAGACATGGGTATAAAAATCATACAAATCTAAGCACATTCCCAATCAAGTTCAAATTAAAACGTTAAACCCAAATCACATATAAGAGCAAGTGTACTCATCATTAAGTGAGCATAGGGCTAAAACAAGTGTCGATCCTCAAAAAACAAGAAGACATTAATTTCTTTTTTTCATTGTTTAACCAGCTTGATAAAGTGAAAAACAAATAAAAAGGAAAATTGAAAATAAAATAAAAATAAAAATATGAATATGTCTGTGTCAAGGATGTAGATTTATGTAACTCAAGCTATTGTTTAGACAAACATGATCTTAAAGAACTTAACCATTATCATAACCAATCATTCTCATGGCACCATGAAGGATGAAGGTACACTCACTTTGATGGTCAATCTATGAAATCACTATCTTCTAGATAAACTAGAATCACTTGGTCTGTCTCAACTAATTCATCCAAAAGACGCATTAAACACAATCCTTAATTAAATTCCCTTGGTCTCGGTGAATTTAGAACATGAAATTAATTAATGAACCATTGGTCTCGGAAGAAATCAATTAATATTCAATTACCAGTTCATAAACAACCAACCCCCTTTGGTCTAGAAAGTCAATTGCCAACAGAATATGAAATTAATAAATCAAAACACCCATCAACCCCCTTTGGTCCAGCAATTCAATGGATAGAATCAACTACTAATCTCGTAATAAGCATAAGTAATTGAATACCAAGAATAATAACCAATTAATCAAAAGATCAAATAGCTCTAGAAATCATGAATATCTAAAACAATGTCGAATTACAATAAAACAATTAACATATCATTGTTCAGAAAAAGAAAACAAAGTAAAAGAAAGAACTCATAGACAAGCCTCCTTCTTATTTCTTTGAAGACCTTCTTGTACAACCCTCCTTGAACTATTAATATCGAGAAAATATTGGTGATGCACTCAAAAATAAATCTAAGTCCCTACATTGTGCGCCTCCCTTTTCTAGGGTAAATTGGCCTTTATTTATAGGCTTACAAAGTTCCTAAAAGAATCCTAAGTAAAGAAGAAGTGATTACCTAAAGAAATCAAAAACTAAAAAGGAGGAAGAAAAACTAAAATAAAATCCTAAATAAAACCAAAATAATTCCACCGCCTTGACTTTGATCGTGAGATTGAAATGGAGAATTTGGAAATCAAGTTGAATTCAATTTGGACTTTGTTTTTGTCTTCTTGTGCTTGGAGAACTTCAATTCGTTTTAATTGGAATTTGTTGTAGTCGGCTTCAAATTGAGCCGTGAATACCACCACTGCTTTTCTTTGTTGCATTAGCTCAATTGAGCCACCAAATTTCCTTCTCCTTTGTAGTGTCGGCTCAATTGAGCCACTTGCCCTTTGGTTTCGTCGGCTCTAGTAAGCCACCAAATTTTGCAACCTTTCTTCATGTTGTTTATCGGATAAATAGAGCCACCAAGCCCACCGAGATTTTGCTGCTTCTTGTTCTTTTGTTTTTGTCTTTTGCAGTCACCATTGTTGAATTCTCCTTTACACCTTGGCCCAACCTAATTTCTACTTTTCTTTGATTAATTGTTGCTGCTGTCTTCTGTCTTGCTGTCGGCTGTATGTCTTTGTTTTGCTGTCGAGCCACGAAAGCCATGAAGCCACTCTCTTTTATTTCCAATTTTACTTGCCATTCGTCCTTTGCTCCTTCAATTCCTCCCTGTGCTGCCAGTAGCTAGCCGACGCCGGCTGTCCTTCTCGGGAGTGGCGCCGCCTCTGTTCTGTTCTGTGATATTTTTGTCTTATTTCAACCCCAAAATCTAAAATAATGTACAAAATACCTTTCAAATGATAAAATCTCAAATATAAAGGAATATGACTAGTTATTTCACAAAATGTATCACAAAATAAGATCAAATAACTAGGAAAAATATGACTAATTTAGGCCCTATCATACTCCCCCACACTTGAATCTTTACTTGTCCTCAAGTAAATATTTAGAAAAAACCTTCTAATTAATTTATTTCTTTTCATATTCATCCATAACAAAGCCATAATTTCTTTCCAACTTCAGACACAAAATTGTCAATCATTCATCCTTTAAAAACCTTTGGAAACTCATATATTAAATCAAATAATCCCAAGGCCATCAAAGTTAAGCTAAACAAGCTTATATCTAGTACATAAAAATTATTCCACTCTTCAAGCAAAAACATAGATAACAGAAACCATACAAGCCAAGTCATTTAACCAATTCTAGCATTATAAACTCAAATTTACGAACTCAAGTTAGTGAAATAAGGAAAACACTCCACTCTTCTTCTTTTTTTCTATGACTTTGGGAATTAATAGCCTCAAGTGCAATGATTTCTCTTCACACACTGTATTGGCCCCCTTTACAATCATCACTCATCATTTTCTTCTAATAATTTTTCAATAATTTTCCTTTTCTTGCCTTTTTGCCTTCGGGATAGCCTCAAGAGAGTGCCTTGAATACACTTGCTACTTCTTTCCATATTGACTCTCTTTTCAGCAAAGGGTCTTCAAAGATAAAAACAATAAGACATTTTTTTCTTTTTTTCACTCAAATTTTTTTTCATATATATTTTCCAACTCACATCCCTTCATCAAAACTCAAAGTTAAGTAAATTCTAAATCCATAACACAGGAATTAATCAACAATTCTTCCCATATTTCATCATATCATCCATATTCAAACTCAAAGAATAAAATAGAACACAAATACCAAATATACCCAAGGTTAACTTAAATTCTCAAGACTTAGCAAAATTCAACTTAATACACAAGTTTACCTTTTTTAATAAAATCTTACCTTACTGAATAACAAATCCATATCCAAAGTTAAAAAGGAAATCATATCTCCATTATAAACAAATAAAATCAATTTAACTCTTCCAATAATTTTTTTTTTCCCAAAAAAATTTCAACAATTCAAAACAATTCAAACATATATTTTTGAAAATCCATTGAAAATCACAAAGATGCACTGGAGAAAATGTTAAATCTCTCCCCCACACTGAAATTGGACATTGTCCTCAATGGCCTAAAATTGCACACTAAAGCATAACCAAGGGACATAGAATGTCAAGAAGGAAAAGAAAATTATACTCCCCAAGGCAGATTAACACCAACATATAAAATGTTCAGTTTTCAAGAAGTTGGAAGAATTATTGCCAGCAGACTTCAACCTACAAATAGAAAGACGAACACACAATTAAAGGCATTCGAGTAATTAAAAAAAACGAGGGAGATGAAAGATAGAAAATCAAAGCCTTTAACTCTCCATCGAAGTAGAGCCCTCCTTGTCTCCAAATTGTCCAATAGCACCACCACAACCTCCAAAGGGCTCAGAAGATCCTCTTTGCAATTGGTTTTCATTTTAGTGAATAACTTTTCCAGATTTTTTATACTTAAGAAAAATAAGAAGAATATCCAACATAGATAGCACAAGTACAAAGTCAACCAATCTTCAATCGTTACAGCAAAATACCACAAGGGGGCTAAGATTTCCAGATTTGCAAAAATTTCAGAAAAAAAATACACGGCTCACTTGTTAGAAGCAATCACAAGATTTAAAAACCATTCTATGCAATTTTTTTTGTTACCAAATAAACTCAACAATAATTCGTCCATGTCTATAAAATTTTTTCCTAAAAAACACATACATATGCATAATTCCAAGAAATTTTAGAGGATGAAATCGAGCTTATCATTAAGAGAGTTTTTCCACCAATGTATTCCCCCAACATATAAGTTTTTTTTAAAAAAAATAAATTTTGAATCCAAGGGGGATACTTAGAAGAAGAAAAAATAGTTTGAAGAAGAAGAAGGGGAACCGAAGATGAAGAGACGGAATAATGCTAGGGGAATAGGAAAGAACAATAAAATAAGAAAGAAAATAGAAGAATAAGACAAATAAGAAAAACAAACAAGAAAATTAAAGAAAAAGAAAACAAGATGAAGAAGATAACCTAAGAACAATTTGGGAAGAAAAGAAATAGGGTAAGGGAACAAACGAAATAAATAAAATCAAATAACATCAAATAAAAAAAAATTTTAATAGCCTTCCAGAACGGAGCCGGTGCCGGTTGCGGGGCAAAACCGGCGCCGGTTGCATTCTGTCTGGGCTCTGGTTTTTTTTTTTTTTAATACTAAAAACTATCCTAATTGACTACTTGACCCCAATACATTGAAAACAAGAATTCCCAGACTAAACCAAAAATAAAAAATTGTAAAGAAAGAAACAAAAAATAAATTAATTCGTCTCCAAAATCGTGTTAGTTAAAGTCCAAACCAGAAAATAAAAAGAGTTAGTAGTGACTCAAAATTATATATGTAAAAATCAACAAATTAAAATACAAAGATTACACATATTCCATATTAACATGAGGTTAGTAAAAATAAATAAATAAATATACAATATATACAAACACACAAGACAAGTTGATTATTATGAATATGTATCTACCTATTTACATATTTACAACATACAATGAAATTAAAATACAATTATACAAACAACAAAATATGGCACCTTTTTGCAAAAAGAACAATTGTAAAAATTTACATATTTACATATTTATATTTTTCCATATTTGCAAATTTACAAATTCACATGGTTAAATCAACAAAATCCAAGCTTTCTTGCAATTATTCCCCGGCAAAGGCGCCAAAAACTTGATGCGTTCAGACTTGAGTATAAAAATCTTACAAATCTAAACACATTCCCAATCAAGTTCCAATTAAAACGTTAAACCCAAATCACACATATGAGCAAGCGTACTTATCATTAACTGAGCATAGGGCTAAAACAAGTGTCGATCCTCAAGGAACAAGTGGACATTAATTACCCTCCTTTCATTTTTTAACCTACTCGATAAAGTGAAATACAAATAAAAAGAAAATTTGAAAAGAAAATAAAAATAAAAATATGTGTATGTCGTCGTGTCAAGGATGTAAATTTATGAAACTAAAGCCATTGTTTAGAGCAACCTGATCTTATTGAACTTAACCATTATCAAAACCAATCATTCTCGTGGCACCATGAAGGATGAATGTAGACTCACTTTGATGGTCAATCCATGAAAGCACTATCTTCTAGATAAATTAGAATCACTTGGTCCGTCTCAACTAATTCATACAAAAGAAGCATTAAACATAATCCTTAATTAAATTCCATTGCTCACAGCGAATTTAGAACACGAAATTAATTAATGAACCCTTGGTCTTGGAAGACGTCAATTAATCTTCAATTAACAGTTCTTAAATAATCAACCCCCTTTGCTCCAACAAGTCAATTGCCAACAGAATAAGAAATTAATAAATCAAAACACCCATCAACCCCTTTTGGTCCAGCAAGTCAATGGATAGAATCAACTCCTAATCTCGTAATAAACATAAGTAATTGAATACCACGAATAATAGCCAAATAATCAAAAGTTCAAATAACTCTAGAAATCATGAATATCTAAAAAAATGTTGAATTACAATAAATCAATTAATATATCATTGTTCAGAAAAAGAAAACAAAGAAAAAGAAAGAACTCATAGACAAGACTCATTCTTCTTCCTTTGAAGACCTTCTTGTACAACCCTCCTTGAACTATTAATCTCGAGAAAATATTGGTGATGCACTCAAAAATAAAGCTAAGTCCCTACATTGTGCACCTCCCTTTTCCAGGGTAAATTGGCCTTTATTTATAGGCTTACAAAGTTCCTAAAAGAATCCTAGGTAAGAAGAAGTGATTACCTAAAGAAATCAAAAACCAAAAAGGAGTAATAAAAACAAAAATAAAATCCTAAATAAAAACTAAAGAATTCCACAGCCTTGACTTTGATCGTAAGATTGAATTGGAAAATTTGGAAATCATGTTGAATTCAATTTGGACTTTGTTTTTGTCTTCTTGTGCTTGGAGAACTTCAATTCGTTTTAATTGGAATTTGTTGTAGTCGGCTTCAAATTGAGCCGTGAATACCACCACTGCTTTTCTTTGTTGCATTGGCTCAATTGAGCCACCGAATTTCCTTCTCCTTTGTAGTGTCGGCTCAATTAAGCCACTTGCCCTTTTGTTTCGTCGGCACTAGTAAGCCACCAAATTCTGCTGCCTTTCTTCATGCTGTTTATCGGTTAAATAGAGCCACGAAGCCCACCGAGATTTTGCTGCTTCTTGTTCTTTTGTTTTCGTCTTTTGCAGCCACCATTGTTGAATTCTCCTTTACACCTTGGCCCAATCGAATTTCTGCTTTTCTTTGATTAATTGTTGCTGCTGTGTTTTGTCATGCTGTCGGCTGTATGTCTTTGTTTTGCTATCGAGCCTCCTAAGCCATGAAGCCACTCTCTCTAATTTTCAATTTCACTTGCAATTCGTCCTCTGCTCCTTCAATTACTCCCTATGCTGCCAGTAGCTAGCCGGTGCCGGCTGTCCTTCTCAGGAGTGGCGCCGCTTATGTTCTGTTCTGTGATATTTTTGTCTTATTTTAATCCCAAAATCTAAAATAAAGTATAAAATACCTTTCCAAGGATAAAATCTCAAATATGAAGAAATATGACTAGTTATTTCACAAAATGTACCACAAAATAATATCAAATAACTTGGAAAAATATGACTAATTTAGACCCTATCATACTCCCCAACACTTGAATCTTTACTTGTCCTCAAGTAAATATTTAGACAAAACCTTCTAATTAATTTATTTCTTTTCATATTCATCCATAACAAAGCCATAATTTCTTTCCAACTTCAGACACAAAATTGTCAATCATTCATCCTTTAAAAACCTTTGGAAACTCATATATTAAATCAAATAATCCCAAGGCCATCAAAGTTAAGCTAAACAAGCTTATATCTAGTACATAAAAATTATTCCACTCTTCAAGCAAAAACATAGATATCATAAACTATACAAGCCAAGTCATTTAACCAATTCAAGTATTATAAACTCAAATTTACGAACTCGAGTTAGTGAAATATGGAAAACACACTACTCTTCTTTTTTTTTTTTTCTATGACTTTGGGAATTAATAGCCTCAAGTGCATGGATTTCTCTTCACACACTGTATTGGCCCCCTTTACAATCATCACTCATCATTTTTTTCTTATAATTTTTCAATAATTTTTCTTTTCTTGGCTTTTTGCCTTAGGAATAGCCTCAAGAGAGTGCACCGAATACACTTGCTACATCTCTCCATATTGTCTCCCTTTTCAGCAAAAGGTTTTCAAAGATAAAAACTATAAGACATTTTTTTTTCTTTTTTCACTCAAATTTTTTTTCATATATATTTTCCAACTCACATCCCTTATTCAAAACTCGAAGTTAAGTAAATTCTAAATCCATAATACATGAATTAATCAACAATTCTTCCCATATTTCATCATATCATCCATATTCAAACTCAAAGAATAAAATAGAACACAAATACCAAATATACCCAAGGTTAACTTAAATTCTCAAGACTTAGCAAAATTCAACTTAATACACAAGTTTACCTTTTTTAATAAATCTTACCATACTGAATAACAAATCCATATCCAAAGTTAAAAAGGAAATCATATCTCCATTATAAACTAATAAAATCAATTTAACTCTTCAAATCTTTTTTTTTCCCAAAAAATTTCAACAATTCAAACATATATTTTTGAAAATCCATTGAAAATCACAAAGATGCACTTGAGAAAATGTTAAATCTCTCTCCCACACTGAAATTGGACATTGTCCTCAATGGCCTAAAATAGCACACTAATGCATAACCAAGGGACATAGAATGTCAAGAAGGAAAAGAAAATTATACTCCCAAGGCCGATTAGCTCCATGATATAAAATGTTCAATCTTCAAGAAGTTGGAAGAATTATTGCCAGCAGACTTCAACCTACAAATAGAATGATGAACACACAATTAAAGGCAGAAGAGTAGTTGAAAAAATAAACGAGGGAGATGAAAGATAGAAAATCAAAGCCTTTAACTCCCCATCGAAGTAGAGTCCTCCTTGTCTCCAAATTGTCCAATACCACCACCACAACCTCCAAAGGGCTCAGAAGATCCTCTTTGCAATTGGT
This sequence comes from Voacanga thouarsii, assembly GCA_026120185.1. Lineage (NCBI taxonomy): Eukaryota > Viridiplantae > Streptophyta > Magnoliopsida > Gentianales > Apocynaceae > Voacanga > Voacanga thouarsii. The sequence goes on from JANUWF010001135.1 coordinate 2,104,727, forward strand.
TTTCGTTTTAGTGAATAACTTTTCCAGATTTTTTATACTTAAGAAAAAAAAGAAGAATATCCAACATAGATAGTACAAGTACAATGTCAACCAATCATTAATCGTTACAGCAAAATACCACAAGGGGGCTAAGATTTCCAGATTTGCAAAAATTTCAGAAAAAATACATGGCTCACTTGTTAGAAGCAATCACAAGATTTAAAAACCATTCTATGCAAATTTTTTTTTCACCAAATAAACTCAACAATAATTCGTCCATGTCTAAAAAATTTTTACCTCAAAAACACATATTCATAATGCCAAGAAATTTTAGAGGATGAAATCGACCTTATCATGAAGAGAGTTTTTCCACCAATTTATTCCCCTAACATATAAGTTTTTTAAAAAAAAAAAAAACAAATTATGAATCCATGGGGGATACTTAGAAAAAGAAAAAATAGTTTGAAGAAGAAGAAGAGATGGAAAAATGCTAGGGGAATAGGAAAGAACAATAAAATAAGAAAGAAAATAGAAGAATAAGACAAATAAGAAAAACAAACAAGAAAATCAAAGAAAAAGAAAACAAGAAGAAGAAGAAGACAACCTAAGAACAATTTGGGAAGAAAAGAAATAGGGTAAGGGAACAAATGAAATAAATAAAATCAAATAACATCAAATCAAATACAAAATAATTTTTTTAATAGCCTTCCGAAACGGAGCCGGTGCGGGTTGTGGGGCAAAGCCGGCGCCGGTTGCATTCTATTAGGGCTCCGGTTTTTCTTTTTTTTTTTTACTAAAAACTATCCCAATTGACTACTTGACCCCAATACATTGAAAACAAGAATTCCCATACTAAACCAAAAATAAAAAATTGTAAAGAAAGAAACAAATAATAAATTAATTCGTCTCCAAAATCGTGTTAGTTAAAGTCCAAACCTGAAAATAAAAAGAGTTAGTAGTGACTAAAAATTATATATGTAAAAATCAACAAATTAAAAAACAAAGATTACACGTATTCCATATTAACATGAGGTTAGTAAAATTAAATAAATAAATATACAATATATACAAACATACAAGACAAGGTAATTATTATGAACATGTATTTACCTATTTACATATTTACAACATATAATGAAATTAAAATACAATTATACAAACAACAAAATATGGCACCTTTTTGCAAAAAGAACAATAGTACAAATTTACATATTTACATATTTATATATTTACATATTTGCATATTTTCAAATTCACATGGCTAAATCAACAAAATCCAAGCTTTCTTGCAATTCTTCCCCGGCAACGACGCCAAAAACATGATGCGTTCAGACTAGCGTATAAAAATCTTACAAATCTAAGCACATTCCCAATCAAGTTCAAATTAAAACGTTAAACCCAAATCACACATATGAGCAAGCGTACTTATCATTAACTGAGCATAGGGCTAAAACAAGTGTCGATCCTCAAGGAACAAGTGGACATTAATTACCCTCCTTTCACTTTTTAACCTACTCGATAAAGTGAAAAACAAATAAAAAGAAAAATTGAAAAGAAAATAAAAATAAAAATATGTGTATGTATGTGTTAAGGATGTAGATTTATGTAACTCAAGCAATTGTTTAGAGAAACATGATCTTAAGGTACTTAACCATTATCATAACCAATCATTCTCGTAGCACCGTCAAGGATGAAGGTAGACTCACTTTGATGGTCAATCCATGAAATCACTATCTTCTAGATAAATTAGAATCACTTGGTCCGTCTCAACTAATTCATACAAAAGACGTATTAAACACAATCCTTAATTAAATTCCCTTGGTCTCGGCAAATTTAGCACATGAAATTAATTAATGAACCCTTGGTCTCGGAAGACGTCAATTAATCTTCAATTTCCAGTTCTTAAATAATCAACCCCCTTTGGTCCAACAAGTCAATTGCCAACAGAATATGAAATTAATAAATCAAAACACCCATCAACCCCCTTTGGTCCAACAAGTCAATGGATAGAATCAACGACTAATCTCGTAATAAGCATAAATAATTGAATACCAAGAATAATAACCAAATAATCAAAACTTCAAATTACTGTAGAAATCATGAATATCTGAAAAAAATGTTGAATTACAATAAAACAATTAACATATCATTTTTCAGAAAAAGAAAACAAAGAAAAAGAAAGAACTCATGACAAGCCTCCTTCTTCCTTTGAAGACCTTCTTGTACAACCCTTTTTGAACTATTAATCTCGAGAAAATATTGGTGATGCACTCAAAAATAAAGCTAAGTCTCTACAATGTGCACCTCCCTTTTCCAGGGTAAATTGGCCTTTATTTATAGGTTTACAAAGTTCCTAAAAGAATCCTAAGTAAAGAAGAAGTGATTACCTAAAGAAATCAAAAACAAAAAAGGAGTAAAAAAAACTAAAATAAAATCCTAAATAAAAACTAAAGAATTCCACCGCCTTAACTTTGACGGTAAGATTGAATTGGAGAATTTGGAAATCAAGTTGAATTCAATTTGGGCTTTGTTTTTGTCTTCTTGTGCTTGGAGAACTTCAATTCGTTTGAATTGGAATTTGTTAAAGTCGGCTTCAAATTTGGCCTTGAATACCACCGCTGCTTTTCTTTGTTGCATTGGCTCAATTGAACCACCGAATTTCCTTCTCCTTTGCAGTGTCGGCTCAATTGAGCCACTTGCCCTTTTGCTTCATCGACTCTAGTAAGCCACCAAATTCTGCTGCCTTTCTTCTTGCTGTTTATCGGCTAAATAGAGCCACGAAGCCCACCGAGATTTTACTGCTTCTTGTTCTTTTGTTTTTGTCTTTTGCAGCCACCATTGTTGACTTCTCCTTTACACCTTGGCCCCACCAAATTTCTGCTTTTCTTTGATTATTTGTTGCTGCTGTGTTTTGTCATGCTGTCAGCTGTATGTCTTTGTTTTGCTATCGAGCCTCCAAAGCCATGAAGCCACTCTCTCTAATTTTCAATTTCACTTGCAATTCTTCCTCTTCTCCTTCAATTCCTCCCTGTGCTGCCAGTAGCTAGCCGGCACTGGTTGTCCTTCACGGGAGTGACACCGCCTCTATTCTGTTCTGTGATATTTTTGTCTTATTTTAACCCCAAAATCTAAAATAATGTACAAAATACCTTTCCAAGGATAAAATCTCAAATATGAATAGTTATTTCACAAAATGTATCACAAAATAATATCAAATAACTAGGAGAAATATGACTAATTTAGGCCCTATCATACTCCCACACTCTTGAATCTTTACTTGTCCTCGAGTAAATATTTAGACAAAACCTTCTAATTAATTTATTTCTTTTCATATTCATCCATAACAAAGCCATAATTTCTTTCCAACTTCAGACACAAAATTGTCATTCATTCATCCTTTAAAAACCTTTGGAAACTATTATATTAAATCAAATAATCCCAAGGCCATCAAAGTTAAGCTAAACAAGCTTATATCTAGTACATAAAAATTATTCCATTCTTCAAGACAAAACATAGATAACATAAACCATACAAGCCAAGTCATTTAACCAATTCAAGCATTATAAACTCAAATTTACGAACTCGAGTTAGTGAAATAAGGAAAACACTTCACTCTTCTTTTTTTCTATGACTTTGGGAATTAATAGCCTCAAGTACATGGATTTCTCTTCACACACTGTATTGGCCCCCTTTACAATCATCACTCATCATTTTTTTCTAATAATTTTTCAATAATTTTTCTTTTCTTGGCTTTTTGCCTTCGGAATAGCCTCAAGAGAGTGCGCCGAATACACTTGCTACATCTCTCCATATTGACTCCCTTTTCAGCAAATGGTCTTCAAAGATAAAAACAATAAGACATTTTTTTTTTCTTTTTTCACTCAAATTGTTTTTCATATATATTTTCCAACTCACATCCCTTATTCAAAACTCAAAGTTAAGTAAATTCTAAATCCATAATACAAGAATTAATCAACAATTCTTCCCATATTTCATCATATCATCCATATTCAAACTTATAGACTAAAATAGAACTCAAATACCAAATATACCCAAGGTTAACTTAAATTCTCAAGACTTAGCAAAATTCAACTTAATACACAAGTTTACCTTTTTTAATAAAATCTTACCATACTGAATAACAAATCCATATCCAAAGTTAAAAAGGAAATCATATCTCCATTATAAACAAATAAAATCAATTTAACTCTTCAAATCTTTTTTTTTCCCAAAAAATTTCAACAATTCAAACATATATTTTCGAAAATCCATTGAAAATCACAAAGATGCACTTGAGAAAATGTTAAATCTCTCCCCCACACTGAAATTGGACATTGTCCTCAATGGCCTAAAATAGCACACTAATGCATAACCAAGGGACATAGAATGTCAAGAAGGAAAAGAAAATTATACTCCCCAAGGCAGATAAGCTCCAAGACATAAAATGTTCAGTCTTCAAGAAGTTGGAAGAATTATTGCCAGCAGACTTCAACCTACAAATAGAAAGATGAACACACAATTAAAGGAATAAGAGTAATTGAAAAAATAAACGAGGGAGATGAAAGATAGAAAATCAAAGCCTTTAACTCCCCGTCGAAGTAGAGCCGTCCTTGTCTCCAAATTGTCCAATAGCACCACCACAACCTCCAAAGGGCTCAAAAGATCCTCTTTGCAATTGGTTTTCATTTTAGTGAATAACTTTTCCAGATTTTTTATACTTAAGAAAAAAAAGAAGAATATCCAATATTGATAGCACAAGTACAATGTCAACCAATCTTCAATCGTTACAGCAAAATACCACAAGGGAGCTAAGATTTCCAGATTTGCAAAAATTTCAGAAAAAATACATAGCTCACTTGTTAGAAGCAATCACAAGATTTAAAAACCATTCTATGCAAATTTTTTTTTCACCAAATAAACTCAACAATAATTCGTCCATGTCTAAAAAAATTTTTCCTCAAAAACACATATGCATAATGCCAAGAAATTTTAGAGGATGAAATCGAGCTTATCATGAAGAGAGTTTTTCCACCAATGGATTCCCCCAACATATAAGTTTTTTTTTTAAAAACAAAACAAATTTTGAATCCATGGGGGATACTTAGAAGAAGAAAAAATAGTTTGAAGAAGAAGAAGGGGAACCGAAGATGAAGAGACGGAATAATGCTAGGGGAATAGGAAAGAACAATAAAATAAGAAAGAAAATAGAAGAATAAGACAAATAAGAAAATCAAACAAGAAAATCAAAGAAAAAGAAAACAAGAAGAAGAAGACAACCTAAGAACAATTTGGGAAGAAAAGAAATAGGGTAAGGGAACAAATGAAATAAATAAAATCAAATAACATCAAATCAAATTCAAAATATTTTTTTTAATTGCCTTCCAGAACGGAGCCGGTGCCGGTTGCGGGGCAAAGCTGGCGCCGGTTGCATTCTGTCTGGGCTCTGGTTTATTATTATTATTTTTTTACTAAAAACTATCCTAATTGACTACTTGACCCCAATACATTGAAAACAAGAATTCCCAGACTAAACCAAAAATAAAAAAATTGTAAAGAAAGAAACAATTAATAAATTAATTCGTCTCCAAAATCGTGTTAGTTAAAGTCCAAACCAGAAAATAAAAAGAGTTAGTAGTGACTAAAAATTATATAAGTAAAAATCAACAAATTAAAATACAAAGATTACACATATTCCATATTAACATGAGGTTAGTAAAATTGTATAAATAAATATACAATATATACAAACATACAAGACAAGGTAATTATTATGAACATGTATCTACCTATTTAAATATTTACAACATATCATGAAATTAAAATACAATTATACAAACAACAAAATATGGCACCTTTTTGCAAAAAGAACAATTGTACAAATTTACATATTTACATATTTATATATTTACATATTTGCATATTTACATATTCACAAGGTTAAATCAACAAAATCCAAGCTTTCTTGCAATTGTTCCCCGGCAACGGCGCCAAAAACTTGATGCGTTCAGACTTGCGTATAAAAATCTTACAAATCTAAGCACATTCCCAATCAAGTTCCAATTAAAACGTTAAACCCAAATCACACATATGAGCAAGCGTACTTATCATTAACTGAGCATAGGGCTAAAACAAGTGTCGATCCTCAAGGAACAAGTGGACATTAATTACGCTCCTTTCATTTTTTAGTAAAGTGAAAAACAAATAAAAAGAAAAATTGGAAAGAAAATAAAAATAAAAATATGTGTATGTCTGTGTTAAGGATGTAGATTTATGTAACTCAAGCAATTGTTTAGAGAAATATGATCTTAAGGAACTTAACCATTATCATAACCAATCATTCTCGTGGAACCGTGAAGGATGAAGGTAGACTCACTTTGATGGTCAATCCATGAAATCACTATCTTCTAGATAAATTAGAATCACTTGGTCCGTCTCAACTAATTCATACAAAAGACGCATTAAACACAATCCTTAATTAAATTCCCTCGGTCTCGGCGAATTTAGAACATGAAATTTATTAATGAACCCTTGGTCTCGGAAGACGTCAATTAAACTTCAATTACCAGTTCTTAAATAATCAACCCCCTTTGGTCCAACAAGTCAATTGCCAACAGAATATGAAATTAATAAATCAAAACACCCATAAACCCCCTTTAGTCCAACAAGTCAATGGATAGAATCAACTACTAATCTCGTAATAAGCATAAGTAATTGAATACCAAGAATAATAACCAAATAATCAAAACTTCAAATAACTCTAGAAATCATGAATATCTGAAAAAAATGTTGAATTACAATAAAACAATTAACATATCATTGTTCAGAAAAAGAAAACAAAGTAAAGGAAACAACTCATTTACAAGCCTCCTTCTTCTTCCTTTGAAGACCTTCTTGTACAACCTTCCTTGAACTATTAATCTCGAGAAAATATTGGTGATGCACTCAAAAATAAAGCTAAGTCCCTACATTGGGCACCTCCCTTTTCTAGGGTAAATTGGCCTTTATTTATAGGCTTACAAAGTTCCTAAAAGAATCCTAAGTAAAGAAGAAGTGATTACTTAAAGAAATCAAAAACAAAAAAGGAGTAAAAAAAAACTAAAATAAAATCCTAAATAAAAACTAATGAATTCCACCGCCTTGACTTTGACCGTAAGATTGAATTGGAGAATTTGGAAATCAAGTTGAATTCAATTTGGACTTTGTTTTTGTCTTCTTGTGCTTGGAGAACTTCAATTCGTTTGAATTGGAATTTGTTGAAGTCGGCTTCAAATTGATCCGTGAATACCACCGCTGCTTTTCTTTGTTGCATTGGCTCAATTGAGCCACCGAATTTCCTTCTCATTTGTAGTGTCGGCTTAATTGAGCCACTTGCCCTTTTGCTTCTTCGGCTCTAGTAAGCCACCAAATTCTGCTGCCTTTCTTCATGCTGTTTCTCGGCTAAATAGAGCCACGAAGCCCACCGAGATTTTGGTGCTTCTTGTTCTTTTGTTTTCGTCTTTTGCAGCCACCATTGTTGACTTCTCCTTTACACCTTGGCCCAATCGAATTTCTGATTTTCTTTGATTAATTGTTGCTGCTGTCTTTTGTCATGCTGTCGGCTGTATGTCTTTGTTTTCCTATCGAGCCTCCAAAGCCATGAAGCCACTCTCTCTAATTTTCAATTTCAATTGCAATTCGTCCTCTGCTCCTTCAATTACTCCCTGTGCTGCCAGTAGCTAGCCGGTGCCGGCTGTCCTTCTCAGGAGTGGCGCCGCTTCTGTTCTGTTCTGTGATATTTTTGTCTTATTTTAACCCCAAAATCTAAAATAAAGTATAACAAAGCCTTGAATCTTTATTTGTCCTCGAGTAAATATTTAGACAAAACCTTCTAATTAATTTATTTCATTTCATATTCATCCATAACAAAGCCATAATTTCTTTCCAACTTCAGACACAAAATTGGCATTCATTCATCCTTTAAAAACCTTTGGAAACTCATATATCAAATAAAATAATCCCAAGGCCATCAAAGTTAAGTTAAACAAGCTTATATCTAGTACAAAAAAATTATTCCATTCTTCAAGCAAAAACACAGATAACATAAACCATACAAGCTAAGTCATTTAACCAATTCAAGCATGATAAACTCAAATTTACGAACTCGAGTTAGTGAAATAAGGAAAACACTTCACTCTTCTTTTTTCTATGACTTTGGGAATTAATAGCCTCAAGTACATGTATTTCTCTTCACACACTGTATTGGCCCCTTTTACAATCATCACTCATCATTCTTTTTCTAATAATTTCTCAATAATTTTTCTTTTCTTGTCTTTTTGCCTTCGGAATAGCCTCAAGAGAGTGCGCCGAATACACTTGCTACATCTCTCCATAATCACTCCCTTTTCAGCAAAAGGTCTTCAAAGTTAAAAACAATAAGACATTTTTTTTTCTTTTTTCACTCAAATTATTTTTCATATATATTTTCCAACTCACATCCGTAATTCAAAACTCAAAGTTAAGTAAATCCTAAATCCATAATACAAGAATTAATCAACAATTCTTCCTATATTTCATCATATCATCCATATTCAAACTCATAGAATAAAATAGAACTCAAATACCAAATATACCCAAGGTTAACTTAAATTCTCAAGACTTAGCAAAATTCAACTTAATACACAAGTTTACCTTTTTTAATAAAATCTTACCATACTGAATAAAAAATCCATATCCGAAGTTAAAAAGGAAATCATATCTCCATTATAAACAAATAAAATCAATTTAACTCTTCAAATCGTTTTTTTTCCCAAAAAAATTTCAACAATTCAAACATATATTTTTGAAAATCCATTGAAAATCACAAAGATGCACTTGAGAAAATGTTAAATCTCTCCCCCACACTGAAATTGGACATTGTCCTCAATTGCCTAAAATTGCACACTAATGCATAACCAAGGGACATAGAATGTCAAGAAGGAAAAGAAAATTATACTCCCCAAGGCAGATAAGCTCCAAGATATAAAATGTTCAGTCTTCAAGAAGTTGGAAGAATTATTGCCAGCAGACTTCAGCCTACAAATAGAAAGATGAACACACAATTAAAGGAATATGAGTAATTGAAAAAATAAACGAGGGAGATGAAAGATAGAAAATCAAAGCCTTTAACTCCCCATCGAAGTAGAGCCATCCTTGTCTCCAAATTGTCCAATAGCACCACCACAACCTCCAAAGGGCTCAAAAGATCCTCTTTGCAATTGGTTTTCATTTTTGTGAATAACTTTTCCAGATTTTTTATACTTAAGAAAAACAACAAGAATATCCAACATAGATAGCACAAGTACAATGTCAACCAATCTTCAATCGTTACAGCAAAATTCCACAAGGGGGCTAAGATTTCCAGATTTGCAAAAATTTCAGAAAAAATACATGGCTCACTTGTTAGAAGCAATCACAAGATTTTAAAACCATTCTATGCAAATTTTTTCTTCACCAAATAAACTCAACAATAATTCGTCCATGTCTAAAAAATTTTTTCCTCAAAAACACATATGCATAATGCCAAGAAATTTTAGAGGATGAAATCGAGCTTATCATGAAGAGAGTTTTTCCACCAATGGATTCCCCCAACATATAAGTTTTTTTTTTAAAAAAAAAAACAAATTTTGAATCCATGGGGGATACTTAGAAGAAGAAAAAATAGTTTGAAGAAGAAGAAGGGGAACCGAAGATGAAGAGACGGAATAATGCTAGGGGAATAGGAAAGAACAATAAAATAAGAAAGAAAATAGAAGAATAAGACAAATAAGAAAAACAAACAAGAAAATCAAATAAAAAGAAAACAAGAAGAAGAAGACAACCTAAGAACAATTTGGGAAGAAAAGAAATAGGGGTAAGGGAACAAATGAAATAAATAAAATCAAATAACATCAAATCAAATACAAAATAATTTTTTCAATAGCCTTCCAGAACGGAGCCGGTGCTGGTTGCGGGGCAAAGTCGGCGCCGGTTGCATCCTGTCTGGGCTCTGGTTTTTTTTTTTTTTTAATACTAAAATCTCTCCTAATTGACTACTTGACCCCAATACATTGAAAACAAGAATTCCCAGACTAAACGAAAAATTAAAAATTGTAAAGAAAGAAACAAATAATAAATTAATTCGTCTCCAAAATCGTGTTAGTTAAAGTCCAAACCTGAAAATAAAAAGAGTTAGTAGTGACTCAAAATTACATATGCAAAAATCAACAAATTAAAATACAAAGATTACACATATTCCATATTAACATGGTGTTAGTAAAATTAAATAAATAAATATACAATATATACAAACATACAAGACAAGTTAATTATTATGAACATGTATCTACCTATTTACATATTTACAACATATAACGAAATTAAAATACAATTATACAAACAACAAAATATAGCACCTTTTTGCAAAAAGAACAATTGTAAAAATTAACATATTTACATATTTATATATTTACATATTTGTATAATTACATATTCACAAGGTTAAATCAACAAAATCCAAGCTTTCTTGCAATTGTTCCCCGGCAACGGCGCCAAAAACATGATGCGTTCAGACTTGCGTATAAAAATCTTACAAAACTAAGCACATTCCCAATCAAGTTCCAATTAAAACGTTAAACCCAAATCACACATATGAGCAAGCATACTTATCATTAACTGAGCATAGAGCTAAAACAATTGTCGATCCTCAAGGAACAAGTGGACATTAATTACCCTCCTTTCATTTTTTAACCGACTCGATAAAGTGAAAAAAAAATAAAAATTAAAATTGAAAAGAAAATAAAAATAAAAATATGTGTGTGTCTGTGTCAAGGATGTAGATTTACGTAACTCAAGCCATTGTTTAGAGAAACATGATCTTATTGAACTTAACCATTATCATAACCAATCATTCTCGTGGCACCGTGAAGGATGAAGGTAAACTCACTTTGACTTTGGGAATTAATAGCCTCAAGTGCATGGATTTCTCTTCACACACCGTATTGGCCCCCTTTACAATCATCACTCATCATTTTTTTCTAATAAATTTTCAATAATTTTTCTTTTCTTGCCTTTTTGCCTTCGGGATTGCCTTAAGAGAGTGCCTCGAATACACTTGCTACTTCTCTCCATATTGACTCCCTTTTCAGCTAAAGGTCTTCAAAGATAAAAACAATAGGACATTTTTTTTTCATTTTTCACTCAATTTTTTTTTTCATATATATTTTCCAACTCACATCCCTTATTCAAAACTCAAAGTTAAGTAAATTCTAAATCCATAATACAAGAATTAATCAACAATTCCTCCCATATTTCATCATATCATCCATATTCAAACTCAAAGAATAAAATAGAACTCAAATACCAAATATACCCAAGGTTAACTTAAATTCTCAAGACTTAGCAAAATTCAACTTAATACACAAGTTTACCTTTTTTAATAAAATCTTACCATACTGAATAACAAATCCATATCCGAAGTTAAAAAGGAAATCATATCTCCATTATAAACAAATAAAATCAATTTAACTCTTCCAATCATTTTTTTTCCCAAAAAAATTTCAACAATTCAAAACAATTCAAACATATATTTTTGAAAATCCATTGAAAATCACAACGATGCACTTGAGAAAATGTTAAATCTCTCCCCCACACTGAAATTGGACATTGTCCTCAATTGCCTAAAATTGCACACTAATGCATAACCAAGGGACATAGAATGTCAAGAAGGAAAAGAAAATTATACTCCTCAAGGCAGATTAGCTCCAAGATATAAAATGTTCAGTCTTCAAGAAGTTGGAAGAATTATTGCCAGCAGACTTCAACCTACAAATAGAAAGATGAACACACAATTAAAGGCATATGAGTAATTGAAATAATAAACGAGGGAGATGAAAGATTGAAAATCAAAGCCTTTAACTCCCCATCAAAGTAGAGCCCTCATTGTCTCCAAATTGTCCAATAGCACCACCACAACCTCCAAATGGCTCACAGGATCCTCTTTGCAATTGGTTCTTGTTTAAGTGAAGAACTTTTCCAAATTTTTTATACTTAACAAAAACAAGAAGAATATCCAACATAGATAGCATATGTACAATGTCAACCAATCTTCAATCGTTACAGCAAAATACCACAAGGGGGCTAAGATTTTCAGATTTGAAAAAATTTCAGATAAAATACATAGCTCACTTGTCAGAAGCAATTACAAGATTTAAAAACCATTCTATGCAATTTTTTTTTTCACTAAATAAAGTCAGCAACTATTCGCCCATGTCTAAAAAAATTTTTCCTCAAAAACACATATGCATAATGCCAAGAAATTTTAGAGGATGAAATCGAGCTTATCATGAAGAGAGTTTTTCCACCAATGTATTCCCCTAACGTATAAGTTTTTTTTTTTTTAAAATAAATTTTGATTCCATGGGGGATACTTAGAAGAAGAAAAAATAGTTTGAAGAAGAAGAAGGGGAACCGAAGATGAAGAGACGGAATAATGCTAGGGGAATAGGAAAGAACAATAAAATAAGAAAGAAAAATAGAAAATAAGACAAATATGAAAAACAAACAATAAAATCAAAGAAAAAGAAAACAAGAAGAAGATGACAACCTAAGAACAATTTGGGAAGAAAAGAAATAGGGTAAGGGAACAATTGAAATAAATAAAATCAAATCAAATAAAATGAAATAAAAAATATTTATTTTTAATAGCCTTCCAGAATGGAGCCGGCACCGGTTCCATTCTGTCTGGGCTCTGGTTTTTTTTTTATTTATTATTACTAAAAACTATCCTAATGGACTACTTAACCCCAATACATTGAAAACAAGAATTCCTAGACTAAACCAAAAATAAAAAATTGTAAAGAAAGATACAAATAATAAATTAATCCGTCTCCAATATCGTGTAAGTAAAAGTCCAAACCTGAAAATAAAAAGAGTTAGTAGTGACTCAAAATTTTATATGTAAAAATTAACAAATTAAAATAAAAAGATTACACATATTCCATATTAACATGAGGTTAGTAAAAATAAATAAATAAATATACAATATATACAAACATACAAGACAAGTTAATTATTATGAACATGTATCTACCTATTTACATATTTACAACATATAATGAAATTAAAATACAATTATACAAAACAATAAAATATTTTCATATTTACATATTTACATATTTATATATTTACATGTTTGCATATTAACATATTCATATGGTTAAATCAACAAAATCGAAGCTTTCATGCTATTGTTCCCCAGCAACGGCGCCAAAAACTTGATGCGTTCAAACTTGGGTATAAAAATCATACAAATCTAAGAACATTCCCAATCAAGTTCAAATTAAAACGTTAAACCCAAATCACACATATGAGCAAGCGTATTTTTCATTAACTGAGCATAGGGCTAAAACAAGTGTCGATCCTCAAGGAACAAGTAGACATTAATTACCCTCTTTTCATTGTTTAACTGACTCGATAAAGTGAAAAATAAATAAAGAGAAAAATTGAAAAGAAAATAAAAATAAAAATATGTGTATGTCTGTGTCAAGGATGTAGATTTATGTAACTCAAGCCATTGTTTAGACAAACATGATCTTAAAGATCTTAACCATTATCATAACCAATCATTCTCATGGCACCGTGAAGGATGAAGGTAAACTCACTTTGATGGTCAATCCATGAAAGCACTATCTTCTAGATAAATTAGAATCACTTGGTCCATCTCAACTAATTCATACAAAAGACGCATTAAACACAATCCTTAATTCAATTCCCTTGGTCTCAGCGAATTTAGAACATGAAATTAATTAATGAACCCTTGGCCTCGGAAGACATCAATTAATCTTCATTTACCAATTCTTAAACAATCAACCCCTTTTGGTCCAGCAAGTCAATTGCCAACAGAATATGAAATTAATAAATCAAAACACCCATCAACCCCCTTTGGTCCAGCAAGTCAATGGATAGAATCAACTACTAATCTCGTAATAAGCATAAGTAATTGAATACCAAGAAAAATAACCAAATAATTAAAAGTTCAAATAACTCTAGAAATCATGAATATCTAAATAAATGTTGAATTACAATAAAATAATTAACATATCATTGTTCAGAAAAAGTAAAAGAAAGAACTCATAGACAAGCATCCTTCTTCTTCCTTTGAAAACCTTCTTGTACAACCTTCCTTGAACTATTAATCTCAAGAAAATATTGGTGATGCACTCAAAAATAAATCTATGTCCCTACATTGTGCACCTCCCTTTTTTCAGGGTAAATTGGCCATTATTTATAGGCTTACAAAGTTCCTAAAAGAATCCTAGAAGTGATTACCTAAAGAAATCAATAACCAAAAAGTAGTAATAAAAACAAAAATAAAATCCTAAATAAAACCTAAAGAATTCCACCGCCTTGACTTTGACCGTAAGATTGAATTGGAGAATTTGGAAATCATGTTGAATTCAATTTGGACTTTGTTTTTGTCTTCTTGTGCTTGGAGAACTTCAATTCGTTTGAATTGGAATTTGTTGAAGTCAGATTCAAATTGAGCCGTGAATACCACCGCTGCTTTTCTTTGTTGCATTGGCTCAATTGAGCCACCGAATTTCCTTCTCCTTTGTAGTGTCGGATCAATTGAGCCACTTGCCCTTTTGTTTCATCGGCTCTAGTAATCCACCAAATTCTGCTGCCTTTCTTCATGCTGTTTATCGGCTAAATGGAGCCTCCAAGCCCACCGAGATTTTGCTGCTTCTTGTTCTTTTGTTTTTGTCTTTTGCAGCCACCATTGTTGACTTCTCTTTTACATCTTGGCCCCACTGAATTTCTGCATTTCTTTGATTAATTGTTGCTGTTGTCTTTTATCTTGCTGTCGGCTGTATGTCTTTGTTTTGCTGTCGAACCACCAAAGCCATGAAGCCACTCTCTTTAATTTCCAATTTCACTTGCAATTTGTCCTCTGCTCCTTCAATTCCTCCCTGTGCTGCCGGTAGCTAGCCAGCATCGGCTGTCCTTCTCCGGAGTGGCGCCGCCTCTATTCTGTTAGTGATATTTTTGTCTTATTTTAACCCCAAAATCTAAAATAATGTACAAAATACCTTTCCAAGGGTAAAATCTCAAATATGAAGGAATTTGACTAGTTATTTCACAAAATAATAACAAATAACTAGGAAAAATATGATTAATTTAGACCCTATCATACTCCCCCACTCTTGAATCCTTACTTGTCCTCAAGTAAATATTTAGACAAAACCTTCTAATTAATTTATTTCTTTTCATATTCATCCATAACAAAGCCATAATTTCTTTCCAACTTCAAACACAAAATTGTCATTCATTCATCCTTTAAAAACCTTTGGAAACTCATATATTAAATCAAATAATCCCAGGGCCATCAAAGTTAAGCTAAACAAGCTTATATCTAGTACATAAAAATTATTCCTCTCTTCAAGCAAAAACATAGATAACATAAACTATACAAGTCAAGTTATTTAACTAATTCAAGCATTATAAACTCAATTTTACGAACTCGAGTTAGTGAAATAAGGAAAACACTCCACTCTTCTTTTTTTTTTCTATGACTTTGGGAATTAATAGCCTCAAGTGCATGGATTTCTCTTCACACACCGTATTGGCCCCCTTTACAATCATCACTTATCATTTTTTTTCTAATAATTTTTCAATAATTTTTCTTTTCTTGCCTTTTTACCTTAGGGATACCCTCAAGAGAATGCTCCAAATACACTTGCTACTTCTCTCCATATTGACTCCCTTTTCAGCAAAAGGTCTTCAAAGATAAAAACAGTAAGACATTTTTTTTCTTTTTGCACTCCAATTTTTTTTCATATATATTTTCCAACTCACATCCCTTATTCAAAACTCAAAGTTCAGTAAATTCTAAATCCATAATACAAGAATTAATCAACAACTCTTCCCATATTTCATCATATCATCCATATTCAAGCTCAGAGAATAAAATAGAACTCAAATACCAAATATACCCAAGGTTAACTTAAATTATCAAGACTTAGTAAAATTCAACTTAATACATAAGTTTACCTTTTTTAATAAAATCATACCATACTGAATAACAAATCCATATCCAAAGTTAAAAAGGAAATCATATCTCCATTATAAACAATTCAAACATATATCTTTGAAAACCAATTAAAAATCACAAAGATGCATTTGGGAAAATGTTAAATCTCTCCCCCACACTTAAATTGGACATTGGCCTCAATGGCCTAAAATAGCACACTAAAGCATAACCAAGGGACAAAGAATGTCAAGACAGAAAAGAAAATTATACTCCCCAAGGCAGATTAGCTCCAAGATATAAAATGTTTAGTCTTCAAGAAGTTGGAAGAATTATTGCGAGTAGACTTCAACCTACAAATAGAAAGATGAACACACAATTAAAAGCATATGAGTAATTGAAAAAAAGAAAACGAGGGAGATGAAAGATAGAAAATCAAAGCCATTAACACCCCCTCGAAGTAGAGCCCTCCTTGTCTCCAAATTGTCCAATAGCACCACCACAACCTCCAAAGGGCTCACAAGATCCTCTTTGCAATTGGTTCTCGTTTTAGTGAATAACTTTTCCAGATTTTTTATACTTAAGAAAAACAAGAAGAATATCCAACATAGATAGCACAAGTACAATGTTAACCAATCGTCAATCGTTACAGCAAAATACCACAAGGGGGCTAAGATTTCCAGATTTGCAAAAATTTCAGAAAAAATACATAGCTCACTTGTTAGAAGCAATCACAAGATTTTAAAACCATTCTATGCAAATTTTTTTTTTCACCAAATAAACTCAACAATGATTCATCCATGTCTAAAAATTTTTTTTCTCAAAAATACATATGCATAATGCCAAGAAATTTTAGGGGAAGAAATCGAGCTTATCTTGAGAAGATTTTTTCCACCAATGTATTCCCCCAACGTATATGTTTTTTTTAAAAAAAATAAATTTTGAATCTATGGGGGATACTTAGAAGAAGAAAAAATAGTTTGAAGAAGAAGAAGGGGAACCGAAGATGAAGAGATGGAATAATGCTAGGGAATAGGAAAGAACAATAAAATAAGAACAAAAAATAGAAGAATAAGACAAATAAGAAAAACAAACAAGAAAATCAAAGAAAAAGAAAACAAGAAGAAGAAGACAACCTAAGAACAATTTGGGAAGAAAAGAAATAGGGTAAGGGAACAAATGAAATAAATCAAATCAAATCAAATAAAATCAAATAAAAGATATATATTCTTAATAGCCTTCCAGAACGGAGCCGGCACAGGTTCCATTCTGTCTAGGCTCTGGTTTTTTTTTTTTTATTACTAAAAACTATCCTAATTGACTACTTGACCCCAATACATTGAAAACAAGAATTCCTAGACTAAACCAAAAATAAAAAATTGTAAAGAAAGAAACAAATAATAAATTAATTCGTCTCCAAAATCATGTTAGTTAAAGTCCAAACCTAAAAATAAAAAGACTTAGCAGTGACTCAAAATTATATATGTAAAAATCAACAAATTAAAATACATAGATTACACATATTCCATATTAACATGAGGTTAGTAAAAATAAATAAATAAATATACAATATATACAAACATACAAGACAAGTTAATTATTATGAACATTTATCTACCTATTTACATATTTACAACATATAATGAAATTAAAATACAATTATACAAACAACAAAATATGGCACCTTTCTTGCAAAAAGAACAATTATACTAATTTACATGTTTACATATTTATATATGTACATATTTGCATATTTACATATTCACATGGTTAAATCTACAAAATCCAAGCTTTCATGCTATTGTTCCCCGGCAACGGCGCCAAAAACTTGATGCGTTCATACTAATCATACTAATCTAAGCGCATTCCCAATCAAGTTCAAATTAAAACGTTAAACCCAAATCACACATAAGAGCAAGCGTACTTGTCATTAACTGAGCATAGGGCTAAAACAAGTGTCGATCCTCAAGGAACAAGTAGACATTAATTACCCCCTTTCATTTTTTAACCGACTTGATAAAGTGAAAAACAAATAAAAAGGAAAATTGAAAAGAAAATAAAAATAAAAATATGTGTATGTCTGTGTCAAAGATGTAGATTTATGTAACTCAAACCATTGTTTAGACAAACATGATCTTAAAGAACTTAACCATTATCATAACCAATCATTCTCGTGGCACCACGAAGGATGAAGGTAGACTCACTTTGATGGTCAATCCATGAAATCACTATCTTCTAGATAAATTAGAATCATTTGGTCCGTCTCGACTAATTCATCCAAAAGACGCATTAAACACAATCCTTAATTAAATTCCCTTGGTCTCGGTGAATTTAGAACATGAAATTAATTAATGAACCCTTGCTCTTGGAAGACATCAATTAATCTTCAATTACCAGTTCTTAAACAATCAACCCCCTTTGGTCCAACAAGTCAATTGCCAACAGAATATGAAATTAATAAATCAAAACACCCATCAACCCCCTTTGGTCCAGCAAGTCAATGGATAGAATCAACTACTAATCTCGTAATAAGCATAAGTAATTGAATACCAAGAATAATAACCAAATAATTAAAAGTTCAAATAACTCTAGAAATCATGAATATCTAAAACAATGTTGAATTACAATAAAAAAATTAACATATCATTGTTCAAA
The DNA here is from genome assembly GCA_026120185.1 of Voacanga thouarsii. Lineage (NCBI taxonomy): Eukaryota > Viridiplantae > Streptophyta > Magnoliopsida > Gentianales > Apocynaceae > Voacanga > Voacanga thouarsii. The sequence continues at coordinate 2,123,382 of JANUWF010001135.1, forward strand.
AAGAGAAAACAAAGTAAAAGAAAGACCTCATAGACAAGCCTCCTTCTTCTTCCTTTGAAGACCTTCTTGTACAACCCTCCTTGAACTATTAATCTCGAGAAAATATTAGTGATGCACTCAAAAATAAATCTATGTCCCTACATTGTGCACCTCCCTTTTCCAAGGTAAATTGGCCTTTATTTATAGGCTTACAAAGTTCCTAAAAGAATCCTAAGTAAAGAAGAAGTAATTACCTAAAGAAATCAAAAACCAAAAAGGAGTATTAAAAACTAAAATAAAATCCTAAATAAAACCTAATGAATTCCACCGCCTTGACTTTGACCGTAAGATTGAATTGGAGAATTTGGAAATCTTGTTGAATTCAATTTGGACTTTGTTTTTATCTTCTTGTGCTTGGAGAACTTCAATTCGTTTGAATTGGAATTTGTTGAAGTCGGCTTCATATTGAGCCGTGAATACCACCCTGCTTTTCTTTGTTGCATTGGCTCAATTGAGCCACAGAATTTCCTTCTCCTTTGTAGTGTCAGCTCAATTGAGCCACTTGCCCTTTTGTTTCGTCGCCTCTAGTAAGCCACCAAATTCTGCTGCGTTTCTTCATGTTGTTTATTGTCTAAATAGTGCCACCAAGCCCACCGAGATTTTGCTGCTTCTTGTTCTTTTGTTTTTGTCTTTTGCAGCCACCATTGTTGACTTCTCCTTTACACCTTGGCCCCACCGAATTTCTGCTTTTCTTTGATTAATTGTTGCTGTTGTCTTTTGTCATGCTGTCGGCTGTATGTCTTTGTTTTGCTATCGAGCCTCCAAAGCCATGAAGCCACTCTCTCTAATTTTCAATTTCACTTGCAATTCATCCTCTACTCCTTCAATTCCTCCCTGTGCTGCCAGTAGCTAGCCGGCGTCGGCTTTTCTTCTCGGGAGTGGCACCGCCTCTGTTATGTTCTGTGATATTTTTGTCTTATTTTACCCCTATAATCTAAAATAATGTACAAAATACCTTTCCAAGGGTAAAATCTCAAATATGAAGGAATATGACTTGTTATTTCACAAAATGTATCACAAAATAATATCAAATACCTAGGAAAAAATATGACTATTTTAGGCCATATTAGGCTTTTGAAAACATGACAATGAATCACTTAGCACATATCATAATTAATTTTCATCTTTGTCTCATGAAAGATTTAAAATAGACTCACTTCATTTGCAATTCATAGAATCACTATCGTCTAGTTAAATTAGTGAACATATTATGTGTCAACAAATTTACCCAAAAGATGCACTAAAATCAATTCTCCTATCAACCCCTATATTCTTGGTGATTTGAAAATATGAAATTAGTCAATGAATCTACATTCTAGCAAACATCAACCAACCTTTGATTACCTTAGTCCTTAACAATTAAACCCTTTTTAAAGCAAGTTAAGAGATAAGAAATATGAAATCAATTTTTTGAAGTCATTACCAACCCTTTTTTTTTAAGTAAGTTAATAACAAAAATCAATCAACTAACTCCGTAAGAAATACAAGTTATCAAATCCCACGATAAATAATAAATTGATCGAAATACTAAATTTACTCAAAAAATCATGAATCCCAAAAATAATGTTAAATAATAATAGAAATATTAATTACATCATTACTCTAGAAAAAGAAAACAAAGGTAAAAGAAAAGAAATCATAGATGAGCCTCCTTTTTCTCGCTTGAAGACTCTGTTGAACAATGCTCCTTGATTTGATGAATTCCTCCTTTAATGAGTGATTTTCTGATTTGATCCTTGAATTCACTACTTTTTCCTAGTGTTTTCCTTGTTTTTATAGGCTTCTTTTATGCTAAAATTCACTACTCAAGAAGTCTTGGCCGAGTAGGATTCGAAAAATACCAAAATCCTTTAGAAGATACCATATTCGTGCACAGGATTTTAGTGTCCAGAGCGGACTTGGTGCCGGGTCCCATCGACCCACCTGGTGCCAAATGTGTTTTGTTCTTGTCTTGAATTTTGCTTTGTTTTTATTTGTTCTTCCCTATTGGAGCTGCAGCCTAGTGCCTTAGCTGGACCTGGCGCTAAGTGCATTCTGGAAACTTTCACTTTTTGCTCCCATATCAGCTCAATTCTGCACAAATTTACCAAAATCACTTTCCACAAGAAAAATGTCAAATAGGAAGGAACATGGCTAGTTATTACATCAAAAGTATCTCAATTTAATCTCAAATAACTATGAAAATAGTGATGATTTTAGCCCCTATCAATTCCCCCATATTAGAACTTTTGCTTGTCCTCAGGCAAAAACACTTAAGCCAAAAAAATCATCAAGAAAACACAAACTCTTTCTTATTCCAAAAATTTAAAACATAACAAGCATTATCACTTCCCTTCAAACTTAGATAAAACTCTTGCCATTCATCAAACCCTTTGAAAATAATTAAAACTTTAAAACATTTAACAAGACATCACAAGACTCTTGAAGTCAAATTAATCATGTTTATACCTTAACCTAAAAAAAATATTTCACCTTTCAAGTAAGAATGTAGATAACATGAATCACAAAAGTCAAGCCATCTACCAAGTCAAGCATTATATATCCAAAAATTGCACAACTCGAGTCATGATGTAAGGACAGCACTCCAAAAATTTTTTCTCTCAATTTTTTCAATAACTTAGGGAATTGATAGCCTCAAATGCATGGATTTCTCTTCACATACCATATTGGCCCCCTTGTAGTCAGCACTCATCATTTTTTTCCAACATCTTTCCTCTCTTTCAGTTTTGCTTAATTATTGGCCCCCATCCAATAATTAAGCAAAAATAATATTTTCTCATCTTCAAAGATGAAACAACAAATAACTTATTTTTCTCTCACAAATATTTTCCACACTGTTCCACAATCTTGCCTCCTAAAGATCATTTATCTTCTCACATTCCTTATCACAACTCAAAGCTAAGCAAAGTTTAAACCCATAATACAAGAGTTAGCCAACAAATGTTTCCCCACATTCATTATATTCTCTATATTCAAACTAGATAAGTCAAATAATACTCAAACACCAATGCATAAACAAGATTAATGCAAATTCTCAAGTCTTGAAAAATATCCTATCCAATAAACAATTTCATAAAAATCCACCTACTGAATGACAAAAATTCATATCCAAGTAAGACAAAGAATTATAGCCTTGCTAAACAATGAAAACCACAAAAAAAAAAAAAAAAAATCACACAAAAATGATATGGAAAATATTTCAATACCTAAACTCTCCCCCCACACGTAAATGGGACATTATCCTCAATGGCAAAAAATACAACAATGAAAGTAAAACCACCAAGACCAAAATAACTAAAGAGGATGAATGAAGAGACGAAAATATTTCCATTACACATTAGGACTAACATGTGTGAATCCACCACAAGGAGTAGTCATTGGAGGAGTCACAAGCGTACCTAACTCAAAAGAAACAAATAAGAAAGAAAAAGAAAAAACATAAATCTAGAGAAAGACAAAGAAAAGCAAGGAAACAAAAAGAAAAAAAAAGACAAGAATTAAAAAGAAATCTGGAAGAAGAATCATGGATCATAGAGAAAAAATATCCACACGATCCAAGGTGTCAAAAGTCTCACCAAAATAATGCTTCACCCTATTTCTATTGACTTTGAAAGTACCACTAACCGGGTGAAAGACTTTAAGATTACCAAAAGGAAAAACCTCAGTCACCACATGCAGTCCCAACCATCTTGATTTCAACTTACCTGAAAGAGTCGCAAGTGAAAATTAAACAACAACACTTGATCACCTTCTTTAAACTCCTGGGATTGAGCAATATTTTTATCATGCCATTGTTTTACCCACTTTTTGTAGAGTAGAGAATTATCATATGCAGCCAGGCGCAATTTGTCTAATGCATTCAAGTAGAGTAACCTAGATTGCCCAGCAAGCTCAAGATCAAAATTAACAAGTTTGAGAGCCCAATAAGCTTTGTGTTCAATTTCCATAGGTAAATGACAAGATTTCCCATAGACCAATCGATAAGGGGTAGTACCAATGTGAGTTTTGAAAGCAGTCCTACAAGCCAAAAAATATATCATCTAGCTTCAACCTCCAATCCTTTCTTGTATGATTAACCACTTTTTCTAAAAAAAATTTTAATTCCCTATTAGCCACCTCAACATGGCCACTTGTTTGAGGGTGATAAAGAGTAGCAAACTTATGAGTAACCCCTAAATATTTTGAGAACTTTGTTTAATTGGGTATTACAAAAGTCAATTCCTCTATCACTAATGAGTAGCTTAGGTACACCAAAACGGGTAAAAAGATTTTTAAGAAATTTAACTACAACCCGAGCATTATTAGTAGGCAAGGCTTGCGCTTCAACCCACTTAGATACATACTCAACTACAACTAAGATGTATTTGTTACCTAAAGAACTGGGAAAAAGGCCCATAAAATTAATTCCCCAACAATAAAAAAGTGTGCAAATTTTGCAATGGCATTTCATTAGATTTAGAAATATTACTGTATGTTGACACATATCACTATTTTGAACAAACCTGTGAGAATCCTTAAAAAGTGTTGGCCAATAAGATCCGAACTCAAAAACTTTTCTTACAATGTTGTTAGCTTGGTGGTGGCCTCCCACGGATCCTTTGTGAAAGTGTTTCAATATATATGCACTTTCCATGGAATTCCCATCTTCAAATGATTTGATCCGCACAACACCGAAACATATAGGGATCTTCCCAAAAGTAATGCTTTACTTCGAGGAGGAATTTTTTCTTTTGTTGTGCAATGAAATCTTCCAAAATAATTCCTGCAACCAAGTAGTAAGCAAAATCCGCATACCAAGGTGTTTGAGAAACCTCACTATTGATGAGTAAAAGTTGTTCATGCTTGGTTAGTAGGTATTTAAAGGCAGAATAATCCATATACACAATAACTTTGGACAAAACAAGATAAAAATGGAATTTATCAAAAGCAAACGCTATTGCAAGCAATTCTTTCTCACGTTGTAGTGTAATTCTTTTGTGCTTCCGTAAGCATTTTTCTTGTATAGTAGATTGGTTGAAAATGCTTATTTCTCCTTTATCTAAGCACCGCACGTACGACATAATCACTTGCATCACACATTAATTCAAAAGGAAGAGACCAATCCGGTGCAATTAAAATAGGAGAATTTATCAATTTCTTTTTAAGCACATTGAAAGCATTGAGACATTTTTCATCAAAATCCAAAAGAACATCCTTTTCAAGTAATGAGGTAAGAGGTTTAGAAATTTTATAGAAATCTAAGATAAATCTCCTATAAAAACCTATATAACTAAGAAAGTTTCGAATAGCCTTCATGGAAGTGGGAGGAGGGAGTTTCTCAATTACCTCAATTTTTACCCTATCAACCTTTATACCTTTCCTTGAAATCTTGTGTCCCAATACAATACCTTCATGCACCATGAAGTGACATTTTTCCCAATTAAGCACAAGGTTAGTCTCTTCACACCTTTGAAGAACCTTTTCCAAATTAGCCAAACACAAGTCAAATCACTAAAAATAGAAAAATTATCCTTAAATACCTCTATGATATCTCCCACAAGTCCTTCAAAAATAGCCATCATACATTTTTGAAAAGTTTTGGGTCCATTGCAAAGACCAAAAGGCATACAACGATGTGCAAAAGTACCAAAAAGGTTTGTAAATGTGGTTTTCTCTTGATCTTCTGGTGTTACAAGAATTTGAAAGTGACTGGAAAAGCTATCTAAAAAATAATTAAACTCATGTTTGGGTAATCTTTCTAATATTTGATCAATGAAGGGAAGAGGAAAATGGTCGTTCTTAGTTGCCTCATTTAACTTCCTATAATCAATGCAAACCCTCCAACTAGTTACCAATCTCATTAGGATCAACTTATTTTTTTCATTTGGGCTCACAGTCATTTCTCCCTTCCTTGGTACCACTTGTGTAGGACTCACCCAAATACTATAAGAAATAGGGTAAATGATGCCGGAATCTAAGAGTTTAATCACCTGACCTTTTACCACATCACTCATATTTGGGTTCAACCTACATTCGGGTTGCACTATGAGTTTGGATCCTTCTTCTAACACGATTTTGTGAGTGCAAAAGGAAGGGCTAATTCTCTTAATGTCTATGATTTTCCATGCAATAGCTCCATTATATTTTCCCAATAGACTTACCAATGTAGTCTTTTGATCACAAGTGAGGTCTTTTGATATTATCACTAACAATTTTTATTCGTTAGAAAAAAATGCATATTCAAAGTGCTCGGGGAGTTCTTTTAGATCTAATTCCAGTGGTTCCTAAATGGATAACTTCATCCTTCCCGAACTGTTTTTTTTTTTAATTTCCTTAAATTCCCCCAACTCATAACCCTTATTTGAATCCTCCAAATATGCAATAGATTGTTCCATCAAGGCCATAGAGCATTTAACAAATGATTCCTGCACAAAATCAAAGATTGATTCATCAAGAATATCAATCCTTAAACAAGAATCATCATAAGAAATAGGACGTTGCATGCTTTTATAGATTTGATAATGACTTCTTCATCCCTAACCGTAAGTGTCAATTATCCCCTATGAACATCAATTAATGCTTTGGTAGTTTCTAGGAAAGGTCGACCTATGATTAAAGGAATTTTAGAATCTTAATCCATATCAAGAATAACAAAATCCACTAGAAATATGAATCTATCCACTTTAACCAATACATCTTCCTTTATTACCCTAGGATATTTAATAGATCTTCTCGCAAATTGAATACTCATCCTAGTGGTGTTGGGCTCACCTAGGCCTAGATTTTTGAAAGTTTTATACTGCAAAAGATTAATGCTAGCACCTTTGTTCACTAATGCGTTACAAAATGTAAGAGTACCAACAAGATAAGGAATAGAAAAACTCCTTGAATCACTTTCTTTTCGTGGCAAAGTCTATTGATCTAGCAGGATAGCTAGGCATTGTTCATTTAAAACCACAGAGGATAATTCCTCCAACCATATTTTGTTAACAAGCATGCTTTTTGAGGAACTTTGCATATTTAGGCATTTGTATCTAAGCCTCACTAAGTGAAATATTTATGTGCAGTTGTTTGAATATTTCTAAAAAAATGTCAAATTGTTCATCTTTTCTTACCTTCTGTGCTCAAGTGGGGTAAGGTAACGGTGGGTGAAAATCTTATTTTTTTAGCTTATTTTTCAAATAGCTCATTAGGAGGGGTCGGTTTGGCCCATGTTCTTTGGATGGTATCGTTCCGTGCTAGGATCGGTAGCTCCTTACCATGTCATAAAGTAATGGCAACAGAATCATATTGTGTTTCTACCCCTAATAGTGACTTTATCACTAGATCTATTGAAAACCAAATTTGTCATTTCATGTTTCTAATCATTTCCTCAAATTTTACCAATGTCTCATCTATCTCGTGATAGCGTTTGGTTACATGGGCAGCAAATTTTTCTATTACCCCTTCTAAGGTAGTGGAGTTGGATAGTCGAGATGTCATCTCTTGAGACATGTTAAGATACCATCCCATATTCTAATTGGCCATCTTATTGGTATAAAGTAAATTGCTAGTATCATATACACATATTGCAATATCAAATTTTGTTAGTTAGTTATGGCACATGTAGACATACAACATGATATGGCACGTTTTTACACAAAGAACATATATATATATATATATATATATTCACATATTTACATATAGACCTATAAACATATAAATATGGTTAAATCAACAAAATCCAATCTTTCGTGATATTGTTCCCCAACAACGGCGCCAAAAACAGGATGCGTAAATTTTTTGTGTATAAAAATCATCAAATTTAAATCCATGCGAAAGTCAAACTTTAATTAAAACATTAATTCCAAAATACACATACGAGTAAGTATACTCATCGTAATCATAATATGGAGAATTAACGAGTATCGATTCTCAAAGAAACAAGTATACACTAATCACTTTTCATTTATTGTTTAACCGACCTAAATAAAGTGATAAAATAATAAAAAAATAAAAAATATATATGTACAACTCAAGGATGTGAAAATATGCAATTTAGACATAGGCTTTTGAAAACTTTACAATGAATCACTTAGCACATATCTTAATTAATTATTATCCTGGTCTAATGAATAATTTAAAATAGACCCACTTCGTTCGCAATCTATAGAATCACTATCTTCTAGTTAAATTAGTGAACATATTCTGTCTTAACTAATTTACCCAAAATATGCAATAAAATCAATTCTCACATAAACCTCTATATTCTATGTGATTTAAAATATGAAATTAGTCAACGAATCCATATTCTAGCAAATATCAACCAAACTTTGATTACCTAAGTTCATAACAACTAACCCCTTTTTTCAAGAAAGTTAAGAGATAATAAATATAAAATTAATTATTTGAAGTCATTACCAATCCCTTTTTCAAACAAGTTAACAACAAAAATCAATCAACTAACCCCGTAAGAAAAATAAGTAATCAAATCCCAAGATAAATAATGGATTGATTGAAATACTAAATTAACTCAACAAATCATGAATCCCAAAAGCAATGTCAAATTACAATGGAAAAATTAATTACATCATTATTCTAGAAAAAGAAAATAAAGGTAAAAGAAAGAACTCATAGACAAGCCGCCTTCTTCTCCCTTAAAAACTCTCTTAAATAGTTGATGTGTAGTGTATATAAATCATCAAATTTAAATCCATCCCTTAGTCCAGTTTTAATTAAAACATTAATCCCAAAATACACATATGAGCAAGTACTCATCGCAAGTATAGCATAGGGAATTAACATGTATCGATCCTCAAATGAACAAGTGCACACTAATCACTTTTCATTTGTTGTTTAACCGACCCAAATTATGTAAGAAAATAAAAAAAATAAAGAAATATATACACTCAAGGATGTAGGAATATGCAATTTAGACAATTATCCTAGAAAACATGATAATGAACCAACTAGCAATTCTCACAACTAATTATCATCCTGGCTTCATGACATAGTATAAAGTAAAATTCAATCATTTCCCAAGTCATGAATCTACTTAGATAAATTCCACTTCTTTTCCCAATCCATAGAATTACTATCTTTTGTTTTAATTAGCATAATAGCTAATTAAGCTAACATAACCAAAACATGCATTAAGCTCAATTCCCCATAAACTTGAAATTAGCTAATGATCTTTTGCTTGAGGTGAAATCAACTAGTCTTTGATTACTTTTGTCCTATAATCCTAACTTCGTCTCTCGAGTCCATTAAGATTTGTGAAATACGAAATTAATGCAATAAACTCCTAACATCGTTTCCCAAGTTAATTAGAAGAGCTTGCATCAATAACCAATGATAACAAGTAATCAAATATCAAATATAATAGAATTGACCAAATACCGAAATCAACACAAAACCATGAATCGAAAATAATGTTAAATTATAATAAAAACATTGAATACATCATTGTTTAAGAACAAGAGAAAAAAGATAAAAGAAAGCAGTCATAGACAAACCTCTTTCTTCTCCCTTGAAGACTTTCCTGAACGACCCTCCTTGAATGGTGAATTCCTCCTTTAATGAGTGTATGGAATTTTTGCTCTTGGATCCACACTTTTATCTTTTATGTTTTTTCTTGCTTTTATCGGCCTCTTTGATGATAAATTCGTTGCTTGAGAGGCCTTGGCTGAGTAGGATTTGAAAAATACCAAAATTATTGGAAAATTTTGAAATTTGTGCATAGGATTTTGGCATTCTAGCTTGGGCCTGGCACTGGGTCCAGTCGACCCACTTGGCGCCAGGTGAAATATGCTTTTTCTCTGAATTTTTCTCTGGCCGTCCAGAATAGACTTGGCGCCTAGTCCACTTACCTGACTTGGCACCAAGTGTACTCTGGAAAATCTCTAGTTTTTCTTAAATTTAACTCAGATGTGCACAAATTCGTCAAAAACACTTTCTACAAGCAAAATATCAAATAGGAAGGAATATGCCTAGTTATCATAACAAAAGTATCTCAAAACAACCTCAAATAACTAGGAAAATAATGATGATTTTAGCCCTTATCACATACCCCCATACTTGAACTTTTACTTGTCCTCGGGCAAAATACTTTAATGCTAAGAAAATCATCAAGAAAACATAAGTTCTTTCTCATTCCATTTTTTTGTTTAACATAGCAAAGATTATAACTTCTCTTCAACCTTTAGATAAAACTCTTTGTCATTCACACCCTTTGAAAACAATTCAAACCTTGAAACATTTGACAAAACATCATAAAACTCTTGAAGTCAAATTAATCAAGTTCATACCTTAGTCTCAGAAATTTATTTTACCCGTCAAGTAAAAATATAGATAACATGAATCACACAAGTCAAGGCATCTACCAACTCAAGCATTATAACTCTGAAAATTGCACAACTCAAGTCATGATGTAAGGAAAGTACTGCAATTTTTTTCTCTCAAAAATTTTTCAATGACTTAGGGAATTGATAGCCTCAAGTGCATGGATTTCTCTTCACACACTGAATTTTCCCCCTTTTAGTCATCATCCTTTTTTTAGCATTTTTTCAACATATTTCCTTCTTTGCTCTTTCTTGCATTTTTTCCTTCGGGATAGCCTCAAGAGAGTGTACCAAATAATACGTGCTACTTCTCCCCATGTTAACCTTTTTTTTTTTTTTCAGCAAAAGGTCTTCAAAGATTAACAATACGAGCATTTTTTTTTTCACTCAATTCTTTTTTATTTCAACACACAAAAATTTTCCACAATTCTCCACAATCTTTCCTCTCAACAATCTTTTATCAATTCACATTCCTTATCATAACTCAAAGCTAATCAAAATTTAGACTTATAATACAAGAGTTGGCTAATATACTTTACTCATATTCATCACATCCTCCATATCCAAACTAGACGAGTCAAATAATACCTAAACACCAATGCATAAATAAGATTAATCAAAATTCTGAAGCCTTGACAATTTCCTATCCTATAAACCATTTTCATAAAAATCCATCAAATGATCGACAAAAAATCTTATCCAAGAAAGAAAAAGAATTACATCCTTCATTAAACAATGAAAACCACTGACATTTTGAAATTTTTTCACATAAAAAATGATACGGAAAATATCTTCAATACCTAAACTCTTCCCCACAGTTAAACTGGACATTGTTCTCAATGGCCAAAGATATAACAATAAAAGTATAGCCATGAAGACCAAAATAAATAAAGGAAAAGAATAGAGAAAAGAAAATACTTACATTGTGAATTAACTCCAAAAGTTTCAAACTTTTAAATCTTCAAATTTTTAGAACTTTCAAGGAACTTGCAACAAATTAGTTATTTTTCAATTAAAAATATTTTCAAATCAAAATTTTCCAAAGTAGCTTCATACCAAGAGAAAACTAAGATAACTGATAAAAACTTGGACAAAGAATATCACCAAACCATTCTCTCACACTTAAATTGGATAGTGTCCTCATTGGCCAAGAATTAACATATTAAAGCATCTCCGAAGGGACCAAAACTAATAGAAGGGTAGAAAGTTTAAGCAATACTCCCTAAGTACAATAATGCTCTATTAGATATCTAAACTTAAGATAGAGCAAATGGCTTGTCCAAGAGGAATTTATTCCTACCTATAAAAGAAAACACAAACAAAAGCACAAAGAAAATAATAAGAAAATAAAAACACACCTAGATAAAAGAAAACAACCCAAAAAAATCCTAACAAAGCAAATAAAGACACAACTCTCTCCCCCACACTTAAGCTGGAAAATATTTTCCTTATTTTGTTAAAGTAACACAAACAACATAAACAAACACAAACAAAAAATAAAGATACAAATTCTTTCAATGCATCATGCTCCCTCATCAAACCTTTGTAAAAGAAATTATTGCTCATTGAAAAAGTTAGGCATGATGAAATTAGAAATAAGATAGGGTTTTGAAAAATGGAGGGTTCATGGAAAATATTAGTTGCAATGAATGCAAATGCATGACCACCCCTTCCATAGAACCTTTTTAGGCATACAAATTAAGTTCCAAACACAAAGATGTAAATTATATCTAAAAAATGTATAAACATTAGAATCACTAATTATCCCTTCAAAAGATTTGTTACAATTAAAATTCCCCTTTAACTTAGTAATTGAGTTCTTAAAGATAGGATAAATAAATCCTTGCTTTGCACCACATCTACAAATACCAAGTTACCTCCCTAAAATTGGGGCGAATGGTATAAGTTGTGAACATCCTCTAAGGATTTTGTATGACGTAGCATGGATAAATCAAACTACTTCAGACATGTTAAATTCCATACATCATTATTTGGACCATTATCCTCCAAGAATGGAGAGGAACTTAAGAAATCATGTGACAAAGAGATATTAGAATTATTAGCACATAGAGGAGGATCAATACCTCCCTTTCCACAATAGACAATTGTGGATCATATCCTCTCTCTTTTCATTGGGGATTCTCTTGTTGAAGTGTATGGGTCTTTATGGTATTTTCAACCAATTTAACTAGTTGTGTTCTTGTAGAGCTCATTCGTTGGGATGCTTCTTCATGCCAACGAATGAGCTCATGAATTATTGTCCATGATGATGTTTTGAATCTCGCACTCAATGAAAAATAAAAATCAAACTGAGAATAAAAATAAAAACAAAAAAAAGAATAGAAAAATAAAAAAAATAAAAAAACAAAAAGGAAAAACAAATAGTAGAAAATAAAGAAAAGAAAAACACACACATTAGATAAACTCACAAACTACATAAAAACAAAAGTTAGTGGTATTTACAAGTACAACATGAATTAAGCTAGTCAATTAATTCACATGTTATAGACAACAAGATATAGCACTTATTTACACAAAGAACATATATACATATTTACATATAGATATATCTACATATAAATATGGTTAAATAAACAAAATCCAAGCTTTCACGATATTGTTCCCCGACAATAGCACCAAAAACCTGATGCGTAAATTTTGTGTATATAAAAATTATCAAATTTAAATCCATCCATTAGTCAACTTTTAATTAAAACATTAATCTCAAAATACATATACGAGCAAGTATACTAATCGCAAGTATAGCATAGGGAATTAACGAGTATTGATACTCAAAAGAACAAGTACACACTAATCACTTTTCATTCGTTGTTTAACCAACCCAAATAATATGAGAAAATAAGAAAAAAACAAGTAAATATATACAACTCAAGGATGTAAGAATATGAAATTTAGATAATTATCCTAGAAAATGTGATAATGAACTAACTAGAAATTTCTCAACTAATTATCATCTTGGTATCATGACGGAATATAAAGTAAAATTCAGTCGTTTCCCATGTGATGAATCTACTTAGATAAATTCCACTTCTTTTTCCAATCCATGGAATCACTATCTTTTGATTAAATTAGAATATTTTCCAATCAAGCCAACATAACCAAAATATGCATTATGCTCAATTCCTTATAAAATGAAATTGGCTAATGACCCCTTGCTCGAGCTGAAATCAATTAATCTTTGATTTCTTTAGTCCTATAATCCTAACTCCATCTCCCAAGTCCAATAAGTTTTGACAAATATGAAATCATTGCAATAAACTCCCAACATTGTTTCCCAAGTCAATTAAAAGAACTCATATCAATAACCAATGATAACAAGTAATCAAATATTAATGGTGATAAAGAATTACTCAAATAACTAAATCAACACAAAACCATGAATCCAAAATAATGTTAAATTACAATAAAAACATTGAATACATAATGTTTTAAGAACAAGAAATGAAAGATAAAAGAAAGCACTCATAGACAAGCCTCTTTCTTCTCCCTTAAAGACTCTCTTGAACAACCCTCATTGAATAGTGAATTCCTCCTTTAATGATGTTTGGAATTTTTGCTCTTGGATCCACACTTTTATCTCTTGTATTTTCTCTTGATTTTATAGGCCTCTTTGATGCAAAATTTGTTGCTTGAGAGGTCTTGACTGAGTAGGATTCAGAAACTACCAAAATCATTGGAAAATTCCTAAATTTATGCACAGGATTTTGGCATTCTAGCACGGGACTGGTACCAGGTCCAGTCCACCCACCTGGCACCAGGTGAAATATGCTCTTCCTTTGAATTTTTCTCTCTTTTCCTTTGGTCATCCAAAATGGACCTGGCGCCTGGTCCACTTGCTAGACTTGGTGCCAATTGCACATTGAAAAAACTCCAATTTTGCTTGAATTTAACTCAAATTTGCACAAATTTGGCAAAAATACTTTGTACAAGCAAAATGTCAAATAGGAAGGAATATGCCAATTTATCATAAAAAAAAGTATTTCAAAACAACATCAAATAACTAGGAAAATAATAGTTATTTTAGCCCCTATAAATAGTGCTCCTTGATTTGATGAATTCCTCGTATAATGAGTGATTTTTTTTATTTAATCCTTGAATTCACTACTTTTCTATTGTCTTTTCCTATTTTTATAGGCTTCTTTGATGCTAAAATTCATTGCTTAAGGAGTCTTGGTCAAGTAGAATTCAAAAAATACAAAAATTCTTTGGAAGATAGCAAATTCGTGTACAGGATTTTCGCATCCAAAGCAGACCTGGTGCGAGTCCAGCCGACCAACCTAGCACTAGGTGTGTTCTATTCTTTCCTGAATTTTGCTCTGTTTTTCTCTATTCTTCCAGATTGGACCCCAGTGCCCGGTGCCTTAGCTGGACCAGGCACCAGGTGCATTCTGGAAAATTTCACTTTTTGCTCGAAATCAACTCAATTCCACACAAATTCGTCAAAAACACTTTTCACAAGAAAAATGTCAAATAGAAAGGAATATGCATAGTTATTACATCAAAAGTATCTCAATTTAACCTAAAATAATTAGGAAAATAGTTATAATTTTGGCCCCTATTAGTGCTTTATAAGTGCGTTGTTCTGCAGGTTTGAATAAATATTTCTCGAACAAGATTTCTATTATTCTCCAAGTTTTAATATTTATTGGTTCATTATTGCCCTTGTGGAGTATTACTTAACTTTCTACCTCTTTTATCAATTCTAGTCCTTTTAGAGATGCTCTCTTGTGTTAATTTTTTGCTAATGAGGACATTATTCAGTTTAAGGGTAGGGGAGTGGTTTGGTGATATTCTTTGTCCAAGTTGTTAGCAATTTCTTTGGTTTTTCTTTAATTTTTGGGTTCATTTGGCTAACATTTGAAAAATTATAAATTTTAAAAATTTTAAGTTTTGGAAATTTTGGAGCTAAAGTACAATTTTTGACTATTATGGTATTTTATTAATTTCTTTTGGTATAAGAAATTGGTTTAAGACTTATTTGGTTGAGTTTGGTTTTGTGTAAACTTATATATTTGGTGTGAAATAGGCTAAGTCTTGAGAATTTGGATTAATCTTGTTTATGTTTTTGTAGCTGTTGTGGCATTTTACTTTTTGAGGATTGATGTTGATTTTGAGATGAAATATAAGTATAGAATTTTGGATTATTTTGGTGCTATAGTTTTCTAAACTAGTCCTTATTCTGAGTTTAAGTACATAGGGACTAGTATAGTGAAATCATGAGTGAAAAAAAAAGAAAGAAAAAAAAAAGAGAAAAGAATACATGAAAAAAATGATAAACAGAATGTAGGAAACTCCTAAAGAAACATCAAGATTTAGGAGGAGCAAGGAGATTGAATGACAAGATTTCAAGGAAGAGGAAGACGTCTTACTTGTCTATGAGTGGTTTCTTTTTCTCTTCTTTGTAATTTATTGGCAATTTGAGCTTTAATTATTTTAATTGAATTTAGAGGATTTTTTGGATTTAAGTCTTTCTTCTGATTTCAGTTCTTTGATCAATTGATTTTTATTCTTAGTATTCGATTACTTTCTTTTATTGATGAATTGATGAAGTTAAATTTCCTTTGTAATAGATTTGGGAAATAAATTTAGGAATTAGCTCAATTTAATTAATTCTATAATTATTATCTTAACTGGATTGGGAAAGAAGGTTCAGAATTAAATTTGAGTAATCAAAGATTAGTTTATTTCGCCTATAGTATAGGGTCATTGGCTAATTTCATAGTTTGATATCGCCTAGAGTATATAACAATTTATGAGGAATGAGTTTTATGCATCATTTGGTTATTTTGGTTTGATTGGGAAATTTGCTAGGTTGACTAGAAGATAGTGATTTCATAGGTTGGGAAAAAAGTGGAGTCCATATTTTATTCCTTCATGAGGCCAAGATGATAATTAATTATGAGAATTGCTAATTAATCATTGTTATGTCTTCAAGGATTTTTAATCTATTTACATGTCTTTTCTCCTTATTCTCACTTCTTGATTATCTTTGTGACTTTTCTTTTGTGAATTTGATTAATTCTCTTGTATATTAGGTTAGCAGGTTATTTACTTATATTTATTTAATCTATTAGATAAACAATAAATATTGGGGCCAAGTACGGTGGGAGCCTCAGTTCCTGTAGATTCGATACTTGCCTGTATGTGTGGTTTTATTTGTTAGTATTTTAATTAAAACTTGTTTGATTATGGCCCCTTGTTGTTAATTTTTCCAACACTAAAAAATATGAATAAAGTTTTTTGTGCCTTTACCGGGGATGGGCACTATCGAAAATACTCAAGTCTTATTGATTTAGCCATTATTGTATCTATAAATACTCCTAAATTTTCTTTGTTTTCGTATGTTTGTCATTCTGCTTTGTATTTTTATATCTCTTAGATGTTTCTTGATTACCGACTTTTCTTTTGTTTTGGGAGTTTTGAAAAAAAACAAAAACAAAACTCGTCATGGAAGGTTATTCATAGGCAAGTATGTGGCTATGGAAGCAAAATTAAAGGAGCTATGACGGTGGTAGATTGGCACAATGGCAAGATGACATTGGTGGTTTGAGTGGGACATCACTTGAAGAATCAATAAATTCCTTTGTTAAAAATACAAAGACTTCGATTAAGGCATATGAATAATCATCCCAATGAATGAGCTCTAAATGAATACAAATGGCAAACTTAGTTTATGAGATCTACAATAGAGAATTGAAAATCATAGAAAAATAGGGGATGCCATACAGTAAGCCACGAGCACCAGTTGGGATATAGGAGACAGTTCCGGCCTTATCCCAAAAAGCTAAAATGATAACATTTGAGCTATTTTTTTTCTCATGTTGGAGAATAACTATGCCCTTTGAGTGCTAAGGCCCATATGTTTGAAAAAGAAAATCCCCAAGGAGAAAAGAGAGACTATGAGGAACAATTGCACAACATGGAAAGTGAAGTACTCAATACTACTTTATGTACTAATTCTCCTAATTTCTTTTTGTCACATGGTTTTATAGGTGCCTCTCAATTCTTGGAGAACAATGTTGCCCACGATGATGTGTGGAGTTTAACATACCTCAAGGATTTGGATTTTTCCATGATGTATTATAAAAAAATATTTGGAGGATGTTGACAAAATTTTCCCTCACACCATTTAAAGGGAGGTAAATTGCACAGTGTGATAAGGCCTAAGTCTTGAAAATTTGGATTAATCTTTTTTTTTTTGTTTTAATAGATGTTGTGACATTTTGTTTCTTGAGGATTGATGTTAATTTTGTGATAAAATCTAAGTATGAATTTTTTGTTGATTTTGGTGCTATAGTTTTCTAAACTAGTCCTTGTTCTGAGTTTAAGTGAATAGGGACTAGAGTTGTAAAATCATGAGTGAAAAAAAAAAGAAAGAAAAAAAAAGAAAAGAATACTTGAACAGAAGGATAAACAGTATGTATGAAAAAAAAAAAAAAGAGAGATTCCTCCTGAAAAGGGGGTAAATATGGAGAGAAGTAGTAAGTATTGTTTGGTGAACCCTCTTGAAGCTATCCCGATGGTAGAAGGTAAAAGAAAAAAAAAGAAAAAACAATAATTTAAGGGAACCAATACGGTGAGTGAAGAGAAATCCATTCACCTGAGGCTATGAATTCACAGGAAAATATGGTGAGAATGTCCATAGTTTGCTACTTAGACTATACCAGTTCGGAAATCATTGAACATGAATTGATTATTATTATTCCTAACTTGTATGAATCACAACATTTGGATTCTTGACTTAAGGAATGCGGTGAAACACATTGAATGAATATGAACTTGTTTCTCAACTTTAATGGCCTTGGTTATATCCAGCTTAATACACAAGTTTACATGAAATTAGCATGGTTGAATAGGTATTAGATTGAATTCTTGAACTAGAAGAAGGATAATATCTTTACTATAACGGTCATGTTCACTAAAATCTTCTTGTCCATGAGCTATTTGTTTGGTGTGTTTAATTCTTGTTTTCTTAAGGACAAGAAAAGCTCACGCATGGGGGAATTGATAGGGGTAAAATGTATGCATATTTTGTGTGCATTTGTAATGTATTTGTGCTTATTTTTTAGATCAAATGCCATTGATTCATCTCAATTAGATATGTTTTGGTGTAGATTTATGATTGATGAAAAAGTGGTTAAAACAAGCATAAAAACATATGAAAAGAGCAAAACAAAAGGCCACCAATGTTGGTTGGTGCGTGGGAAAGAGTTTTGGCTAGTTTCTGCACGATAAAGGACCAAAGTGGAGCACTTTCAGAGCCCAGACAGATTTGAGCTGGCCCTAGCTCAAAGCTTCAACTAGCGGTGGCTCAAGACTTCCTAACTAAGGAAAAGTAGAGTACAACTAGCACCGGCTGATTCAGAGCAGCCCAAGCTAGTTGATTTTAGGAATTTAATGCGAAAAATGAGTTTTTAAGCTGAATTTTCCAACTTTCGCTGAGATCTTTTAGAAATTGATTTGGGAATGAATTATGACTCTTGTAGACACTTTTTGGCAATCTAAATTCATATAACTACAAGATATTAATACCCTTAAAATTAGTTTTTTACCTTTGGGACTTGCAAACCCATTGAAAACTCCTAAATAAACACCAAGATTTAGGAGGATCAAGGTGATTCTAGAGGAAGGCATGGAAAATGATCAAAAAGGTTTCAAGAAAGAAGAAGGCTTACTTGTCTATGAGTGGTTTTTTTTTTTCTCTTCTTTGTAATTTATTGGCAAATTGAGTTTAAATTATTTTAATTGTATTTAGAGGATGTTTTTGGATTCATGACTTCTTATTGATTTAAGTTCTTTAATAAATTGATTGTTATTCTTGGTATTTGATTACTTGCTTTCATTGATGGATTGATGAAGTTGAATTTCCTTTCTAATTGACTTGGGAAATGAAATTAGGAATGAGTTCATTTTAATTAATTCTATAATTATTATTGTAATTGGATTGGGAAAGAATGTTAAGAATTGAATTTAAGTAATCAAAGATTAGTTGATTTTGTGTGGAGTAAAGGGTCACTGGCTAATTTCAGGCTTTAATATCATCTAGTGTATAAAAATATTTATGAGAATTGAGTTATATGCATCTTTTGGTTGTTTTGGTTTGATTGGGAACTCTGCTAGATTGACTTGAAGGTAGTAATTCAATGGATTGGGAAATATGTGGAGTCTATTTTTTACTCCTTCATAGTGCCTAAATGATAATTAATTGTAATAATTGCTAATTGATCATTGTTACAGCTTTAAGGATTTGGATCTGTTTACATGTCATTTCTCCTTATTCTCACTCTTTTATTATCCTTGTGATTTTTCTAGTGTGAATGTAATCTATTTGCTAATATATTATGTTAGTGGGTTATTTACTTCTATTTCTTTATTCTATTGGCTAAACAATAAAGATTTGGGTAAAGTAATGTGGAAGCTTAAGTTCTTGTAGATTTGATACTTGCTATTCTCTATACTATTTCATGGGTATACTTGCCCGTATGTGTGATTTTGGCGATTAGCATTTTAATTATAACTTGTTTCATTGTGGCCCCTTGTTGTTAATTTTTCCAACAGTAAAAAACATGCATCATTGCTCAAGTTCATCATGGACTCATGCAAGGGGGCTTAGATCCCTTGCAGACATGGGTTATCTCTCTCTTCAAAAAAGTGTCCTAAGACATAAGAAGAGAAAGATGGGATAACTAGGATTCCCTGTGCTTCGGCAGTGGGAAATCTTATATACATCTACTGTGTATTAGACCAGATATCTGCTTTCCTATAAGCTTACTCAGTAGATATCAATCAAACTCTAGGAAGGTTAATTGGTAGCTCAAAAACATGTACTCAAGTTTCTCAAGAGAACGAGAGATTATATGTTAGTTTACAGAGCTGATGATTTAGTTCCAACTAGATACATATACTCAAACTTCCAAGAAAATAAGGATGAAAGAAAATCTACTAGTGGATATGTACTTACCTTGTTTGGAGGAGCTATTCTATGGAGAAGTTTCAAGAAATCTTACATTGCTAACTAAACCATGGATACTAAGTATATGGCAGCTTTGAAGGCATTCTATGAAGTAGCCTAGCTCTGGAAGTTCCTTTTAGAACATGGAGTTGTTCCACATATGGACAAGCTAATTGCATTGTTGTGATAACTTAGGATCTTTTTCACAATCTAAAAAGACCTAGAAACCTCAAAAGGGGAAATTATATCGAGAGGAAGTACCTTCTAATTCGAAAATTTATTCCTAGACAGGAAATCATTGTGGAATAGATAGCCTCGGTAAACATTCTAACAGATCCATTCACTAAGCCTTTGATAGATAGAGTCATTAGAAGAAGCTTAGATGTCATAGGAGTGGACACATATGGGCTTATATAGTCTTCGATTACAAGTGGGAGATTATTGGAATGTTTTCCATCCAATCCTTTGTATTTGATGTAAATTTGATGAAATAAATAAAAGTTTTATTTTCAAAATTGTTTGTTTTTCTTTACTTTAATTGATATACAATTTATGTTAGAAAAACCTATTGTATTTAAGTAAGTGATCTATGTGAATTGAGGTCTTTCACAGTAAGGTATGGATCATGGGCTACATAACACAAAAACTTAGTATTTAACTGGTTAATTGGAATGGGAATCTGATCAGGAAAAAAGTTAGTGTACAATGAATTCCAATTAGGAAGTGGCTTACCTTTAGCCAGTGAGTAGTTATCTCATTTCATGGTATAAGTGTATTTGGAATACGTAGAACTAGACCTATAGTAGTGATTCTTCAAAGTATTAAAATAAAAGAAACCCAAACTACTACTACTACAATATGGATTGATACCCTATGGCTTGTGTTTGGGTTAGAGGTCTAGTGAAGCTAGAAGCATGTTGATGTACTATAGTACTCTACTTATATATTGCATATGTGTGACTCGTTAGTTAAGACAAACTTATACAAGATAGTTTTTGTGCTCCAAAATGGAGAAATCACTCCCTTGTGATTGTCCAAGATAATCTATCTAATCCAGGGCCCTGGGAACGTGACTTAGTATTGTACACTTTTGTGTAGCTCCCAGAAATAAGCAAGTACAAGCCAAAAGTCATGGATTATCAACTAGATGTCTATGGATGGTAGAAGTTATTGAAAGAGCTGCTAGTACATTACTCATGTCTCAATATGGGTGTTACGCAGAGGGGCATTTTAAGTATGGTGATAATTGCAGCATTGACTTTAGGGCTAATATTTCAATGTGGAGATAATAGGAAATAATTAAAATGTAAAATACAACTATTTTTATTGTATGGTGTTGTACGAGAATCACGACATTTAAAATAAGGTCATTTAAATGTAGTCATCATGCACCGAATCGTAAAAAAAAAATTATAAATCCTTCTCCCAAAGATATAATATAGTACAACAATGAATAGGGTGTCGAACCCACAAGGAACTTAAGAGCAATATACTCTAATATTTACTCTTTATCTTAACCTTATGAACAACTCTTGAATAATTAACTTGAATAAATTCTTGGAAAGAATTAACATAAAGTAAATGGGGGGAAAACAATTAGAAACTATCGAAAATAAAACATGTAAGAAATAGGAAACTAATAAAACTAAGAAAACAAATCGAAGCCAAATAGGAGACCACTAGTTTTAGGAACATGTTTTGAGATTAACTTAGGAAACTCATCATCGATGCGATTACATTGAATAGTTGATTTTAGAATTCTTGAAAAACTACCAAAAATTCCTATCCTTGTTAAATGGATTAATCTTCGTCAAATGCTCCCAATTAATCCCTAATCTCATTCTCAATCTTCTCCAAGTTGATTAATCTTTTCTTAAAGACATTAATACTTCAATTAATCAATTGTTATAAACTAATCATAAGATTAATAAGTACATTAGGGCATCACCAACATCAAGTTAGAATATATTCCAAAAACTTGTAAACATAGATAACTTGAATTATGCAATTCCCTATTAATCCTAATCAAGAAAAACTTGCACGAAACTAAGACAAATAGATGCCACTAGAATATTAACCTAAGGATAAACTATGGCAAGTAAATCACGTAGTTCAACATTCCGAACTATTCAATTATACCATCTCAACAATGTTGGCAAAACATAAGAGAAATGAACACAATTGGTATGAAAAGAAATCCAAAAATACACAAATACTCAACAGGCAATCCTTATAAAATTAAAGATATAATCTTTAATACGTGAATCTCAAAGAACCAAAATTATTACTTAAAACATAAACAAAATAGAATCTTAATGCAAAAGAGTCAAAAGAAACAAATAATGTGGAAACCAGAAAGAATAAGAGGAAGATTGAAATATAACAGTTGGGATGCCCACAATCTTAAGTCTTCTTGCCTCCTTACCTTTTCCTTTTTCTTAAATCCTTCTTTGAAGCTTTTGGGAAGTATATCTATTTTCTATTGAAGTCTTTTGGAGTATGCATGTCATTTACCTTTATATAAGCCTCCTAAATCATCCTTATTTGGATTTGGAAGTTTAAGCTAGCATTGAATCCATTTAGGAAGTTTTAAAACTTTTCAGAAGGCTTGCACGGTTTGTATGCATGGCCATACACTGTGGTTGTGCTTGCAAAGCTTCCAAACCCTCTTCATAGGTGGCACAGTCATCATACACAACCATGAATTGTGATGCATGGCCACATGCACGGTCGTGCCTTGCTTATGGTAGAGCTGCAATGTCTGTCAATTCTGTAAACTTCTAGGAGCAAAAGAAGTTCCCTTAGTATGCACACCCAGATGCATGGTTGTACATCCGGCCATGCACGGTCTCACGCCCATTCATCCACTCTACATGCCTATTCATTTGTTTTGCATGCCTATGTGTACCTTGCTTACTTCAAAATGCTTCAAACTACTTCCAGCTCTTCCCAAATCATTAGGCTATCATCTTTAACTCAAAATTCATCATTATACGCCCTTGTTTCACTCATTTTTCACCATGATAACCTATAAATATAAACACAAAAAATGTGTAGAAATTATCCAAAATCACATAAAAGATTATTCAAAAGCCAAGTAAAAGGGCCATCAAAATGTGATATTTTCACACCTAACAAATACCCCCACAGCTAACTTTTTGCACGTCCTCGGGCAAAATAATATTTTAAAAGGATTTAAGACCTTAGAAGTTCAAAAAGTATGGTAGAGATGCTAACTTTTCTTTTCACAATGAAAAACATTCTAACATTCATTTGATCAATAAGATTTGAGCAATCTCACAAATTAGGTCAAATATACCTATTGCCATTGAAGTTATTTTAAACAATTTATCTCTATTCAATGCATTCCACTCCCTTCCTTACTCTAAACATATAAGTCATGCAAATCATATAAGTATAGTCTATAGAACCAATTTCAAGTTGTGTACTTTGTACAAGTCCAAACTAATACAAACTGGTTAGTAAACTAGGACCTCTCATTTTCAAGCATATTTTTCTTTTCAAGCTTTTCATGGGATTAGCAGCCTCAAGTGAGTACCTTTAGCTCAATCTCATCGTATTGGCCCCCTTTTTAATTTTTTTCTTTTCAACCCATTTTATTGCTTGTTTTCAACTCTCTTCTTTTTTTACTTCACACGTTATTTTTCAGCAAAGGACATGCTTTTTGCATTCTTGGACTTTTTTTCTTCTCACTTTTTCTTTCTAGAATGCAACTAATTTCTGGCACTTGCATCCTATATTTATCCTATTTACTTAAACCTAAATTTAGGACAAGCTTAGATGAATTTCAAGAAAAATTAGCTCATAAACCTACATATATTTCATTATAAAACTTATATAAATCTCACAAGATTAAAAGCTTTATACATCTAATAAGAAAATTACAAGGTTAAACTAAATTCGCAAGACTTAGTTATTCTCAACAAAATATGCAAGTTTAACCAAAAAAAAAAAAAAAAAACTAAGTGATTAAATATATATCAAATTATTTTTCAAAGTCAACAGAAAAAGAACTTAACTCCACCAACTTTGCTTAAAAGATCTAATGATTTTCAAAAATAAAAAATTTGGCCTAATTTCACACAACAAATTTGAAAGAAGAATTTCAATTCTACACCCCCACACCTAAATTAGACATTGATTGCCAAAAATTCAATAAATAAATAAGCTCCCAAAGTTGTAATTAAAAATTTTGGAAAAGATTTTGCAAGTTATACCCCTACACTTAAACTATTCATTATCACAATGGATAAAAAAAAAAAATAGAACAAGTAACTTTAGCAAAAAAGATCAAGTACATAAAGGGAGAAATAAATACTTCCCAAGAAATAATGCAACTCTATAATCACCAAATTCCAAACTATAAGTAATCTGCCAAAAGTTGGCACTATGAATATCCATAAGAAAATTTTCAAGGCTGGGTAGTAAAATGTTAGGATTTGAAGCATATATGTCTAAAGAAATGAGTGCTTAACGAAAATAATAAAATAAAAAGACACAATATAAAACATACCTAACCTAGACACAACAAAAACATGAAAAACAAAGAAAAATTAGACATAAACAAAGATAAGAAAAGAAAGATCACAAAACCATCAATGTTGTTGCATGAAAAATGAATAATGCATACACAAGATATTGCACAGGTGTTCACAATCCCCTATAATTTGCAAAAGAAACTCATTTTCCTGTGCACGGCATGGTGCATGTGTGTGCATCATGTCGTGTAAATCTACCGTGTTTTGAAAATTTAAGATTCTAAAAGGATGACGATGTTGCATGGCCATGCAACTGTACTGAAATTTTTCAAAACATTTTTATTTTCATTGTTGTGAAAGTCCTTTTCCAATCTTGACAATTTAGGTTTGTGAAAATTCGTTTCTCTAACAAAATAAACACCAAAACAAAGAAAATGATAAGGATTCTAGAAAAACATACAGTTGGGATAGAAGCACTTATTGAAGACACTAAGAAAGATAAAGGTTCCATGTAAATAACTTAGCCTAGACAAAAGAAAACACATGGAAAAGAAGTAAATATGTAATCATGTGTTGAAATCACTTATTAATAAAAAGACAAGAAACCTAACCTAGCTACGATTAGCCTATAAAAAATGGCAATAGAGACTCAAAGGGTGATAAGATTACTCATTTGAAATAAAAAAAGGACTCAAAGAAGGAAAGCCTCCCTTGGGTATGGCCAATTTGCTCATTAGTGGGTAGCAATTACAGAAAACTTAGATTTGGTTGATGTATCTCCTACGGATGAGTTTCTTCTCCACAAATCCTTATCTTATTGGGATTGAGTTTAAATGTTTATAATGTGTTCTCATTGTTCATCTTGTCTAACCACTCCAAATATGCATACACCGAGATAGAGTAACCTTCAAAACAAACAAAAAGAAAAGTTGAAAGTGAAATAACAAAAACACAAAACAAAGCACAAATAGGAGGAGATAAAAGGAAAATACAATACCAAAAGAATTCATCAAGAATAATTGTTGCAAAAGTCATCCCAAGATCATGACTAAAAGATAGAGTTCCCTAGCAACGGCACCATTTTTGTTGTAAGAGAATCATGACATTCAAAATAGGGTCATTTAAATGCATTCATCATGCACCCAACAAAAAAAATTTATAAACCCTTCTCCGTAAAATACAACATATTATAGCAGTGAGTAGAGTGTCGAACCCATAATGAACTAAAGAGTAGCACGTTCTTATATTTGCTCCCTATCTTAACCTTATGAACTATTAAAGTCTCGCGATCATGAAGTCTCATTACAGGCTGAATTGAAATGCGAAACTACACCCTGTATTACTTTATATGCGATGAATGGTCCAAATAAGAGGTAAGATAATTACCTACAGTGCTGTCTCTATAAACAAAAGTTTCTTCCTTTGATAAAGGTGTGATCCAGTAGCTTGATTGTGCTTTATCAATCGCCAACCATAAAAAAGCAATTCGTCTGTCAAACCCCTAAAATCTCAGTATGAGAAAGCCTCTAATACAGTCCACACAAGCACTACACTCAAGTCACCAGAATTCTATGCCAGCATAACAATTTCTAGTGGCTAGGATTTTGTGTGTTAACCAGAAGAAGAAAATGATGATAGACGATTTTCTTAGAGAAAACAAAACTTTTTGTTGATTCCCTTATAAAAAACACAGCATGTATATCAAATATGTTATCTATGTTAGGAAACCAGAATCCATAATGAATATGGATTCTTTAATTACCAATTCACAATTGTAATCTTCTTAATTATAATATGGCCTATGAAT